>JACEFZ010022706.1:0-129172 GCA_014155875.1 Cepaea nemoralis | reverse complement strand
TAAAGTGAGTGCATACATAATTCCATAATTAATGAAATGATTTTAATTATTAATTTTACATAATACTTGAGTTATAAAGTATTACTTTGTATATAATCTCTTTGCCAATAGAGGTGGTGAAGAGATGAGATTTTAATATTAAGCCAATTCTGGAATATATGGAAGCAAGTCATGAATAATTAGCAGACACAAGAAATTGTGTGAAAGCTGTGGAGATGTGATTTTATAGAATAATGATGAGAATACTGTGGATTGATAGAAAGAGTAATGAAGATATCTTTAAAAAAGTTAACTCACAAAAAGAAATGTTTACTCATATCAGAAGAAGCCAGTCCACATTCTTTGCATGTGTCATGAGAAGGGAAAAGCTAAAGTATGTCATCACAATTGGAAGGTTGGAGGAGGAGAAGAGAGGTAGGGGGAGAGCAAGAGAGAAGATGCTGGACGGTCTGAAATCATGGAGGAATGTCTGTATCAGAAATGATTGGCAGCACAAGAAACAGAAGGCTGTGGACAGACATGATAACCAACGTGACACAGCATGGAATATAAGAAGAAGAATATTATGTTTGCAATCATCCCGATAAGAATCAGCAAAGTGTTCAGTCAAATTAGTATTGGTGATCTGATTTTTCTCCAGCAAAAGTTACATACAAAAGCATCTTATGTGCATGATCGACCAGTGAAAAAAAAGCTGAAATATTCTAAAAGTTGGACACTTTCAGTTACATACTGTTATCCTAATGAATAATTAATTAATCAAATATGTATGGTACAGGGTATAGTTAGTTAATTGCATATCCTTTACAAAACGTTAGTGGCGCTGTGGTGTAAGGGTTACGAATACAATTCTCAGTCCCACTCTCCACGTTTGAAACAATTTGGGCAATTTGGAAGCAGACTGCTATGTGCTAGTTTCATACAGGTATGAGTGCTGGTCATTCAGAAAGTAATGGCAAAGTACTGTATGTAAACTTACCAAGAAATCACAAACAGCCAAAAAATACTGGAGTTGACTGCAACGTCCTATAAAGGATATGCAGGTTACTTCTTTTTGGCTGAGCTCTTAGTGTCATTACATGTTTAAAATGTTTCAATAAATGCTTGATCACTTTATTTAATGGTTATTAGCTTTAACTGTGGGACATGAACAATAAGCAGATGAACTTACAAACATCAAATGGCAGTAGAAATGTGGTTTCCCAGGAAAATGCATAGAATACCAAGGAAAAAACAGAAAAGCCAAGGAGGCAGTCCTTCAAGAAACAAATAACAACCATTAATTGATTAGAAAAATTAGACATAGTCAAGATATTTTTTGCACTGTTATGAGGATAAATAAATTTGAAAACCTAATGAAAACGGAGATATGGTTCCTGAGACGAATGTTGTGAATTCCTTAGACTGCTAGAGTAACTAACAACATTTGTCTGAAAGAGGCTAATGAGGCTAGAACATTATATACAACAAAAAGAAAGAGACAAACAACTTTCTTTGGTGATGTGATGAGATGAGAGACATTGGAGAACATCATGACAACTGGAACGATTGCAGGGAAGAGAGGCAGAGGCAGACAAAGAGAAATGTTGCTGGATGGACTGAGACTGTGATATGGAGGAATATCATCAGCAGAGTTGATCCAAAACACCAAAGACTGAGTGAGATCTCTGGAGAGACATGAATGCCCATGCCAACTGGCAGGACACTTGATGATGATGAATGGAAACTGGGAAACTTGATTTGATGAGTTAAAATCAGAAACATTACAGCAAAAGTGTACAATCTGAGTTCTACATAGTCAAAGGTTTACTTTAATCTTGTCTTATTATTATTTCACAGTGCATCTCAGAGTTCACCCAGCAATCCAAAAGTGACAGTTCTGGAGTTCTTGAAAAATTGTGTTGCAAACAAAACTGTCTTTGATATTTCAGTTAGTAGCCTGTTTTGCTTTTAAGATTGGAAGGTCTTTGTTTTATTAGTGTCGTCATGGTTATAATTTAATGTGTTGAGTCATAGTTACAATTATTTATTAGTATATTTCATTGTTTTTAGGCGCTCACTCGCTTGGAACTCAAGCATAGTCCATACACACTACTCCTAGTAGTGCTGGACTGAATTTTGCTTATGGATTAGCTTTAGCTATTAACAGTGTCCCTCGCCTATCAGGCAAACCCACTCTGACTTCAGAAGTACTTGTCATTTATGTCCCCTCCCCAAGAATAATAGGTCAACATTTTAGTCCAACTGTCCGGTGTAGGGGTTGAACCCCTTAACTAGGTATCAGCACACCGAATGTTTAAGAACACGCCTTCTTATCCATTTTGCCATGCTGATCTACGTATATTTCATTGTAATTACGAGGGGTAGTCAATAAGTAAGTCACAAATTGCTGTGGAAAAATAACTAAATATGATAAAAACTTGAAACCAGTTTATTTTTATGCATAAATTGTCCCTTTATTTCTCAACATAAATTCCACCAACATTGATGCACTTATCCCATCGTTTTATCAGTCCTCCCAAACCAGCAGCATAGCACTGCATGCTCTGTTGTCTAAACCATGTTTTCACTTCACATTCAACTTCGTCGTCATTCGCGAAGTGTCTCATTGTTTATGCAGACAAATGTTTGTCCCGTAAAGGGGTGCATAGCTGGGTAGAAAACTTTATGAGGGAGAGTCAATAAGTATATCACACAGTTCTGTGGGACGGCAGGTCAATGAGAACAGGGCATGCTTTTCTATATAGCGGGTTTGGGAGGACTGATAAAACGATGGGATAAATGCATAAATGTTGGTGGAAATTATGTTGAGAAATAAAGGGACAATGTGTGTATAAAAATAAACTGGTTTCAAGTTGTTATCATATTTAGTTATTTTTCTACAGCCATTTGTGGCTTACTTATTAACTTACCCTTCGTATAATGGAAATTTATTCAGCACATTTAAGTATCTACAGTTGAAAATGATTTCATATTATAATTAAAGTTAAATTAAAGATATATATTTACTTATTAAATTATATATACTGTTTTCTTAGTTGTATAAGGTACAAGTCAGTGTAGTCCCATACCAGATACTGCCATTAAGATGGGAAATGTTAGGCTTTCAGATATTCTAGGCCATGACATGGTAGGTCAGGGTGCCTGTTCCCTCCTTCATCATCTTTCCTTAACAGACAATTCCCCAAAAATTCCCAAAGTTATCTGGAACTCTTTTTATAAGACCGGGTTAACCCCAGGGCTGTAGTGGGTTGCAAATAATAATCCTACCTCTGTTTGGGATTGAACCAGGACCATTGTCTTGGCAGGCTAGTGCACTAAGCACTGCAACACTGTGGCTCCAAGTATAATGTGCTGAAAGAAATTAGTAATTTAGTTTCTCATTTTGATAAATCTGATAAAAGTGATTAATATTTCCATGCTTGCCTATCATTTTATTTTGTCAGGCAGAATATATTTGGTCACAAATCTGCTGGTTCATTTCTTGATTGATTGTCTATGGTCTATGGTATAAATAAAGTTAGTTGCATATCCTTTACAGGACGTAGCAGTCAACCCCAGCATTTTTTGGCTGTACATGATTCCTGGGCAAGTTTATGTTCAGTAGTTTGCCATATCAGATGGAAGATGTACAACAGAGATTAAGAACAGAATAGGGCAAGCAAAAGCCGCATTTCAGAAAATGAAGAGTATCTTATGCAATAAGTCACTATCACTGAATGTAAGAAAGAGAGTGCTGAAATGCTATGTAGAACCAGTTTTGCTGTATGGCAGTGAACCTTGGAATGTAAATTAACAAATTAAGAAAAAATTAGAAGCAACAGAGATGTGGTTCTTGAGACGAATGTTGCGAATTCCTTGGACTGTCAGAGTAACCAACAACGACTGCCTTAAACAGGCTAATGAAACTAGAACATTATATGCAACAATAAGAAAGAGACAAACATCTTTCTTCGGTCATGTGATGATAAGAGAGGCATTGGAGAACATCGTGACAACTGGAAAGATCGAGGGGAAGAGAGGCAGAGGCAGACCAAGGGAAATGATGCTGGATGGATTGAGATGATGGCATGGAGGAATATCAGCAGCAGAGTTGATCCAGAAAACCAAAGATGAGATCTGTGGAGAGCCATGAACGCCTACGCCAGCTGGCATGGCACTTAATGATGATGATGATGATGAGTTTGCCATTGCTTTCTGTATGACCGGCACCCATACCATTTCATAAAAAACCAACGTAAGACGGTCTGCTGCCAAATCACCCACACCTGTGTTTTGAACGCGGATATACAGGACTACGAACTGCACCTGTAACCCCTTCGCCACAGATAGTGCATAAATTATTATAATAGACTGCAATATACATGACTAAATGTTTACTAACAGAATCTTTACTCAAATATTATTCATTCCTGGATTGAAATTTATTAGCTTTCCTTGCTATTTCAAGACTTGTATAAGGCATGTTCAGTGAATCTTGCTGGCATCCCATAGTTTTCCCCTTGAGTATTGGGTTTGTGTCTGTTGACAATGAAACTTGTGAGGGAAGCTTTACCATCCCAGGCCTATTCTTCACCAGTCTGTATGTGCTGTTCTGAATCATGACCTATTTACATTCTAACATACCTCTCCACAGTATCCAGTACCAGCCTTGCACACCCTGCTGGTTCTGAGCTTGACGGAGGGGAGAACTCTGCAACATAGTCCCCACAGAGATCTACATCAGCAATGGATGGGAAGAAATGTCTCTATACCACATCACTCCGAAAGATGCAAGCCCTTTTCAGAGCCCAGATGACATGAAAGCCAGTGCATCAGATTTAAGAGTTAAAACCAAAGTCTTCTGGAGGATTCACATCAAACAACAATCCACAAATGTGACTGAGTTTAGTTTAAGTAACAATCATTGTGCCATTTAATGTATTGAACACTTTTCTTCTGTGCAGATATTTGTTGTTGTTAAATCTGTTGTTCAGTTCTGTGCTTTCTGTTTTTGTTTTCAGGAAGTAGCTATTGCACATCTCGAAGATGAGACAAACGTATTTCAGGTTCCATCATGCGGCAGAGGATATTCTCTTTCAGGAATTTATTGTGGTAAAAATTGTCTTGCATTTCTTGTCAGGTTTTAGACATATGAATAAGAACATAATGTAGGCATTATATAGTCTTATAAATGCAATGAATGTTTTCACAAAAGTTACTTAAATATTTTCACATACCATTTATTGAGATGTTTACAAGAAAAATAATAAATCTGGCTTTATTTTACATTTATAATAAAAACATCATAATGTTGCAGGTCCTTTGCAGAATGTCACTCTCACCTTGGTCAGCCATAAAAGTTCTTGATCATTTGTCTGTTCCCTTACCTGTGGTATTTCCATGCTCGAAATGTCTTCAAAGTCCGGTGTCCTTCATTGTATTTCTTCCAGGAACCTTGACTTCCATCACTGCTTTTTCCACATCACTGTGATGTTTGATATGGCCAGAGTATTTCAGCTTCTAAGACATAATTAGTTTAGTTTAGTTTAGTTTAATCGATGGATCAACATCACGGCACACGGGTGCAACCCATAAGTGCTCTGTTCTCCTCCTAACTCAAACCTGAGTCTGGAGAAACTCAGCTCACTGCACAAACTCCATAGCACCGGCTAGGATCCTGAAATACTTGGGTAGATTTTTAACTCAAAATGTTGCCAGGGCAGCGCCGTTAGGCTATTCTTTTTCGATTTCCAACTGCCTAAGGGATTTCTTACATGCGCAACAATACACATGGGCGTCCGATCTCACTACCCAGAGATCGGGGGAAATTTTATTACTAGAAGTCCACGTGAAAAAAATCCCGGTCTTCATCGGGGCTTGAACCCAGGACCTCCAGCACTCAAGGCGGACACCATACCTCGAGACCACGCAGCCCCTCTTATGTCTAAGACATAATGCTGTTTATAAGCCAGTATTCTTATGTGTACAGATCTTGCAGAATGTCATTATTTCTCTTCTTATTTGTCAACAGCATTCTACTCATTTTTCTGTAACTTTTAAGTTTAAAAGCCCATATTTCCCTCTTTAGTGATTTCAAAATGGTCCATGACTCAAGAACAATGCACATTCTGAAAAATGTTACCTTTAATTTGTTGGCTGATATTGTGCCTTGTGCTTGTAAATGCTGTTTGTTTAACTTCTGCATTGCTACAGGCAGTCTACATCTGATTTCTTCTGAACAGTCCCCAGAAACAAATTTTAATTTTAAAATTGTCTCTTGACAAACAGGATTAGCTCTTCTAATCCATCAGCACTATTTAAAAGGAGGATTGTGCCATCTGCATATCTAAATTCTGGAATTTGATTTCCACTAACATGAGTGGATCAAACTTGACACTGATCTAATCATTTTTGACATTTCTCAACAGTTACATTGTTTGCATAGATGTTAGACATGAGGAATACAACTGTTTTCAGCTGCCATGTTGTGTGTCACTGACTGAATATTGACCAGATTTTTCACATCCATATGGCCATGGTAATGTCCTCAGCTTTTAGAATTGTTTACATTGCCAGGGTATGTGGATCTGTGTGCTCTTGCTAACAGCAAGTAGCACCCCAGAGGTAGCCACTTATTTCCATGAATACATGATCCCCCAGAGCTGCATTTGCCACACTTTAGTGTGTTTCCATCCTCTACTTCGTGGAAGTATAGTTGGGATTTCTTCTTTCAACAAGTTATAAAACATGATGGCATTTCTCACTCTCCTGTAATTTTAGAAGGTAATAATAATAATAATAATAATAATAATAATAATAATAATAATAATAATAATAAGTAAAAATATTAATAATGTTAACAAGTCTTTTTTTTCGTCAAGCGAACCCACTACGGTTTCAAAGGTATGTATAATTCAAATCCCCATGTCAACATTTTAGTCCAAGTGACCGGAGTAGGGGTTGAAGCCACTACCTTGGCATCAGCACGCCGATCGTTTAAGAACAAGCGCTCTTATCCATTTGGCCATGCTGACCTCTGTAATTTCTAAAATAATAACAGTTTTGTTTGAAAAGATTTATTTAATAAACATTGTTATTGTAAAATAGTTATAATGATATTCAGAAAACACATTCTAACGAATACTGCACTTTTTGTATTTATATAGCCCAATGTGGCCCTGGTTCATACTATGATGATGGAGAAATGAAGTGCAAATTGTGTGAACTTAACACATACGGTGACCAGCCTGGCAGTATTGACTGTACAACCTGCCCACAAAACAAAGTCACACTTCAGAGGGGAAGTTCCAATTCTACTGACTGCAAAGGTGAGACAAACAGGATAATAACAGTGTATAACTAAAATAACTACAATTCATGTGAATAGTTCTTGAAAGCTTAATATATGTTTGTCTTTACGCTTTCTGTGTACTTATATTATAATTTCATACACTGTGAACAATCAAATATGTCTATTTTTATTTATTAAAAAATTAATGTTGAAATTTAAAGTCATTTTTGTGATGTGCAATCAATAAGATAAAATATTTGCCAATTAACCTGGTTATTTTTTTTCTTCTCACAGAAAAATGCCAACTTGGCCATATGCTTAGTCTCACAACAGATACATGTATACCTTGCCCAAAGAATTTTTACCAAGACCGAGAAGGAAAGAGTTATTGCTTCCCTTGCCCACCTGCTACAGGAACTGAGAATAATGGAACCACAAGTCAAGCTGACTGCATTGTTTAGTAGCATAATTCATTTCAAAAGCATAAATCACATTTACCCTCCTCAACACAAATTTCAACTTCTTCCTTCTGAGGTGCCTGGTTGGAACAGGTATCAACGATCACGACTCCACATTCCTCACAGTAGTTAGACATTTTGATAACGTTAGTGTTGCTTATTCTATAATTTTTTGTCCAGCTATTCAAACTTGTCACATACATCTTTTCTGTCTTCTTTTGCCTAATATTTTCCCGGGTTTTGATAAGTGATCATTTAACACTCACAACTCTCAATACCTCGTACTTTGTTGTTTTTCTCAGACCATGGTATTCTCACCATTCTTCTTGAAAACCAGTTTCTTCAACTATCGAGACAATATAAACTGAAACTAGTATGTGTCAATCCTGCAGAACAACAAGCACAGACACATGCCTTAGTTACACAGGCCAGGTAAATAGAAATCACAGTGGGGAAAATGGACTGAAAACATAAAGAATAATAATAAAAATAAAATAGTGTTAAGGAAACGCATAATGAATGAATTAAAACAGTACATACAAATTCAGCGTTTTGATCACAGTGACCTTTTTCAGAAGCAACACAAACAGGGCTAATGGAACAGTTGTCTGTTGTTATGGTAGATAACACACAAAATATACATAAGTAATTTTAAAAGACGTGTGCAACTTCCAAATACAGGAAAGGTGTTCAGTTGTTCAAGTGTTTACATACAAAATTAGGAAGCATGAAGTCAAAATGTCAGATTTGTGTGTTGTGGTTTAAATTATTTATTACATATTTCTTTATTATTATTTCATTATTATTATTGGTTTTTAATTTGTTTGTAAATTTTCCCTGCTGTGATTTCTGTTCTTCTGGCATGAGTTCCTAAGGTATGAACAGGTATCTGTACTTGTTACTTTTTTCACAGGATCAACACATATCTGTTTGTTTACATTTACATTCTCATATCATGTTGCCGTCATGATTTTTCTTATATACAATAAAATAAATAAAGCAAAGACAATTCTATGTATGTGTTTCCAGATTTGTGTCACACAGAGCTGTTAGACATCTAAAGACGGGGTTGTGCCGATAGAAAGATTTCACAGAAACTCTGTGATTACCACTGGGATATCATTGCTGCACATTCAGCCATTATCAGAGACTGTGTGCGTTTCAGCCAAATTATGATTCATCTACTCACCTTACATGATATATAATTCTGCAGTATACACGCACCTGACAAGATGCAGCAAAAATATGTCAGGCACGCAATCATGTAACCCATTGCTTGTGGACTCTATGCTTAAAATCACTAAGGGAATGCATTGTTTTAAAATTGAAAAAAGTCAGAAATTATGGTTATCTCCAAGAAGAAAGAAATAACACAATGTAACCTCCAAGTAAATGTGAAAACAGTCATAACATCTGTTGGAAGTTACTTTGTAGAGATTAGAACAAAGATTATTTTAGAATTTTGCAATATTGAAAATATCCTTGCCAATTTGAAAAAGCTGCCAACTGCAGTGAGAAATAGAGTGTTAAATTGCTAGATATAACATACACTGTTGTAGGCATGTGAAACATGAACAATAAACAGTCAGGTTGAGTCTAATGGCAGCAGAAAATGTGTTTCTGAGGAAATTTCAAAGAATACTATGGATGGACCAAAATGAATGAATGATACCATCCATCAAGAAACAGATTAACACAACTCAAATTGAAATAAGGTGTAGAGAGGCAAGATTTTATGGTCACATGAGGTGAAATAAGCTCGAAATCTTAGTGACAACTGGTGCAATTGTTGGGAAAAGAGCAAGAAGACGCCAAGGCAATAAATACCTGGATGTCTTGGCTCTATGACACAAGTGAGACAACAACACAAATTTTTGCCATTGGATGATGACGATTTGAAGGATAGCAGCAAGAACATAACTAAGAGTGATTGTGAATGTTTAACATACACTGCTATCAACCACATAATTGTTTAAAAGAACATAACTAAGAGTGATTGTGAATGTTTAACATACACTGCTCTCAACCACATAATTGTTTAAAATCCAGTTTGCAGATGTCAAAAAGGGGTCTTTGCAGTGAAGTGATTAAACCGTCTGCCTTGTGCTCAAAAGTTCATTGGTTCATTTTCGGACTTAAATCATTCAGCTCATGGGTACAACTTTTTCTGAGACTCCTGGTGGGGGTCATCGCTGGAGCTGCAAAGTTCTTTCTCTGTGCGATGCTTTCAGCAGGCCACTCTGCGAAAAGAGAATGAGTTATAAGGGATACAACCTGGTGTAATGAAGTCATTCCTCTTGCTTGTAAACTCCCTTTTTAGATGTTGCAAAATACAACACAAGTATTGCGGTTACTGAAAACCCATGTTTGGTGTGGCACAATTCTTTATAAAGACTATTCAGTCAAAATGGAGAACATTGAGAATTTTCAATAACAAATTTGAACATCTATCCTCTCTAAAACACTAACAATCTAATGTACGAGTATTTATTTGTGATCGAAGACAATACTGAAATTCTACATTCTATCAGTATTCACAAAGTCAAATCTAAGGAAATATGCTTTTAATTACAACATGTACAGATAGAACTATACTTAATATTGTAAATAATTATATTGTATATAATTATAAACTTAATCTTTCATTTAACTGCTATATCATATATCATATCTGATTAGTATTTTGGAAGTTCTAAAAAGTATAATTCAACATATGGAATCTACAAAAAATAGGAACTAAAATTACTTATTACAACATTTTGGTATGTCATGCTTTAAACACAAAAACATTAAACTATTTTATTTTTGTTTATTTGCTTGCTTTGAACTCAAGTGTAGTCCACACTGGACTGATTTTTGCATGTTGGCCAGCTTTCCCAATTACCAGTGTCCTTCGCCATCAGGCAAACCAATTCTGACTTCTGAGGTACTTGTAATTTAGTTTAGTTTAGTTTAGTTGATGGATCAACATCACTGCACACGGTTGTAACCCATAAGTGCTCCGTTCTACTCCTAACTCAAGCCTGAGTCCAGAGAATCTCAGCTCAGTGCACGAACTCCGTAGCACCGGCGAGGATCCTGAAATACTTTGAGTAGAGTTTTAACTCAAAGTTATTTTTATTTTTACTTTTACAATTACTTGTAATTTACATCCCCAAATTAAGGATCAGAAGTCAACACTGTTAAACCCAACTGACCAGTGCAGGGCCAAACAAACTACCTCGCCATCAGCGTACAGGAAATTTAGCAGCGAGCGCTCTCAACCTTTCAGCCATGTGACTTCCATTAAACTTATATAACTTTTCCCATACATGAACAACATTTTTTATTGTTACCATACTAATGAACCAGCTCCGAAGCGAAGGGTTTACGGAAGCAGTTTGTAATCCCGCATACCGCGTTTGAAACACAGCTGCAGGCGATTTGGCAGCAGACCGCCTGGTGCTGGTTTTTTATGAAAAGGTATGGGTGCCGGTCGTTAGAAAGCAATGGTAAACTACTGAAGGTAAACTTGCTCGGGAATTACGAATAGCCAAAAAATGCTGGTGTTGACTGCTACGTCCTGTAGTAAAGGACATGCAAGTAACTATATATACAAACGCAAGTTGTCTTCATGTGATGTAAGTAATCAAAACTGAACAAGACATCTTGTAGAGTTCATCTTCCTTAACCACGTCATCTTTTGATAATTGGCTCTAAACCTCTATGACAGAAAAGTAATAGAAGCAACCATCTCAACATTCATAGCCGTAGTTTGTACATGATTTCCTGAATTTGGCAAAATCACTTCTGAGAATATCCAAATGTGTCCAAAAAGAGAACTGGTAACTCGAATAAGAAAAAGACAGTTCACATTCTTTGGGCATTTCATGAAAAGAAGACAGCTGGAGTATGCCGTCACAACGGGAAGGTTGGAGGGGAAGAGGGGCAGCGGGAGGAGACTATGACACTAAGAGAAAAGATGCTGGGAACGGTTTGTTTGACTTCATGTCGTGGAGGGACATCGGTATTAGAAATGAATCAGCGCAAGAGACATAAGACTGGACAGGCATGCTTACCAATGCTACACGGCATGGACTATGAGAAGAAGAAGTCTGCACATTGTTGTCTCATTGTATATTGTGTTGTTGCATATAAATATGCCCCCGACCGCTTGCACTTTCGAAGATTTGTCCATCTTATTGTCACAGACTACCACAAGTCCAGAGCAATATATTCATAACAGTTTCCGTGCGTTTGTCACACATACAAAGACACCCAAGCAAACGACCGCCAGAAATCCTTTACACACGGTATCACTGAATGTGTGTCAGATACTATAGCGACTTTGGTATAATTGGTGTCTGCAATTACAAATTACTTCTCCCACTTCATCGTCATGCTGAATGTCGTGACAGCTTAAGCTCCATTGTTCTTCTAGTTATCCCAGCAATATGATTTATAAGCCCCAGCCCTGATCGTTTCCCCGAGCATTGATCCATCAGCGTAAGCAATGGCATCGCAATAATTTGTATGATCCACTAACAGCTGCTGAATTTCTGCCTCGGTTTGCCTAACACAGCATTAATTAACTGCATTCTTGCTGACAGTAAATAACACATCATGGCAGTGTGTTTCATAAACCCATTCATCCTCCTTAAGTATTTTCTCCAGTGTGGTCAGTTACAGTTTACACTTTCGTCCATGACATCCTTCTCTTGAGTTCATGACCTTTGATAGCATCCAGATTTTTATCTTGGTTGCGTAAATTACAAGTACCTCAGAAGTCGGAGTGGGTCCGCCTGGTGGCGGTAGACACTGGTAATAGGGAAAACTGATCCACACGCAGAGTCAGTCCCGTGCACTCCCCAGTAGTGGCAACTACAGTAAGTAGTATCACTTGTATGGAGCAACAACAAAATAAAAGAAAAGAAAAGAAATTGGCTACACTGATATGCAGCCAATATGGTCGCGGAACTTAATGCGCTTGCGCTTGTACTTCGGCGCGTTGATGACGGTGTACAGGGATCGTTTGACACCGGTCTGTTGGACTTCATCGTTGACTTCCTGTTCAGAAAGCAAAGGCAAACTTATGACTAATGGACTTGCCTGGACAATCAACTTGAGGTTGGGGTTGATAGAATCGTCCTGCAAAGAACATGCACCTTTGAAACACATGATCTGCCTTGAACAAGCACATGTCACCATTTAATGGACAATAAACCAAGCATGTATCACATGATTACGGCGGATGAGTCCCGTATGCATCCAAGGAGATGTATCACATCTCTTAAATGACTAGATCTGATCTTAGAAGGGACAAGTGTCGGAAGAAGATGTGTCAAATGTCATTGGACAGTGTACCTTACGTGCAAAAGTGTTGCAAGAACCCGTTAGTCATATTTCCCAAGGGTACTTTTTTACTTAAAAGACTGCTTTTTTCGCACGTCTCGGAATCCCATAGATATAAATGTTTGTTTGATATGTAACAGCAAGTATATAGCACAGACTGGAAGTAGTCTGGAAAACCTACACAGGGAACATCTGAAGATTATTTTATACAACACTCCGACAAACCGACAAACCTGTTTCCAGTTATTTAAGTTTCATTGACCACAACAGGTTCGATGATGATAATGACTGTGTATGTGTCGCTGCCATCTGAGAGTTCTATCAGACAGAATGGAGAGCTACTTAATGACAGCTATGGGATGTGTTCATCCGGCGGGATTTAATGTTGTTGTGGATGTCACAGTTTGACAATGTGTATCTTGTTTCCAGTTAGTTTGCTTTTAGCCACCTTTCCTTCTCTTATCATGCTATACCCATAAACGAATGCACATGTAGCTCTAAATTTCGCGATGGGACATAGTGTTCATATGTAGGTTTAAGCGATCCGAAATATAGCAGGGTGAACACCAAGCAGCAGATGTGCCGACAACATCAACACCTTACAGAGACGCAAGAATGCATTACCACACACAACAATTTTTGGTACTAGGGACATAAACTACAGCTTTCCAGTATGCCAGGTCGCATGAAGGAAAACAGTGCTTTTACTGGTTTGAAAGTGAATAAACAAGACCGAACATATTTCACGTTATTTCTTTTTCCCCGCACCCGATCTCCACCACTCCACCACTTCCGCTTTAAAAGGCTCTGTTAGGTGTTCATATGAGACCTAATGGGTATATGCGTCCCCCCCCCCCCGTCCCCCCCCCCCCCCCCCCACATTTTAGACAAATCGGCCCTCGAGTGTAATGTGGTGAATATAATTAAGCACTAATAGTTCTTTTAAAACTTTTCAGCCCATGCTGAGATTCAAACCCGGCATCTTGTGATCCTGGGTCACACCTCCCTGAGCCCATATCTAAATCTGGAAAGACCCAACCGTTTTGAGTAATTACATGATAAGAAAATAATAACATGATTAAGGGACACTACTAGAGAAAATGGTAGCAAGAGTAATCACCCAGCTAGGAAATATATAGGTCAGTTTACGTGGCTACAGATCACGGAAATAAATAGAGGTAATGCAGGGATACAACCTGATAAATAGAAGTGGTTGATTGAACGGGTGCACTACATTCTCATATAGTAATAATACGCAGTAATTTCGTTGTCTTGTCTATCAGCTATCGAGCCTACCGTTTTGTTCCCTTTGCTGGTTCAGACCTTGCCGCGACGCGAAGTGAAAAGCTGCAGTTTATGTTCTAGTGCAGTGGTTCTCAACCTTTTTTGGTCCGTGCCCCCCTTCACCATATTTTCAGAACGTCATTTCCACACCCCCCCCCTTTCGTATTTCTTTCCTATAAATCCCACGTAAAAGTGTACGTAAAAATGGAAGCTAAATTAAATAACACATACTAGAACAAGTCTGGAAGTCTACATAAAACATGATTTGCAGGCCTACTTACGTTATAAGATGAATTTCAGAAGGGCAAGAAGTACAGAACTGTAAAGTATGGAGGGGGAAACAGTATCAAGTAATAGGTTTTTGTATTAACGCGATCTTGAAATAATCTTAATCCCCCCATGGAAACCCTAAAATCCCCCCCCCCCGAAAGGGGGGGGGGGAATTCCCCACCGGTTGAGAACCACTTTTCTAGTGCTAGCTGTGTTGTGTCTTGAGTTGAGTTGAGTCACGAACCAACATCACAGCATTCGGGACATTCCCTTACGTGCTCCGTCCCCATCTGCAACAGCTAGCTAAAAGTCCCAATACTAATAGAATCAGTAGCAGTCTGATTATATGTCGGTCTGGCCTTTACTCGGATACCTGAGTGTCGGCCAGATCTCCTGGTTACTCTCTGCAGCAGCATTCCCTCCAAGCCGTGATGATCTACATGTTCTTCTGTACTATACACACGATTCCAACGAGCCCCGACCACATCTTCCTTATATTGTATCAATACCCACCAAGCGGTGTAGACCCAGCCAATCTATCCTTCTCCTCGTTATTAACCACACCAGCATGTCCTAGGGGGAAAATCCAACAGATGATAACTATTTTTGATTGTTGATTGGAAGTCTGCCAATCTTCCCGAAGTATGCCTGTCTTCATCTTTCTCATTATACTTTGTGAGTCCATTATAATTATGACATACGTATGCTGTTTTGTCTTCCAGCCAGCGGAACTCCGCTGTGACTGCCTCCACCTCCATTCTCCTGCACCAAACACCGTCCACCAACCTTTGCCACGAACCCCCCAGGCATTTATTGTACCTCTTAGCACAAAGCCATCCGTGTAGATGATTACATCGTCTGGTCGGGAATTGTCGTGGATCAGTTGTTGCACCTCCCATTCAGTGCAGCCTGCTGGCCAATCCCTGTATTCCCGATCTAATGTTATTATGACCCTGCACAGGTCTGACCTTTCCATTGTTATTCTGACTCACTCCTCTCCTCTTCCAATGCTCTCAAGCATGCACACTTCTCTGATTATGTCCTCTGCCTGAGCCATCCACAATTTCCCTTTGATCAGCCGTGTTCCTTGTCTGTGTCCAGGGCTTCGTGCAGAGGGTGTTTCGTGTCTGCAGCCATTCGGAGATCTGATTTAGCCTGCAGCATCTTGAGCCTGTCTGCATTCGTGAATAAGGCTAGGGTGTATAGCGTACGCACTAAGAGCAAGTATCTTGTGCATCCAAGTATCATATGCATAGCTTCATTCTGTATGCGCTCGTTTCACCAGCTGACTCTTTGTCACTGTGAGCAACCCAAATCCATACTCAATTACTGAGAGAATTAGATGTTGATAGAATATGAACAACATTCTTTGCTCCATGTCCATTGCTGCCATGATCTTCAGCACATAGAGCCCCCTCTTAGTTCTTGTAACAGTAGCTTCCACGTGATCCCTGAATTAAGGTTTCTGTCAAAGGTAATTCCCAGGTTTACTCTCTCTCTCTCTCTCTCTCTCTCTCTCTCTCTCTCTCTCTCTCTCTCTCTCTCTCTCTCTCTCTCTCTCTCTCTCTGTTAACATTTCTGCCATTTATTGTAAGGCTTGTGACGTCAACCTTAACAATCCTATTGTCTAGAGAGCACCATAACACAGACGCCATATCTTTGTTAATGACACGACCCATCTGTGTACACCAGACGATCACATTGTTAATGTCCCATGCAACACTTCATACTTTCTCTCCCCTGCTTGTACGCAAGGACATCATCTGCAAATGTCAGTATACTTCTAATCTCTAGTGCTTCAATTCTTGCAATCTTGCTTGTGTACACTTTGAATAGCACAGGCAGATCCACGTGTTAATCCTTGGGTAATAATGCATCCATCTGAGGTATATGAAGGTTGCATTGTCGCAGCCTTAAACGACTGGATGGTTGTCTTATGATTGGGAGGTTGGTCATAACAGTCTCTGTGAATATGCCAGTGCCTACCTCAAGGATCCCGCCCTCACCCGTGTTATTCAATGTTTAAACAACTCTGGCTTACATGCAAGCAAGTTGATTAAGAAGATAAATGACGTTAAGCGCCGATATTTTGGTACAGCTAGTTTAGACAGGAGTGAACTGATTGACAGCATTAACAAGGCGTTACCACAGTTCCTACATGATGTGCAAACTCAAGCTCACTGGTCAATCCGAATAAAATTAAATAAACATGTATTCTTAGATCCTGTGGTGAACCAAAAATTACAAACCTAGGCAAGGTGATCAGTAATCACAGACCACATGCATAATATCCCATGTATGAATGAATGGGGAAATAAATAAAAAATAATAAACATTACACAATAACGGCTAAAGTAAAGTAATAATATATATATTATTATATTGTATATAATTATATTATATATATATATATATATATATATATATATATATATATATATATATATATATATATATATATATATATATATATATATATAAGGCAATGTGTATCTGGATGTCCTTTATGCGTTCGCGAACGGTCCATCCGATTGAGATGAAATTTTCTACACGTCTTCTTCTCATTCCCGTGCTGCCAACTGTCATAGTTTGTTAGTGTACAATCAGCTATTTACTCTTTCTTTTCGCATATCCTTTTACAGAACTTAGCTGTCAACAGCAGCATCTTTCAGCTGCCTGTTGATCTCTTGGCAAGATTACGCTTAGTAGTTTGCCATTGCTTTCTGAGCGGCCGGCTCAGTTATCCCGCAAGTCACCAGCGGGGGACGAACCGCTCCCAGTTCTCGCCCGCTACGAGACTCTGCATGATAAACGAGATTACGGAGAAAGTGTTGTAACCCCTCGGCCAGAAAGGCCGGCAGCTATTTACTTACTAAAATTTAATATTTAAATTTACATTATCATTTATATATAGCGAGGGGACTTAACTTAAGAAAAGTTATTTCAAGGGGCATAACTTTTAATAGCATTGCTATATATTTTATATAGAGATTGTTGCATTGTTTTCAAAGATTTATAAACTCTTTGTCTACAGTTATTTACAGGCATATGAGTTATAATAAATAATGATATAATCTTTAAGGCATTTTCAAAGTTTTCATAAAAATAATGCATCTATTTAAATAGTGACATCTTTTTATGTTTAAAGAAGTTATCTAGAGTCATGTAGGTGATTAAAACCAGTTTTCATTAAAAATAATGGATGGTGTGTGGAAGGACATTCATAAGTTAATTTTTTTTTGTTATATGAATTTAACGAGACGCTCCCCACCAGGAGCTGGGCGAAGCCGGGCCGGGTCAGATAGATAGACAGACAGACAGACAGATAGTCGGGAACGGGAGCTTATATGACTACTTATATGAATTGAATGAGATGCTCCCCACCAGGGACTGGGTGAAGCCGGGCCGGGTCAGACAGACAGACAGAAAGTCAGACAGACAGACAGACAGAGAGATAGATAGTCGGGAACGGAAGCTTATATGACTACTTATACGAATTAAATGAGATGCTCCCCAACAGAGCCTGGGCGAAGTCGGGCCGGGTCGGACAGACATATAGACAGACAAACAGATAGACAGACAGATAGTCGGGAACGGGAGCTTATATGACTACTTATATAAATTAAATGAGATGCTCCCCACCAGGGACTGGCTGAAGCCGGGCCGGGTCAGACAGGCAGGCAGACAGATAGACAGACAGACGGATAGTCGGGAACGGGAACGGGAGCTTATGTGACTACACTTATATGAATTAAATGAGATGCTCCGCATCAGGAGCTGGGAGAAGCCGGGCCGGGTCAGACAGACAGACAGACAGACACACAAACAGGCTGACAGACAGGCAGACAAGCAGACAGATAGATAGATCCCCGCCAGGAGCTGGGCGAAGCCGGGCCGGGTCGGACAGACAGATAGACAGAGAGACAGATAGTCAGGAACGTTAGCTATTATGACTACTTATATGAATTAAATGAGATGCTCCCCACCAGGGACTGGGTGAAGCCGGGCCGGGTCAGACAGAAGGACAGACAGACAGACAGACAGACAGACAGACGGGAACGGGAACGGGAGCTTATATGACTACTTATATGAATTAAATGAGATGCTCCCCACCAGGAGCTGGGTGAAGCCGGGCCGGGTCAGACAGACAGACAAGCAGACAGACAGACAGATAGATAGATAGATAGATAGATCCCCGTCAGGGCGTGGGCGAAGACGGGACGGGTCAACTAGTAAATACATAAAATCCGAAGTTTACATTATAACAACCTTTGTCATGAACAACACAAACATGACTAAATAAGAGAATTATTATGAAGTACAACACAAAACTGGAGTCTCTGTGGCGCAGTGTCTAGCATGCCGACTTGCCCGCCCGGTGGTCATGTTTCAAAACCCTCGTCATACATCTCCCTGATCTCTTCTTCTGCTTCTTCTTCTTTAGCGTTCCGAGCCATTGAGGTTCTTTGCTGCAAATACAATCCGTCTCCATTCGTCTCTCTGGTGGACCTTCTCTTGCCAGTCTCTAGAGTATTCCCTGATCTCTAGAGTAGTGAAATTGGTCACCCAACCTTTTCAGATACGGGGGACAAACTCGAGCTCTCCTTGTGCATGTTGGTCGCGTTAACCTTATCCTACCCTTCCCCCCCCCCCCCCCCCCCGCCCCAGTTGGCAATCGTAAAGAGTAGGCCTTAATTTTGCAGCCCTGGCAAACATTGTTAGGAAAGAACAGGCATAGGTACATAGAGTCCGCTACCTTGGATGAAATCTGTTTAGGGCAGGGGTGGGCAAAATTTTGTGCGTAGGGCCACATTGACAAATGTAAAGCTATTGGGGAGGGGGGGGGGGGGCGCATATATAGTATGTCCACTTTGTTTAAAACAACCTATCACAATAAGTAATTATGAATTATGTATAGGTTATTAAACAGTATAAATAACTAATTATACATTGTACAATCACACGGAATGACACTATCCAGTGCCGTAGCAGGGCGCTGGAACGCAAATTATTCCTCCCTACGAAGCTTGACGGCAGAAGTGGAAGATGATGATGAGGATGATGAATAACTAATTATTGCAATTTAAATTTACTTACACACTTATACTTTATATTTTACAATACGGACAAAAACGTTTACTAATTTGTTAACAAGATTTTATATTTTACAATATGGACAAAAACGTTTACTAATTTGTTAACAAGATTTTACAATGTTTTATTAATAATTATTTTTACAATTATCTGTCAATGGCTTTAATTTAGGCACAAACCGACTACATTGTCACTACAATTGTTGATTTCTAATGAGATGTATGTAACTGCTTGCAAATTTTGACAATATTCTTGAAAACTGGAGAAAGTTTACTTGTTGAAATTCGCATGACAGCATACAAGTTGCAATCCGACAATAAAGACCTATTTTTTTTAGATTTATTGAACTTCAATGTTCGCAAATGTATGTTGATCCAAACAATGATGAAAGTTTAGCTGCAAAGTTTTTCAAGTTGGGAAATGATTCTTCTGATAAAGATCCATTGAAATCCAGCAAACCATCTAACTTGAATTTCTTTTTCATGTCATGATCTGCTTGTAAGTCAAGCAGCTCCAACTGTATGTCCTCTGTGGCTGTATCAGCTTCTGCGCTAAAAGGGTAACTGAGAAAATTGAACTGTGGCTTTAAGTTCTTGAAATCTTGGAATCGTCTTCCAAATTCTTCAACCAATGCATCTAATTGGGCTTTGTACTTTTCAGTCATTTCACCAGAAATGATTTATTGTTTCAGCAAAGGGAAATGACCAAACCTTTTTTCACTTGCTTGTCAGGAGAACAGTGAGAGCCTGAAATGATTTTACATGTACATAAAATTCATGTGCAAACACACCATTGCCCTGAAGTGTCACATTAAGTTCGTTTAACTTTTCCATAATTTCAGTAGCAAACATAAAGTCTAACTTCCACACTTTTTTGACAATGTTAGTATTAAAGTCACATTCAATGCCCTTCATCTCTAGGAACTTCACTATTTCTTCCCTGAGGTCCCACACTCGCCTCAACACCTTGCCGAGACTTAGCCATCGAACACTGGTGTGGTACAGGACATTGGAATGTTCATTTTTTAAATCGACAAGTAATGCCTTGAACTGTCTGTGATTAAGTCCTCTTTATCTGATGAGATTGATAACACTGACAACTGGATCAATAATATTCTTGATATTCAAAACAGTTTTACACAGACCTACATTTTTTCCAGTGAAAGCACAAGCTCCGTCGGTTGTAGCACTTACCATCTTGTTCCAAACCAACCCAGTTCTTTGAATACAGTTAGTAACAGCATTGAATATATCATGGCCTGTGGTTGTGTATTTGAGTGACTCAACACTCAGTAACTCTTCAGTGAGTTTGAAAGAAGTGTTTATTCCACGTATAAATATCACCGGGCAGTATCCTGTACATCGAGACTCTCATCCAATGCAAGAGAGTACCGCAAAAAATTTTTTACTTGCATCTTGCAGGTTATGCATAAAACGTCTGACCACAGTTCTCATTTATAAAGTAATATTGTCATGTTTTTGTTTTGTTCTGGACACAACAGATGTATCCTGTACATCGAGACTCTCATCCAATGCAAGAGAGTACCGCAAAAAATTTTTTACTTGCATCTTGCAGTTTATGCATAAAACGTCTGACCACAGTTCTCATTTATAAAGTAATGTTGTCATGTTTTTGTTTTGTTCTGGACACATAATGTTTGCTGCATCTAGCAAACATTCCTTGATGAACTCGCCATCAGAAAATGGCTTGTTCTGTTTTACAACTCTGTGTGACAGCACAATACTAGCTTCTGTTGCAGCATCTTGAATTGAAAACTCTTTAGTGAAAACAATTTGTTGTTTCTCTAAATTGTTCACCAACTCCATGCATTTCCTTTCCCTCTCTTCGGTTGTTGAATTGTATCCGAAATAGGAATGTTTTGTTTGATAATGACTTTTTAAATTGTGCTGCTTGAATACTGTCACTTGTCGTCCCTGGAGGAAAGTGGACTCGACAAGCACACCTTTAATATCCTTCTACTATTGGAACTATTGAATGACTTTTGTCTACACTCCTCCCTTCTGTCTTCCATACACTATCTCTCTCTCTCTCTCTCTCTCTCTCTCTCTCTCTCTCTCTCTCTCTCTCTCTCTCTCTCTCTCTCTCTCTCCTTCATAACATACCCTGACAACAGTTTCCTCCAACAATTAATAACATGTTTATTGTTGAAAACTATGTCAGTTGTATGTATTGAATGTGTATATGTAGTTGGTAGTGTCTGCTAATGTGAGTGCAAGATATGACTTTTGACTTCGTATGTCTCCGTATCCCTTCTCTCGTCAGCATTCAGCCAGTCAAAAATACATCACACAGATATGGACATTTCTCACCCGGGTTTGCTCCTTTCCGATTGAGTCTGGGCGTATCGTGAAGTTGTTCAAAGTCTGGTCACAGTGAAATAATAATAATCCAATAAGTCTATGACTTCGCCAGAGTCTGCTTCAAGAAGTTAATAATCCAACACTGAAACCACATCACCACAGTCTACCACGGTGTCTATATTGACTATGAATGTTCTGACTTATCTATTGTCTCTCTTCTATTATTCTATCAGGCCTAAGTATGCAGTTGTAGTTATCTTTTACTTTCATCCGTTTAATCGTCCTTTTCCATTTTACTTTGGTTATCTTGTTATTCTTTTATTATTTTTAGAGTTCATTTAGGGCTAGGGGTTATATCGTCTCACAATTCGAACCTGTCTTGGTTATTCATTGTTCTAGTGAGGTATTTGATCTCCGCCCAAGTGAAGTACCTTGAGTTTATCGTCTCTGATTGTATCAGGATATTTCTAGTGAACCTGTAAATGATAGATAACCAGGTGATATAAAACTGCTTCAGATTTATACTTATGTGAGAGCATTTCTCCCGGCGGCACTAAGACGCTTCCGAAAAAACGCCTCTGACAAAATACTTATGAGTGCACTAAAGTCTAAACGATTAACTAAAAAACAAAGAATTGATAACCGTAAAGCACAGACACCTAGTCCACTATGCTATACTATTACCCTAAGGTTAGGTTACCTTTTATATAGAATTTATGTAAATCCCAGAATTGAAATCTATCAGCACATAAGCACTCTATCCCATTGCAAGGGATGATATTTCTTTTCTATTACAGGACACATAAATCCAGCTTTCCGTCCAGTTTGGTAGCACACTAAATACAAAACCACTTTTCCACCAATTTATACCAAGTGTCCAAGTCTCCGTTGACTTTTGATGTCACTACATCAACCATCGTATTTTGCCGTATCCTTCACATCAAAAGTCTGTGAAGTCACGTATGCGGTATTGGCGACCCGTGTCGTGTCTCATTCGTCTCGTCCTCCGTTCATCCGCTAGTATCTCCAAGCGTCCGAACCCTTTGATCGCCGTCTTCTGCGTTTTCCCCGTTCCGATGTATTCGTGTCTCCGTCTTGTCGGCCGATAAGATCGGCAGTCATTGACCCTTTGTTACTCTGTATTTTTCCTCTTTATCCTTCGGTCAATAACCCATACTTTGTCCTCGCTCAAAACTGACGTATTCGACTGTTAACCCTCCTCATACCTTGTAAGTAAACTTACTCGTTTATCAGGGAATCATTAACTCACAGTATCCCGTGACAAATACAGCCACTGACTCACGACACAATAAGCAAACTTATATGCTACTAACTTTTATAAAACAGTACTTAGTTGTTCATTCATCATTAAAAACACGGCGTTCATCTTCAATCTTACGTTGTTAGTGACACTCATTGTCTTAATAACATTCTAACAATTAGAATTTTACAAAACTTTAAAAAGGAAATAAAACAAATCCTACTTCCGGCGGTGTGAAAATACAATATTCGGAAAACAAGGGGTAAACTCAGAATAAGTTTCAGAAATATGTCAAGACTACTACAACAAATAAATTAATTGGAACACTGTAAATGTGGAAATAATTTATAATAGCCAAACACTTTTAAATTTAATATTTTCTTGCATATATATATATATATATATATATATATATATATATATATATATATATATATATATATATATATATATATATATATATATATATATATATATATATATATATATATATATAAATCGATACATTCGCATTTTAGCTTAACATTGCGAAGGTCCAGGACTGTTTACAATAATAGAACATTAGAAAGTAATTTTATCAAAATGTTAAAACAATCATAACGGTACTTGAAATTCTGTAAAATTCATCAAAATAACTTAAAAACGAAGTAACAACTTTTATTTCTAAATTCCCTCGAGGGCTGCATAATATCAGTTGCCGGGCATCATGCCGTCCGCGGGCCACAGTTTTCCCACTCCTGGTCTAAGGGAAGCGAATGCAAGCTGAAGGCAGAACCCCCGCTTCTCAGGTGCATATTTTTGTGAGAGAGTGGGGCGAAGACGAATAAGAAGAAATACTGCGTTTAAGGTAGTTATCCAGCCATAAAAAAGTACCTCGTGTCACAGGATAAATAAACTTGTTAGTTGCGACCAATGATAACCAAACCCGACATTATTTTGCTAATACAATTGACTCTGTTATGGTGAACAAACTGAGGGAAATACGTCTGTACAGATTCTCGGCACCTGGTCAACAGTGTGTATGAGATCAAAGGGAGTCATGTCGAGTTGTCTACACATAGTCGACAAGTTGATGACAGGATGTTGTTCGAGAGGTGTGTACTGGCGACATTTGTCTACAAAACGGAAGTTGGTCGTTGCAAGTGATAGACAGAATGCCTGCTAGAGGTCAGAAGGATTCTGTAATGGGAGAAAGGTCTCTGGCTTATGACAACCCGGATATTTGTTGGATGAGACAAAGAACTCCCCAGATGAAAAGGAAAATTGACAGCTAATTGACTATGGTTAGTCTGGAAACAGGAGGACAAAGCCAGATTCTGGATTGATTGGCGTCTGGACTTCCTGGTGACTCACTCAAGCACCCATATAAAACCCAGTGCAGTAAACAGGTGGATGGAGTCGAGGAAAACATTCTGAAGTGTTAGAATTGGGGATAATTCCGAGTTGTGTTATATTAGAGGGTCTAGCCTATCTTAGTAGCGATAGTTATCCACGGACATAGATCCAATCGGATTGCCTAGTTTCTCGAGTAACAACAGGAATAGACATATGGTAGGCAATTAATTATATCTAACTTAAGAGTATGATTAGGAATAGAGTACAGTACTGTGTAGTGATATAATGTATTATGATTAGTGATAGAATGTTCTATAAGTGCGGTGTTAGAAAGTATCATAGGAGCGTCGGCACTAGTATTCTATTGTGTGGCTTCAGGTAGCTTGTGTTATATATCAGTTTACTCGGGAAGTTGAGGACAATGTAGTGGAATAATAATTAGAGAGATTAAGGATGGTTGAGAGGGAGGAGGGGAATGTGTAATGGTAGGATCTTCAGTAGGGCATCTGCTGGGTTTCTACCCGTTCCTTTAGTCTTTCCTGGTGTTGCCATGTCTCAGATCATATGATTGAGTTATTTGGCCGTATGACAGAGATCGGATCTCTGTTATAGATCTGAGTGCTGTTATTGGCCTACAATCACCTAATTACGGTCAGGACTGAGTTGCCCTCACCATGATGTTATCTGCTCTACAGGTTCCATGTACAGTTCCCCTTGAGTGTTCCACGTGAGTGGGAGAGGATTTACTACGAAGAAGCAGTTTCAAAGTTTGATACAATGATGGCTCAGCATCTGAAGACAGAGGTTGCTGAGAGGCCGCTGCATAGGGCTTATACCCAAGTTGGTTTGCGGGAACCTGGCTTCTGCTGAGTGGAATTGTATGAACAGAAGTGTTGTGTTTAATGAGTGATAAGCTTCATCACCGAAGATTAATAACTCGCATACTAAGGACATATATCTATATATCTATATACACATCTACCTAACAAACATTAGTAGGTTGTGTTCTAAAAGAGGGGAAAATGTTATAACCAGAAACTAATAAACAGTAGAGTTTTCCCCAAGTGACATTTCAGTTAATTGGAGGACTATCAGTTCAAACAAATATTAGGAAACAGAGTAACTTCACCGTGTGGTAGAGTGAAGACCAAGATCAACAGTGTCTATCGGATTACCAGCATCCTGTTTGTTCGAGTGATTGGAGAAAGTCGTCATCTTCTGGGTGAGGTTCACTGTCCGGAAAAAATGGTGCTGTTGTGTGCTAAGCACTATGATGTTACAGACTTTGCTTCTAAATCACTGGTCTACCATTAGAATACACGTCACACATTCTACACCTTATACACACATACACTTCTCCTACATATACTCTTTGCTTTAATAAATTTCTTGTTTTTATTTGTTGAAGCGTGAGTTGTCAAGTATGTTATGTTGGGGAAGAATGAGAGGGGGCATGATCCAGGGGTGAGTAAGAGTGAGAGGAAGGTGTCTTCAGATTGAGGGAGTGTGTGGACGGAGTCTGCTGGATTTCTCCAGAATAGAGATATAGAATTAAAAATAATGTGGGTGTTGATTCTCTTCACTCCAGGGACGACACTAAAGTGGTAAAGAAGAACAAGTAACTAATACGACATTCATTCTTTACACACACACGACAATTATTGGGGGCTCGTAAACGTGATCTTTGGACAGCGGGATCTTTAGACAACGGGATCTTTTAACACGGGATCTTTAGTTAGAGGATGGAGATATCCTATTAGTGAGAATCCAGCTAGAGTGAATGTGGATAGGTGTTAGGACTTATCTTACCTGTTCACACTTCACACATCTGCATAGGTCTGTGGTCCTGATTCTACTCTTGTCACTGAGTGATTGTGTTGTGTTGTATGGTGTGTTATAAATATATAGATTAATAGTATTTTGTCATTTGCTATATATTGGTTTAGAGATAATCTATACTCTATCTGTTGAGTTACCTCTCTGTAAAATGGTCACTCCTAGATTAACTACGGCGGAACTTAGGGCAAAGGGGGAAGACATGGGATTGTCGGGTTCTGCTCTAACGGATTACATACAGGAAGTGGAGAGGGAATATCGTCAAGCAGAAAGGGAAGATCGAAAGGCCGAGTTGGAATTGAGAAGGATGGAGGCAGAACAAGCAGCTAAGAAATTGGAAGCAGAACAAGCTGCTAGGCAACTTGAGGTTGAGCAAGCTGCTAAGCAACGGGAAGCGTAGCAAGAGGCTCAGAAAAGGGAGCATGAGTACCGGATGCGGGAACTCGAGCTCAAGAGGCAATCTAGTGGTTAAACTGTGGGAGCAGTGGGAGGTTCCTCTCTCCCTGGCTCAACACCAGTAAGTGGACATAGCTACCATGCTATGAAGTTCTCTCTAGCGATCTACGAGGAGGACAAAGAGAAGATTGACCAGTACCTTCAACGCTTCGAGGCTATGTCAGTTGCTATGGGTCTGGATCGTGACAAATGGAATCTCAAGCTATCCCAGGGTTTACGCGGGACTGGTTACGAGGTTTATTCTCGCCTGCCACCAGGACATGAGAACAATTATGACGAGTTGAAGACGGCTTTGCTGAAAAGATTCGAGGTTACGTCACATACCTACCGGAAAAAATTTCGAGGAGCGAAACGAGAACCGGGGGAGTTGTTCGCCGCCTATAGTCTGCGTCTGAAAGCATATCTCCATAAGTGGATGGATTTGGCTGGGTTTGCGCATGACTATGAGAGTCTGGAAGAGCTCACGGTAGTCGACCAGATGCGGAAGCAAATGTCGAAACCTCTCAGGACATTCTTGGGAGAACAAGGAGCGGAACGAATCGACATGGTGACGAAATTGGCGGAACGGTTCGTCGAGGTCCATGGGGAGGCAGCAGAAAACATTTCTACAAACACCAAAAGTCAGGAAAAACATAACCTGAAGAAAGCAAAAAGCACAGGAACTAAAAAGGTGGAACCATATGTCAAAACTTCAGAGGAGAGTTCGGAGAAGACAAAGGGGGAAAGCAAGAAAACTTCGAGGTCTGCACAAAAACGACCATGGTCGGAGAAGTGGTGTTCGATTTGTAAGTCACCTTCTCACAATACGAGGGATTGCAAATCGAAGGCTAAGAACCCTCACTTCGCGGCATGTCAAGTGACTTCAACGCAGGTGGACACTGACAATGCCAAGGTCGACAAGGATGCTCACCACCAGGAGAGCTCACTCAAGTCCGGCACAAGAAAATCTAGGACAGGGAAATGGTGCAAACACTGCAGGTCGAATACACACAATGCTATTGACTGCAGAGGAAAGTCAGGAGACTCTAAATTCGTCGTGTGCCCCGGGAAACCTAAGGTGGAGCCCACCGAACAGGTCGAGGCCGAAGAAGAGACTCCAGACCAGGAAAAACCACCTGTAGTGGAATTGGTAGAAGTTAACGGTCGTCAAGTGGAGTGTTTATACGACACAGGGCTGGACGGGGAGGCCGTGATTTCTGCGGATCTGGTACATCCAGAACAATTCACAGGTGAAACCATGGAGATACAGCCTGCACAGAAGAGTGCTGTAGCCATGAAATTGCCCATTGCCAGAGTGGAGATTCGGTCAAGATATGTCACCGGCACCATCAAGGCCGCTGTATTGACCGATCCCATTTTTCCCGTAATCCTCGGTTGCCGGTATGTCTTTCTGGGAATGCCCAGGGAGCCAATCCATATGGAAGCAATTCAGACTCGCTCTCAGACGAAAACGGATGAGGCAGAAGCCAATGTTACTAACCCACTGCCAGGGGAGTTGCGAACTGCCCAGAGTGAGGATGCTACTCTACGTCCTTGCTACAAAAAGCTGCAGAAAAGTGCTGATCCACCCAAACGGGGGCAGTACTATATGAAGAATAGGATACTCTACAGGAGAGCCGGAAGGGGAGACAACCTACATGGTCAGTTGGTGGTCCCAAAGGCCCATCGTTCCCAGATTCTTCATATGGGGCATACCATCTCCTTTAGTGGACACATGGGTATTGCCGCCACCATGCAGCGGATTTCCTGCCACTACTATTGGCCGGGAATGACAGGTGATGTGCGTCGGTATGTGAAGTCATGCCCTGAGTGCCAGAGGGTGGCACCGAAACACTGGACAGCGCCGGTGGTCTTGGGTGAAATGCCCATCATGAACTCTCCTTTCGAGAGGGTAGCCATCGATATTGTGGGTCCACTTCCTAGGACTAGGAAGAGGAACATGTACATACTCACCATGGTGGATTGCTGTACAATGTGGGGTGAAGCCATACCGTTGACCACGATTGACTCGAAACGAGTGGCGGACGCACTGATGGAGGCCTTTACAAGATTAGGCTTTCCTGATCAAATACTGACGGACAATGGGTCCCAGTTTTGTGGAAAACTTATGGAGGAGGTATTTAGAGTATTCCACTCTAACCATATCCATACCAGCCCTTACCACCCTCAAGCCAATGGACAAGTAGAGCGTTTCAACGGCACGTTGATGACAATGCTCAGGAAACTAGCGCAGGAAAACCCTGATAGGTGGGATGAATATATCTCAGCAGCACTCCTTGCCTATCGGGAAGTTCCTCATGGCTCAACAGGACTACCACCTGCTACGTTGCTGTTTGGTCGTCCAATCAAAGGACCGTTGGAAGCCATGTTGAGGAGTTGGACTGAAGAGGGGACATCAGAAGAAGTGATCTCTTCTTACAAATATGTGGAGGAACTGAAAGAAAAACTTCACAAGGGATGGACTCTGGCGAATCAAAACTTGAAAAAGGCCAGTAAAAGACATGCGGCTTACTACAACCGTAGGTCGAAAGACAGATCTCTAGAGGTGGGAGACAAAGTATTGTTGCTACTCCCAGCGGGAAACAACAAACTGGATATAGGTTGGCAAGGACCATTTCCCGTGGAAAGAATGATATCCAGAACGAACTATCAGATTCGGATCCGGGGAAAGTCGAAGATTTTCCATATCAATCTCTTGCGGAAATACGAAGAGAGACCAGGAGAAAAAGCAGCTCACCTCATGGCAATGGCAGTTGCAGTGGAGACAGAAGTGGGAACCAACGAGGGAAGGGAATATCCCCTGGTACACCAGGAAACCTACAAGGATGTACAGGTGAACCCTGATCTGAATTCCCAAGAGAGGGAAAAGATAACCCAGGTTCTCGAGTCTCATAAGGAGATACTGACTGATAAACCAGGACGAACGAGGTTGGTTGAGTTCGAGATGACTTTGACCACCCAAGAGCCTGTTCGCCAAAAGGTTTACCCAGTGCCATTCTCTAAAGAAAAGGCCCTGGAGGAGGAAATACAGAAACTGTTGGAGGATGACGTGATTGCACCTTCCACATCCCCATACAATGCGGGGGTAGTTTTGTTACGAAAACCAAGTGGAGAACACCGGTTGTGTATAGACTACCGACTTCTGAACAGCCATACACAATTTCAGGTGGAACCTTTGCCGAATCCAACTCAGTTATTCGCGAGGCTCCATAAGGCAAGGTATTTCTCAAAGGTGGATCTGAGTCGCGGGTATTATCAGATTCCGGTCAAACCAGAGGTTCGACCCCTACTGGCCTTCAGTACCCCCAGTGGACATTATGAATTCAAGGTCATGCCCTTTGGACTCAGCAATACACCTAGTGTGTTTACTCGCATGATGAGGACTTTACTAGATCCTTTAAAGGATCCGTCCATCATCTCATTCATGGATGATATTCTGATTTCCAGTGACAGCTTGGATGACTATTTACAATCCTTGGAAAGTGTTTTCAATAAGCTCAAGGAAGCAGGGCTTACAGCTCGCCCAACCAAGTGCATGATCGGTTACCAGACTCTGGAATTTCTAGGTCACACCATCACTCCAGGACACATTGTCCCAGAGGAAAAGAACCTAGAGAAAATCAGAAGTCCTCCAAGGCCAAAAACGAAGAAGGATGTGCGATCTTTTCTATCGTTGTGTGGGTTCTACCACAAATTTATCCCACATTTCACAGAACTGGGAGCTCCTTTAACAGAAACCTTGAAAAAGGGATTCCCGGACCAAATAGTTTGGACACCAGAATGTGAGAGTGCCTACAGTCAGTTGAAGTCAGCAAACCTGTGTTACAGCTCCCGGACCTTTTCAAACCATTTGTGTTGAGAACGGATGCAAGTGGGATTGGGATTGGGGCAGCTTTGTTACAGGAAGGAAAAGTCGATGCTTCAGTTTTGAAACCAGTGGCATACGCAAGCAAGAAACTTCTCCCGGCTGAGAGGAATTATTCGACCGTTGAGAGAGAGTGTTTGGCTCTTGTATGGGCCGTACAAAAATTCCAGCCTTATTTATATGGAGTTCAGTTTCGAGTTCAGTCGGATCATCAACCTTTGATATTCCTGGCCACTTCTCAGAAGTTCAACGCCCGTTTGATGCGGTGGTCGTTGCTACTTCAGCCATACCAATTTACAGTGGAGTATATACCTGGGAGGGAAAATGTTGGAGCTGATTTCCTGTCTAGACATCCAGCTCCTGAAGAAGAGGAATAGATCATCTGGATCGAACCTCCAAGAAGAAAGAGTTGTTGCGGACTACTCTCTTAGGAGGGGGCCTATGTCACAGGATAAATAAACTTGTTAGTTGCGACCAATGATAACCAAACCCGACATTATTTTGCTAACACAATTGACTCTGTTATGGTGAACAAACTGAGGGAAATACGTCTGTACAGATTCTCGGCACCTGGTCAACAGTGTGTATGAGATCAAAGGGAGTCACGTCGAGTTGTCAACACATAGTCGACAAGTTAATGACAGGATGTTGTTCGAGAGGTGTGTACTGGCGATATTTGTCTACAAAACGGAAGTTGGTCGTTGCAAGTGATAGACAGAATGCCTGCTAGAGGTCAGAAGGATTCTGTAATGGGAGAAAGGTCTCTGGCTTATGACAACCCGGATATTTGTTGGAGACAAAGAACTCCCCAGATGAAAAGGAAAATTGACAGCTAATTGACTATGGTTAGTCTGGAAACAGGAGGACAAAGCCAGATTCTGGATTGATTGGCGTCTGGACTTCCTGGTGACTCACTCAAGCACCCATATAAAACCCAGTGCAGTAAACAGGTGGATGGAGTCGAGGAAAACATTCTGAAGTGTTAGAATTGGGGATAATTCCGAGTTGTGTTATATTAGAGGGTCTAGCCTATCTTAGTAGCGATAGTTATCCACGGACATAGATCCAATCGGATTGCCTAGTTTCTCGAGTAACAACAGGAATAGACATATGGTAGGCAATTAATTATATCTATCTTAAGAGTATGATTAGGAATAGAGTACAGTACTGTGTAGTGATATAATGTATTATGATTAGTGATATAATGTTCTATAAGTGCGGTGCTAGAAAGTATCATAGGAGCGTCGGCACTAGTATTCTATTGTGTGGCTTCAGGTAGCTTGTGTTATATATCATTTTACTCGGGAAGTTGAGGACAATGTAGTGGAATAATAATTAGAGAGATTAAGGATGGTTGAGAGGGAGGAGGGGAATGTGTAATGGTAGGATCTTCAGTAGGGCATCTGCTGGGTTTCTACCCGTTCCTTTAGTCCTTCCTGGTGTTGCCATGTCTCAGATCATATGATTGAGTTATTTGGCCGTTAGAGTTATTAGAGATCGATCTGTTATAGATCTGAGTGCTGTTATTGGCCTACAATAACCTAATTACGGTCAGGACTGAGTTGCCCTCACCATGATGTTATCTGCTCTACAGGTTCCATGTACAGTTCCCCTTGAGTGTTCCACGTGAGTGGGAGAGGATTTACTACGAAGAAGCAGTTTCAAAGTTTGATACAATGATGGCTCAGCATCTGAAGACAGAGGTTGCTGAGAGGCCGCTGCATAGGGCTTATACCCAAGTTGGTTTGCGGGAACCTGGCTTCTGCTGAGTGGAATTGTATGAACAGAAGTGTAGTGTTTAATGAGTGATAAGCTTCATCACCGAAGATTAATAACTCGCATACTAAGGACATATATATATATATATATATATATATATATATATATATATATATATATATATATATATATATATATATATATATATATATACACCACACACATCTACCTAACAAACATTAATAGGTTGTGTTCTAAAAGAGGGGAAAATGTTATAACCAGAAACTAATAAACAGTAGAGTTTTCCCCAAGTGACATTTCAGTTAATTGGAGGACTATCAGTTCAAACAAATATTAGGAAACAGAGTAACTTCACCGTGTGGTAGAGTGAAGACCAAGATCAACAGTGTCTATCGGATTACCAGCATCCTGTTTGTTCGAGTGATTGGAGAAAGTCGTCATCTTCTGGGTGAGGTTCACTGTCCGGAAAAAATGGTGCTGTTGTGTGCTAAGCACTATGATGTTACAGACTTTGCTTCTAAATCACTAGGTCTACCATTAGAATACACGTCACACATTCTACACCTTATACACACATACACTTCTCCTACATATACTCTTTGCTTTAATAAATTTCTTGTTTTTATTTGTTGAAGCGAGAGTTGTCAAGTATGTTATGTTGGGGAAGAATGAGAGGGGGCATGATCCAGGGGTGAGTAAGAGTGAGAGGAAGGTGTCTTCAGATTGACGGAGTGTGTGGACGGAGTCTGCTGGATTTCTCCAGAATAGAGATATGGAATTAAAAATAATGTGGGTGTTGATTCTCTTCACTCCAGGGACGACACTAAAGTGGTAAAGAAGAACAAGTAACTAATACGACATTCATTCTTTACACACACACGACACCTCGCACTAACACTGAGGTTAACCCTTACTGCTCTTTGAATAAAAAAAAAAATGAAAATGACAATTTTATTGCAGCTAAACTAGATGCAGCAACACAAAACATTGCATACTGAATGTTTACAAGCCAAACTCCAGAATGTAAGAGATTACATTTCAAAGGTCGCTTCTTGCATTGTATTTGATTGTGTTTCCTGTCTTCATATAAACCCACCGAGGAATAGGTCTCTTTTGCTTCATTTTGCGAGCAAGCTTGCTTCTTATTTTAAATGTTTTGTGGGCTCCCATTTTCCATTCCTTTCTGATCTCATATGTGATAATGCTCCTTGAATGGCATTGTCACCAATGTGCTTAATGTGACAATATTGGACACTATCAAGACCAGGCGCTATATCATAGTCCCTCTTTAATAACCTACAATAATCCTGTCCTCTCTTTTGCTCTGTAATCGCATCACCTCCCGCCATTTCTGTCTGCATATTTCGGCTTCCGTCTGGTTTGTCTTTTTTGTTGTTGTCTGGATCGTCTGGGTGTGGCAAAACGCCAATGGCCCATGTCCTCATGCCTTCTTTTATTTTGCGTAAACAGGGGGAAAACAGCTTTCGGGAACCCTCAGTTCTCTTATTCGCTCAATCACCATGGAAGATAGTTCTCTGGGATACTTTAACAACACGATCTTTGAAATAGAACGATTAGATATATGTCTTGTCTTTGGGGAAAACCCGATAGGGCGCCTTGCACCAAATACACACGGGTTCAACTTCTGGGGAAAACAATGTCCGTTTAATCAAGTATGATGTGTGGACTGCCTCATGTCTATTTGACACTTCAAAGAGTGCGACAAATGAAGCGCAGCATGCTGATGGTTGACTGAAAGGTAATAGGGGGGTTTATGTAATACTGCTAGACCTTGGTCTATAAAGCTAACTGGTTGTCTCGACTGGTGAGACGAATTGGCTAAACGGCAGTCTTGCCATATTGGTAGTGGGTTGACCGTTGGCCAATCTAGCTAAGCGTCTTGTTCTTGGCATTGCCTGGGAACGAATCTGAGCAATATAGCTCCCCAGATGATTTCGCTTGTTCTTGGCAGCAGATGGGCGGGTGCTATCTTTCTTCCTATGGCCTGAACTCGGCATAGTAGCATCTCTCATTGAAATATAAACACCATATATATACAGTATGCCGGAAAGGGGGGAGGGCTCCGTGGGGACGGATTCCACTCATCTGTCTTCTTGAGCCGGTAGAGGCTATCCACAATGCTATCTCTTCCATCTTTTAGCAGATGGGGTGGCCAGGTGGACTGAATGGTTACTGGTCGATAGGATGATGTCGGGGATATAAATGAACTTCTTTATCTCACTGAGAGAACCTGAACTCCTCTAAATCTACGTGTTATGTGAGGCACTGCCGGTACATTGCGGCGACAGCTCAGACGAGAGCAGCGGCCGGAAGGGGTAGTATCTTCTTTCCTATTCTTGCTGGGAATGGGGAACAACACTTCTTTGATTATTCACACAACACAATAAGAGCTTTGTCGTGTGAAAGCCAGTGAGAGAGAGACCGGGAAACGAATGTGCCCAATAATAATAAAGGCTTGGTATGAGTGTGGAGAGTGAGTCTTGTAGGCAAAAAGTACCTAGGGTCAAACGACAAGACTTCGTCAAGCTGAAGGCCTAGTCTAGAAAAGACGCCGCCAATCCAGGACCTCTTGTCAGGTCAGGCTAATTCACGCAGGTCTGGTAAAGAAATATATATCTATGAATATTATATATTTTGTTGATAGCAGCTGATGTGCTGAGACCACTAGGTGTCTCCATGTCGGCTGTACCAGAAGTTTAGGCTGGAGACTCTCACAACTGTTTATCCTTTACAGGGTCCTTCTTTTTGAAAGTAAGAACAGAGCTGAAGGTCTCGACCGGGCTATACGCAGAAAGTATGTTGAAGACGAGGCCATGTCAAGTTTTGGGCCATGCCAGGTCCAAGGGTATGATCTCTACCAGATAGAGCCACAGCTGGCCCGAAAGAATGACCATCAGCCTTTCCAACACCTCGCCAGTCATCTCGATACGCTAGGATCGAGTCAGTTTGTATTCTGGACTGGACCCCGCATAAATATCAGACCCACCCATCCTTGTCTGAGACAGTGAAGGATAACTACCCAATTACCGCTCAGGAACTATTTCCCTTTGTAGGAACTTTTACTTAGCACTGTGACCAGGGATCACAGGACATTTTCCCACGAACATTAGTCAATTTCCACAGAGACCTGTTGTTAGCCCAACGTACCGGGAGGGAAAGCAAGGAGGACTTATGATTCGGTGAGCGATATGTAGACAGAACGGACCTTGACTACAGCTTGGTCTATGATGTAAAGCCATGATGCTCTGTGTCTGAACTGAATTCTGTGTCCCAGTTTTGTCTGTGTAGAACTATCTGTTTTAACTGCCTTAATGTTTTCCTGTGCTGTTCTTGATTAGGTTAATAAAATTACTTTCAAGTTATTCTGACGATCGCCATGTTATTTATGCGTTAGCCAGAAATACACCTTAAGGACTAGGTCCCGAGGTCGAAAGAGAGAGTGACAGTGAGTCCAGGGAACGGAGGAGGGTTGGCAAGCAAAGACCTATCCCAGCCTGGGCTATAGATTAGTATTGAAACATTGTGACAGGAGATTTGATACCCTCCACGTAGCTTGTTACACTGGGCGACTAGCTAAGTACTTATATTTCATACCATTCTTTCTTGCCCCATTTGCATTCATTTTGATTTTATGTTTGCTGGTACTTTGTCGCTAAAGTGGTGTGTTGTGTGTATGATTGTGTACTTGCCTAGCTAACATTACGCACGTCTTGTTCTTCATACTATTCATTGCATGCCCATAAATTGTCCGCAATAAATCTTAATTTCTTTTATGCATGTTAACATCGCGAACAAAAACTAAAAATGATTTCACCGTTTAAATTAACACCACGGCCAGAACATTATTTATTGATATTTCCGAGAGAGAGAGAGAGAGAGAGAGAGAGAGAGAGAGAGAGAGAGAGAGAGAGAGAGAGAGAGAGAGAGAGAGAGAGAGAGAGAGAGAGAGAGAGAGAGACCGAAAGACACAGAGAGTAATCAGTCAACATATACTAAGTTGCCTAATACTGACACAGTACAACGCCCAATAGTGGAGAAGAATATCGTGTACAAGACACTTACTATGACTTTCCGATCTATACACTTTTACCTCGGTGATAACAATGCAGGCTTGGACTTGCTTGCTATCACCCAGCCTGACTTTACATAGTATTCATGACAGTAAACCCAGATCGTGGAGTTAAGCAATGTAGTAATGGACATGTCACACAGAACAAACAGCCAAACAGTGATAAGAGATCCGAATAATAATGTCTACGAACATGAACACGAATCGTAAGTTAGGTTATAGACAGATGTTTACTGCTGCAGGTCGCTGCATTGCTGTCTGTCTTGATGTAGTTAAGTACTCGGGCGTTGTTTCTGTTTCATTTTCGTTCGTATGACTCAACTAGAGGGCTGGGGTTGAGAGGGTACGACGTCCACCTAAGGCTCAGAAGGTACCAGGTTTGATTCCAGAATAGGACTGAGAGTACCTTGACGAATCATTTGGCTCTAATATCTCACGTCCCCTGATCTCTAGGGTAGTGAGATCGGACACCTAGCCTTCTCGGATAACGACAAAATACAGGAGGTCCCGTGTACAAGCTGTGCACGTAAGGAATCCCACGGCAGTTGAAAATTGCAAAGGGTAGGCGGTTATGTCTATGCCCTGGTAAAATTGTTAACAAAGAAAACCCACCCAGGTGCCGTTAGAGCCTGTTACCTTGGATGGAGCCGGCTCCGCGGTGAAAGGGTTACGGGCGCAGTTCGTAATCCCGCATACCGAGTTCGAAACACAGCTGCAGGCGATTTGGCAGCAGACCGCTTTGCGTTTTTTTTATTAATGAAATGGTATGGGTGCCGGTCTTTTAGAAAGCAATGTCAAACTACTGAACGTAAACTTGCCCAGGAATCACGAACAGCCAAATAAGCTGGGGTTGACTGCTACGTCCTGTAAGGGATATGCAACTAACTAATCTTAGATGGATTCTGTCTAGAGGAAGCGCAGCCTTATAAACAAGCATGCCGAAGTCGGACGCGTTGGCTTCTGACGTACATAACTAGGTTTGATGCACTCTCCTCGCTATGTGAACGAAGAAGAAAAAAGAAAATAATGTCGAAGAAAACAAAGAAGACAGCGGAGAAGAAGAAGAAATAGAGGACTGGCTATTACATATTCACATGTAGAGCACATTTAATATACAGGAACCGAGATGCTTGACTTATCCGAAATGTCTTGGGCTCTCAAGTCGACCCAGCCTGTGGTGGAGTAGGAAATGTTATGGGCAATAAAGACTGCCGGTGCATCCTTGACCACATCACGCATCGAGTGTCAATTGATCTTCAAATATATGGAGGTAGTATCATATACCCACACGCCTAATGAAATGGAAAATGATTCTGTTTTTGGACTGAAACTTGTTCATGCGGTAGAGGCAATCACACGTTAGAAACTATACGGAGGTGAAATGATTTTCCTGACTGGCACCTTGCCGTCTTGACAGACGATAGTTTGTAAAATGGAGTTATACTTTTCCATGACACAAAGCCTGGGCTGAATTTAGAGACCATGTGTTGTCCATGCAGCATGATCTCTCTCTCTCTCTCTCTCTCTCTCTCTCTCTCTCTCTCTCTCTCTCTCTCTCTCTCTCTCTCTCTCTCTCTCTCTCTCTCTCTCTCTCTCTCTCGGCCTGTCTAGTTTACTCAAGAGGAAAGGTAACGTCAATACGCCTGGAACAAGACAAGCTGCAGAAGCTGTCGGATCAGCAAAGCAATACTCTCACTGTCCGCCTGTCAGAACTTCCATCCTAGACCAATTGCAGACCAAGGCTTAGGGCCTGGTCTGCCCTGCCATGACATTTAGTCTTCAGGTTGTATTTCCTCGCACTAGGGTAAGGCTTGTATCCTCCCAATTGCACTCCTCCGCACAAAGCCGTTGGCACAATATGGGATGTCGGGTTTGGTGAGCGCCGCTCAACATTCAGCGCTAACAGAAGACAGGTAGTACTGTCTACTGTCATAAGGTAGCTCAGTCATATCTGACATAGACCTGACAGTTCGGGCTACAGTTATTCGATACAAGGTGAAATGACTTTCCATATTTCTTAACTACTTACTCACTGCCCATTTGACAAGGTAGTCTAATGACTGATCCGTGCTAATCATCATCATCATCGCCATCACTATCATGTAGCATGTCCTTTGCAGAACGTTGCTCTCACTACGGCCCGTAGAAACGGTTCTCCATCTCGTGCCATTTCTCTGGCCTCAAGTACCCTCATGCCCAAGGTGTCTGCAGTCTTGGTCGGAACAACTATAGCAGTACACATTTATAAGGATATGCGTGTGCGTGTGTTTGTTCATGCGTATATGAATGCACATACAGAAACACGGAGTTGATCCACGACTCTGGTGATCGAGTGAAATGGCAAAACATGACCGCCCACGCTTACCGGCATGGCACATGATGGATGGATGGATATGAGTGCAATGAGTTCATCGTGGTGTTTTAACGCTAGACACGTCGATTATTTGTTATCGTAAATCTATTTGATTCTCAAGCCAGGTTTGAGTTATGGGCAGGTGGAAAATATTTTCCAAAGAGGGCTTGTCATCGGCTGGCACATAATTTGTTTCGCTACTGTCCTCGAATAATACTTCTTGTTTGTTAAAAGAGCGAATGAATGATTATTAAGTCTGACAGATCTGTGACTAAGGGGTTAGTGAAGCACAGTTTGAACATTTCTCGACATGCCGAGTCGAGGATTCGAAATCAACTGCTGGTGATTTGGAAGCAGATAGCTTTGCGTTGATTCCTATTGTGTAAGGCATCGGTCGTTCAGAAAACAATTTCAAAGAACTGAAAGTAAATTACATACATCAATAAATTCTGAGAATCCAAGTTTAGAGCCGACATTTCCAAATAGTGATGGGAGACCAGATGTATGGCAGGAAATTCGCGTTTCGTTTCGTTTTGTCAAGATTATATGTTCTTTGAAAGATGTTAGGTTTAACCCATGTTGAACATTTTAAATAATTAGAAATTATGATCACAGAGGATGACAGAATAGACCAAGAAATCGAAATAAGATATCAAAAAGCAAGTGCGCTTATATATCAACTGACATTAATACTGAAACATCTAAGTACCCCCCCCCCCCCCCCACACACACACACACACCCACCCCGAAAAAACTCCCACAGATACCAAATGCATATTCATACAAATCCCATGCTACCAATGTTAAACTTGGATATTATCCAGATCACACTTATGCAAAATGAACACCTGCGAGATGAGATACTTGACAAGAGCTGCCAACTTAACTATCCGAGGCCCAATAAGAAATGATGTTATACAGACAGTGGGGTCAACACCTTGCGCCACATCTTGAAATGTAAAAGATCAAATGGTTCTGTTCTCTGGTTAGAATGAAACACCATCAGTTATGAGCATTGGCGCCACATCAAAGATGATCTAATATGAAATCAACAGGCGTGAAAGACATTGAACATTCACACGGAAACACGCCAATGAGTCCTGGTATATCAACTATTCCTCGCCACGACGCTTGACGGCAAAAGTAGAAGATGATGATAGTGATGTATAACGGCGTGTTTAAAAAAAAAAAGGCAATGAATAAAACCTGGAAATAAATGACCTCTAAGAAAAGAGAAAAAGACAGACAATTATGCATCAAGTATGAATAAATTATCACGTTCTTTAAGAGCGAAAGCATGTAGTAAGCGACAGATAGGAAGTTCTGGTTGTCGCGGGGACTCCAGTGTTTGACACGCTTTGAAATCTTACCTGTGGATAGAAGGACTTCTGCTTCTTCTTGATCTTCTTAATATAACTTCAGTCGTCAGTGTCAATAAATACAATTAAAAAAGTAGTAATAAACTTGAGCTTGTTGGCATCTCAAATAGTGTTTATCTTCAAACTGAGCAGGTGTAGGAAATATCGTTTTTACCTGTTCTGTGTCTATTGGAAACTCCTGCAAGAAATGTTTCATCATCATATTGTGACATGCCGATAAGCGTGGGCGGTAATGTTTCACCATCTCAAACGATCACCAGAGTCGTTGATCAGCTCTGTGCTTTTGTCTCGACCATACCACGTGACCAAGTTATCCAATTATTTACTTCTCTGCCCTCCCCATGTTATCTCTCTCTCTCTCTCTCTCTCTCTCTCTCTCTCTCTCTCTCTCTCTCTCTCTCTCTCTCTCTCTCTCTTCCCCCCCCCCCCCCCCCCCCCAATCTAGCCAGTTGTCAGTAAGTTCTCCAATTTATTTCTTCTCATAACGTGGCCAAATATTTTGGCTGTCTACGTCTAATTTCTTTAATCAGTTCACGGTTTTCATGTGTTTTTTTTTGTAGGACTTGGTCATTGCTTTTTTATGTATGTCCATGGTATTCTTTGCATATTCCTCAGAAACAACATTTCCACAGCCTTTAGATGTTTTCCTGCTTGTCTGCTCATTGTCCATGCTTCATATTCATACAAAAGTATATGTTCTCAATCAATCATGTGCCATGCCGGAAAGCGTGGGCGGTCATGACTCGCCATTTCACTCGATCACCAGTGTCGTGGATCAGCTCAGTGTTCCTGTCTCGTCCATGCCATGTGGCCAAGCCATCCAGGTATTTTCCTCTCGATCTTCCTCTTGGTCTGTTCCCCTCGATCTTGCCAGTTGTCACTAAGTTCTCCAATCCATTTCTTCTCCTAACATGTCCAAAAAATTTTGACTGTCTACGTCTAATTTCTCTAATCAGTTTACGATGTTCATTTGTCTCCTGTAGTACATGTTCTATGTAGCACTTTAACACTCTTTTTCTCGTTGAATTTGACATCTTTTTATTGGTTAGAATGTTTTCCAATCTCTCCAAGGCACCACGCCGTTCCCCAATCAGATGTTATGACTGTTCCGAGATAATTGTACGGATTCACTTGTTTAAGAATTAGTTAGTTAGTTATCAGTTGGGGTATCTTCGTTGCACTCCGGACATGTCCATAGGTGCTCAGATCCTCCTCCCAGCACATGCATCAGCGTCCGGTGGCTAATAGTGCCAGTTCTGTGTTGGTTGACGAGGCGCTTTGTTTTCCCGATGTACCTCTCGCGTCTGGCTGTGCCGATTCTTACTCCCAGGTCTTTCATCCTGGAGAGCGATGTGGAATCACTGGCGTCAAAATCCTCTGTTCTCGCCATATCTTTAAGGGCGTTAATAACATCCGCACGATCCATGGGCTGGCCATCTACAGGGGGTGCAGAGCCAGCCAATTTATCAGCTCGTTCATTTCCCTCGACTCCCGCATGTCCCGGGACGAAGATGAAGGTGACTTTGCGGACAACAGACTTCCGCAGCGACTCAGTCCACTGTCTACGTACAGATCCAGCTTCGACCTTCTGAATCATGCTCATTGAATCACTTAGTACACACACGTTGGTATAATGCTGTGATTCCAGCCATATGAAAGCCTGTGTAACTGCCATCACCTCCATCGTCATGCTGCTCGTGGTCATAGAGTGGGCACCACTGGATTCTTGAACGGTTCGGCCCGCTGAACGGGCTGTAAATACCCACGCACTTCTCTGCTGCTTTACAACAGATCCATCTGTATAGATGAGCACTTCGGGGCTATCTGAGTGATCATAGATGAGCGCGTTAACCTCTGCATTGACAGCGGCAGGGTTCTGCTCTCTGCACCGTCTGTCGAGTGTGATAATGCAGGAGAAGGTACACTTAAAAGCTGGAGGCACCGGCACCCATTCCTTGCCGGGGTTGATACTGGTAAGACTGCAGACCTGTCCGACGACATCTTCCGCCCGACCCATCCATGATTTGCCCTTCTTTAGCCTGTCACCCTTTTCTCTGAATACAGCGTCATGCAGAGGGTGCTGCTCATCTGCACTTATTTTTAAGTATGCACGAGCTCTCCAGATCTTGATCCTGTGTTCCATTGTCGGGAAGTCAAGGAGGTATCTCATTGCTACACAGCTGGTGTCTCTCGTGCAGCCCAAAATGATGCGCATGGCTTCGTTTTGTACCTTTTCAAGTCTTCCAATCTGTGTAGGGCTGACAGTGAGGATGGCCAGGGCATACTCGATGCGTGAAAGCACAAGTCCTTGGAACAGAAGTAATAGCAGTCTTTGCTCGATATTGGCAGTCGCCATGACTCTCATTGCTGCCAAACCTTTTCGAGCCTTCGTTATGACATAATCGACATGATCTCTGAAGGACAGGCTACGATCAAGCCTCACGCCAAGATATGTCATTGACTGGGTTCTACTCAGAATGCTCCCATCCATTCTTACTGCCGGCAGGTCTGTTTTCACAATATGGTTGTTTAGTGAGAACCATGTAACCGTTGCCTTTGCAGGGTTGACACGGGCATCGGCATCAGCACACCATGAGGAAATTCGATCTAGTTCGCCCTGCATATAGTTGGCAACCGCCTGTCTATCTCGACCCTGTCGATACACGAGGATGTCGTCAACGAATGATAGAGTCCTACCCCTCCCATCCAACTGTTGTTCAGTGATCGGCACCGTATACACGTTGAATAGTACTGGTGACAGTGGTGAACCCTGCGGCAATCCTGGACATATCGTTATCGGCTCAGAAGACCAACTCCCGCATCTTAGCACCACCTTCCTTTGGAGTAGAACTGCAGCTATCCATCGTACAAGGTGAGGGTGCACTTTCAGTCTGAGGAGGGTTTGCATCAAGTGCTCGAAAGATACTCTGTTATATGCGTCCTCTAAGTCTATGGCGGCCGCACATGTCTCTTCTCTGGCCTGAAATCCTTCGTAAACATCTTGAGCAAAGACCGCCGCATTCAGCCATGACTCTTTGTTGCGTCTGTATCCTCCAAGTGTGGGCGGGAAGCAGCCGAGCTGTTCCAAGTCCCAAGCAAGTCTGTGTGCTACAATTTTCTCCAGTAGCTTTCCAACAGTATTCTGCATCGTAATGATTCTGTAGCCGCTTATCTTGGAGTGGTCTTTGTTCGGTTTTGGCAGCGGCAGCAAGTAGCTGTGTAGCCATTCTTCTTTGACCTGACCCCTCTGGATACTGGTGTTGAATTCTCTGGCCAGTTCTTCCATGTCATCATCTGATATCACCATTAGGTCACCATATCGGATGCCGTCTGGGCCTGGGGCGGTGTTAGGTGATTTCTTGAGCATCGCACGCAATATGTCAACTGTGATTGTCCATTCTTCCTCTGTCCCGACCCCCTCGCACAACTGAGAGAGTGTTGTTGTGGTCCTCTGTCTGGCGGGCTCGTCTTTCTGGTCAGTCTGTTCTATGTAGCGTGCAAGAAGGGCCTTACCTTTATCCGCATCCGACTTTTTCCATGCGAGGTCTGTGCCTTGAAAGTCTGGAATACCCCTACGTTGTGCAGCACCGTTCATGCTCTTGTGGAGGCGCCAGAATGTCGTAAGAGATTGCTCGGAGCACACCTTCCTGCAGAACTCGTCCCATTTGTCGGCCTTGGCCTGTTTGGCGCAGGATTTGAATAAAGTCGTCGTCCTAACGACCTCAGTCTTCAGGTTCGCCAACTCACCCTGTGGCATGTTAGCCTTTCTGGCCTTTTGCCAGTCTTTGACAGCCTGCCTCTTTCCCAGCCACACCTTTTCGACCTCTCCATTCCACCATGGTGGCTGCAGCCATCTTTCTTGTCTCCTACGGGAGGAAGTTAGTTTCCTTCTTCTGATCTTGCTTATGGCGTCTTGACCAGTGGTGTCGTACGGGAAGGCATTGGTCTTGTTTCTTTGACTCGTGGCCCCGTCTTTCTTGATCAGGATGACACAAGGGTAGTGGTCACTATCGTGGTATCCCAGTGTGCCCCACCGGCACCTTGGTGCGATGGTGGGCGACACCAGAGCCAAGTCAATGATGCTGTCAGAGTCGCCTGGTCGAGTGGCCATTCTAGTGACCTTCCCATCATTCAGACAGATTAGGGCAGCAGATGCCAGGGCGTCCTCCAAATCTTCTCCCTGTCTATTGGTGATGCAATTCCCCCATTGACTGCCTCTGGCATTGAAGTCCCCGCAGTAGATAATATGCCTTTCATCCATATCGAACAAACTCTGCCATTGTCGCACGTCGACCTTCCCATTTCGCGCATAGACGTTAACGATTGCAAGCTGCACTGGTGTCATTATTCTTAATGCCTGCACTTGCAGGGCATCGCTGTTCCAGCGATACTTGTATATTACATTGTAATATACTTGTATATTACATTGTGGTATTACATTGTGGTATTTCTTTCTTTCTAGTGACGACTATCATCTGTGTCTTCTTACGATTTGATTCTAACCTTAGTTGTTCACCGTGTGCAACAACCACATCTACTAAATGTTGCAGATCCTGTTCATTGTCTGCAATCAATACTGTACCATCCGCATACCTAATATTATTCATTGTATGTCCCCCAATGATAATTCCTCTCATACCGTCTACATTTGTAAAAATAATTTCACTCTATAGGGAAAAAAGATCTGGAGAAATTGAACATCCCGGTCGCACACCTCTCTTTAGGTTTATATTGAATTGAATCATTATCAATTTTTATGGCAGCTTGCTGTTTCCAATATATGTATCCTTGCCTTCTACGAACCCACATTGTTCTATTTCGGGTTGTATTTTCTTCCTCTTTACATAATGATTCTTAGCAAAATCTTTGTGATGTCGCTCATTACACTAATTGTTCTTATTGTACTAATTGATCACATTCCAAGGCTTCTGATTTCTTCGGAATTGCAATTAAAATAGAATTACATAATTCAAGAGGTATATTTCTAGTATAATATATTGTGTTCAGCAGTCTGGTTACCTGGTCTATTCCATATTACTCTAAGGAATCGATCATTTCTGTTGTGATGTTGACTGGACCCGGGATCTTGCCAGTTTTCATATGGTTAAGAGCATTCTGCACTTGCATCTTCAAAGTTCACGCTCCTTCACTATTATTCCGAATATCATACTGTTCCTCTCTTGTATCATCATATAGGTCTTTCACATAATATAACCACGCATGCAAAATCTGATTGTTTCTATTATAACTTTGCCATATTTGGTGTTTAGGCAACCCGTTGATGTCTGCATTCTTTCCCCAGTGAAGTCATTCTTTTGTGCATTTTAGTATTCCGGGTATTGTGTTGTTTCTCAATTTTCCCGCAATTTTCCCCAAGACATCCTTCTTTTACCGCTTTGAACAATTTTCTAACTGTCCATTGAATTTCTTCATAATTTTCATGGTTATTTTCGTTATTTCATCTTATTTCTAAGAGTTTTAAGATGTGTTCTGTCATCAGTTTCTTAAATCCCATCTTCTTCATATTTGGAGGGGGGGGGGTGGGGGGTATAGTTGTTTCTGCAGCTTGGCTGACGGATTTCTTTAATATTTCCCATTGGTCGCTGACATCTTTAAATAATATTTACTTATCAGACAATGCATCACATCTATTCTATTCATCTACGTTGAATTAATCTTTCATCTCCTCACTCTTCAGTTCAGTACTCAAGACGACAACCACGTTATGGACAGATCAGAAAAGGACATTATTCTGCGCCTCAGAACAGGACACAATATATTACGCAACCATATGTATACAAAATTCAAGATTGGTGTCTCAGCCATGTGCACATGTGGTTTGGCGTCGCAGACAGCAGAGCACATACTCCAGGACTGCCCAAACTACAACATATCCATGCGAACCTTCTGGCCTAGAGAGACAACAGTGGAAGATAAACTCTATGGACCGCTGAGAGAACTAAAAAAGACTGTTAAATTCATACGAGAGACAACATTGCAGTTATAGATATATTTCAAGCGAACGAAAGAAGAAGAAGAAGAAGAAGAAGCAGAAGAAGAAGAAGAAGAAGAAGAAGAAGAAGAAGAAGAAGAAGAAGAAGAAGAAGAAGAAGAAGTTCAGTAGACCAATTTTTGTGTTTCTTGGTGTAATATTTGAAATAATGTTCAGCTGTCAGTTTAGTGAGAGTACAATACCAGTGTCCTGATATTTGTAAATAAAAATTAGCATCTGGTACGCATATATATTAAAATCTACACAAGGCTTATTGGGAGTCTCAATAAACTCTCACATGAAATAAACCACAAATAAACAACTGGACATCTTTTGTAGACATTACAAGAACAATACATAACGAGAAGAAGAAGCAGCAACAGCAGCAGCAACATCAGCAGAAGCACTAGTAATAATAGTAGTAGTTGTTGTTGCTGTATAGTAGAAATAGTAGTAGTAGTAGTAGTAGTAGTAGTAGTAGTAGTAGTAGTAGTAGAAGTAGTAGTAGAAGTAGTAGTAGTAGAAGTAGTAGTAATAGTAATAATAGTAGTGGTAGCAGCAATAGTAGTAGTAGTAGTAGTATTAGTTGTAGTAGTAGTAGTAGTAGTAGTAGAAGTAGTAGTAATAGTAATAATAGTAGTGGTAGTAGTAATAGTAGTAGTAGTAGTAGTAGTAGTAGTAGTAGTAGTAGTAGTAGTAGTAGTAGTAGTAGTAGTAGTAGTAGTAGCCAAGTGCCGGACTCGTGTCTGTGTGATGAATGACTACTCCAGACACACTTGGGCCACGTGCCTACGTCAATGCCCAATGTCCGCCATCTTGGTTTGTCTAGGTTTAATGGTTATCTTGGGCTCGTACCAAACCTGTATCACTCTCAGATCTCAGATGCACACAACAGAAAAGTCAGTCGCGTCCTTAAACAATACAAGCATATTTATTGTTCTGCAGTACTACACGGGTCTGGCATGGACCGCCGGATCCTACCGTTACGCGTTCTGCCTATGCCCAGCACACCGTCTCCCAATATATAATGTCTTGCTCATTTAATCGTCTGATGACTATCATGGCTACATCAGATCTGTCTGACAGAATACATCTTATCTATTCACTGAGTTACCAGTTAACACATTATTACTCAGTACTACTCACAAGATAATGTCGTAACCACCAGCTCTGGTCACGGCGTGCATCTGCCGGCCCTTCCTGTTGACATGTTGTCACACCAGTGCCAGCTGTCTAGCCATCACGTTTGTGTTCATCAAGCGGCAGCTTCTGTGCGTTGCTCCATCATTGCCGTCGTTCACGATCGACACAATCTTCACACAACTGCATCTCAGATGTTTCCCATTCCTTGGAATACCTTCGAAAACTACAACACTCTTTCAATTCTGCAAATCGATGTTCTCTTCCTCACTTCCAAGCGCCTACTGACCCACGCTTCTTTTCCGGTCTTTTTCCTAGGCGCAGTCACGTGACGCATTAGCTCCGCCCACCAATGCTAGCGGCGCTTGCTTGCGTTTTCCAACTGTGTGTCACCAATATCTCTCTAGTTTCCACGACTGACACACCTGCTGTGTTTCGCGTAATCCATCTCATGGCAATATGCCCCCCCCCCCTTTTTTTTTAAAAATGTTGTAAACATTTTTATTACCTTTACTCAGTCTTATTCTTCATGACATGAGTTGGATAAGTGCACACTACCGTTCGTTTGGTTGACTCTATGGTCGCACGCATTGATCTCTCTCAATAGTTGCACCTATGTGTACGTCTATTGTCATTACATGTGAGCTTATCTCTTCCATGATTCATTTAGACTCGTGATATGTTTTCATAAATAACCAACATCACAGAAACAAACAAAAAATATATATTATGCGGACACGGCAACCCGTCTACACCTAGACTTCCGTGTAGTCACAGCCTCCTTTTCAAGTTCAGAGGTTATGTGATCTAGTCTGACGTAGGATCCAATGTTTCATCAAACATCCCTAGCAGCTCCTCAATCATGTACTATACATGAGCATCCTACTCAATCCAAGCCCCAGGCTCTGAGTAAGGTATATGTGTGTGATTATGGACTATGGCTTTCACTGTCCCTTCTTGTATCAATGGATAGCTCTTGCTTTGACTTTGACGTTAATGAGTTATGTTTGACCTTGGTGCTGCTTTGATGCTTGTAGTGTCTCTCTTCAGTACTTTTAATAGGTATTTCTATTTTGGGGTATGTTTACCTGATCTCTCTTTGTCTGGTAGCTATCATTGCCCATGGATGTTATGGCGATGCTGGTTTTCTGTTTGTTCTATACCACTTCTCTATGCAACTTATACCTTTGCCATTTTCAACTATGCATTTGCCAATGAGACTTATTTACCTCACTGAATCATCATATCCATACAATGCATACGTGTTCTGTAAAACCCATACATACTAATACTATATCCATGTCATGTATACATATGTTATCATACTAAATGAATGAAAATTATATTCCATCCTATGTATACATGTTCTACAATTTATCATCACTGTACATTGAAGCAATAAAGTAATATAACATCTATATACAACGTGTTTGTTTTCATTTGAAATATTCTGGTTTAGAACATTTCTGCAAATTTGTACCTGTTAGGTTTCTCTCAAATTTACAAGTGCACTTGTTGTTTCATAAGTTCTGTGGACTTATGACCATTGTATCCTTTACTCTTTGACTTAGTTTGCACATTATGTTTCAAATGTACCCACATATGTCATACTATTGGGCTTGTAATTACTCTGTTTGCAACATATAGTTATTGTGCTGTAGAGACAAGTAGTAGACTCATATATGTCTCTCGTACCATATGTAGTGGATCTTCTCATAAGATCATAACTTCAAGTAGAACTACACAACTTCAAATCTGTGGACATCTGTAACCGTGTATGTAACTATACATTAATTATCACCATGATGATGGATGAAATGATAAAATGATAATAACACCATCAAAGGAAATAATAGTTTCCCAAAAATGTTGATGATGATGAATTGATACAAATTATAGTTCTAAATTCCTGTGTTAAACGTAGACTCTTTGATGACCACTCGTGAGATGTAGATCAACCTTGTATTCATTCACCAGCGGCTTGTAACTAGTCTGGTGGTCTATGGACTTGCATGGTGCTCATCTTATGCTCAAGTGGTGTAGGACTTCTATCTGCAGCTGCATTCTTACTCTCCATTCAGCTTCAGATACCCTAACACTGTCTGAGAATAATAACATAATGGGATGTACGTATCCATGTACATATGCATATACAACAAGTATTAATACAAGAGATAATAGTAACTAATTTTAAGCTGTTTCCATTGACATGCAAATGTCCTGATTAGCAATTCAGAGTGCACTTCAGTTGATTCAGCAAGCACCCTGGCTATGAGGTGATTTACAGGTGATGTGATGTACATTTGCAATGTTTTCCTTTGGTATTTACATCAATGGTTTACATATTTGCATGACATTTCATAGATATCAACATCAGAATGAAGTAGAAGTATCACTTTAACTCACTTTGACATCTGATCATAATATACTATCATGATGGCATCACTTGGACAGTATGTCATATCACTTTAGCTCCTCTATATGAGAGCTGTAGTTAATGTTATTATTCTGACATTTGATGTTTTTATCACAGTATGTTCATTCAACCAATACTATCATAACTAAGCATTCATTCTGTTTAAAAAAATTATATCTATACTAAACTATCTTCTACTCTAAAATATCTATATCTTATATCTACATATCACAAGAGCACAGGTGTTTCATTGTGAAATATATGATGTTATCTATACTTTTTATGATAGTACTTCTCATCCGCAGATGTATCAACCAATCTTTCCTATTGATTTTCAGCATAACATATGGGTTGACTGAGACTATAGTCTGCACATCTAGAAATCTTAATTTTAGTTTGATCATCCAAATACGGTGTTAACAATTGTTTAATTTTTGATTTACTTTCAGTAAATGATGGAATGGTTGATTTGTAATGTTTAATGAGACAGGCTAGCTTGGTTTTATCTCTCTCCGTTAAATTTGGTCTGAATGATAGTGCTTTCCATGTAATAATTTCTTGAGTAGATGGTGTTGGTGTGATTGTTGGCTGTTCATGTGTCAGTGGTTTATCTATCTCTTTATCAGTACCTTGTTCTATGAGTTGAGTTTCTGACTTCTCGTTATCTTGACAGTGTTTATCACAAGTGTTTTGTACTACTTGTTTGTTGTTTTTCTCTATTTGAGTGGCTGGGATTGGTACATGTCTATGTTGGCACAGTTTACATGATCGGACATAGTTTCTGATGTCTTTCTCAACACCTGGCCAATAGTGTAGAGATAATAATGTCTGTCTAGTCTTGGCTATTCCCATATGGTCTGTAACTGACATGTGGTGCGCGAAGTGGAGTGCCTCGCTGCGGTGTTGCACTGGTAGCACTATTTGTGAAATACACGTTGGATATTTCTTGTATATTCTCATGAGGATATTGTCTTCTACTTTAAATTTCCATCTACCCCCTATTTGCTTTTTAGATGGTTGGTTTACTTGCTAAAAATATGTTTGTAACGTTTCATCGTCTCTTTGTTCTGTTTTGCTAATTCTGGTTGTTTGCTACCTGTTTAGTGTCACTCTGGTTATTCTGCAGTATGACTACTTTATCTTGTTCTTTATCTTTTCTTATGCATTGTTCTTATTTTTTTGGTTATTTGCTCCATTGTATTTTAATTCCCATGCTTGGATTTCTTCTTGTGTACACTCTTTTATTCCAGGTATGTTACCTAGCATTAGTCCAGCGTACGGGTTTGGTAGCATTGCTGCTTGTATTCTGCCAGTATAGTATGGGCTGTCGATTTCGATCCATGCTGTGTCATACTTTTCGAGTGTTCCACCGAATGTTCGACAAGTTACTGTATTACCTGTGTAGTCTTTCCTTCTAACAAACCTTTGGTTTACTCCCACCATCGATGTTCCAGTGTTTCTTATGCATGTGGTTGGTATGCCGTTGACAAATGTTTTTTGGACCTTTAGAGTTGCAGCTGCACATGTTTCGTATTTGTCTGTTGTGTAGGTACTCTATGACTATTTACAGGTTTATCAATCTGTTGTCTATTATTTTTGCTTGTAGCTATAGACAATTTACTTGTAGTTTGGTCATGTTCTTCATTTCTACTAGGTTTGACATCTGTTCTTCTAGCTTCTTTCATCATTTGTTTCAGTCTACAACTCTTGACTTCATGTCCAAAACTATGGCAAAGATAACATTTTACAGGTTTTTTGTTGTTTCTTTGTGCTACTGGTACTGTTATTTTACCTTTTTCAAAATTCCACTTATCTATTTCAAACTGTAGTCTTTTTGCTTCGAGATCTAACTTTTGTCTTTCTAAAGCTAATTCTTTATCTCTTTGTTTTTCTTGTGCTTCTAATTTTTGTAGCTCAAGTTTTATAGGATCTTTAGCTCTGAGAGTTTGTTTTTCTGCCCATGTCAAAAGATCTAGACCTGTGAAACAGAATTTCTCACCAAATACTACAAAATCTGTTAATGTAGACATGTTGTGGTTAAGTACTTGTCTACCATATATGTATCCACAACCTGTAGCTGGCAATAATGCACAACAATAGCAGACACTATCAGTATCAGTGTCTTTAGATAGCAGTATCTGTGATGACAATGGTAAAGAATCTCAATAGCAAAAATATATCTGCGTCAGTGTCGCTGCTGATCTTGCTCTGGCGAAGCCGAGTGTGATGACCTTGGTGTAGTAATGCTGTACTACAATAATGATAACACCACTGGACAACAATAACACCTATCAGAAGTGTTAGCTAAATGACATAACACCTGTGGACAAAATAATCACAAATAATAGAGACATTAATGACGTTAAAGAACAACAAATAATGGACTAGGTTACAAAACAAGACAAAGTTCTCGCTAGCAGTCGAAAATTTACTTAAATTCTAAGTCAATTTCGAATGCTAACCGAACGGAACGTACTTTTGGGTGATAATGAAATAACCACAAAAGTAGCCCTCCAACCTCCCACTAATGATGAGGGTGAGTAAACATAGTAATGGAAGGGTGCCTGTTGACTCTGAACTACCAAGCAAGACACATACACAAATCAAATGGAAGCAACTCAACCTGTGTATAATTCAGCTCCGGTGTCCTTGGTGGCTTGGTCCAGCTGCTTGGCTCCACTCCAGAATTGGTTAGAACTTGATATGGACTCGCTTAGCTGCCCTCTGGGTTGATTAGGAATCAGTCCAAGTTGGCTCCTCAAAGGTGCTGCTCCAGAAACGTGATGTGAAAAGTTCTTGCCCTACTACTGCTGCATGTTGACAAGTGAATCTGAAAAATATTCTTGAACCTGACATTGTCATTAGTTTAATAGTGCATTGTAGTGCGTGAAGCACACGAGGATGGCTCTAGTAGTGTTGCTTGGTGTGGCTGAGTGCCATAATTCTCATTGAAATCAATTTTGGAATTTTGATAAATTCTTGCCACTGCACACTGATTTATTATGTTAGACAATCACGTAGTGTGATGTTGGGCTGAGATGTGAGACAATCTGTTCTAGTTGGTAGCCATCTTTATCTGCTCACCTTGATCAATGTCACTCTCTTTGACTTCATGAACACCACTTTTCACTGTTAATTCTATGTTCTGATGGCACTGTTACTTGCTAACTCACAAACTTTGATGTTGAAGTATCATTCTTTGTTAACTCTGGGTTCAATATCAAACGGACGTAGCACCCACGTGCCAAAGTGCCGCACTTCGTGTCTGTTATGATGGATGACTAATTCAGACACAATTGGGCCACGTGTCTACAAGCAATTGCCCAATGTCCGACATCTTGGTATTTGTCTAGGTTTAATGTTTATAATGGGCTCGTACAAAACCTGTATCACTCTCAGATCTCAGATGCACACAACAGAAAAGTCAGTCGCGTTTTAAACAATACAAGCATCTTTATTGTTACACAGTACTACACGGGTCTGGCATAGACCGCCGGCTTCCTACCGTTTCGCGTTCTGCCTATGCCCAGCACACCGTCTGCCACCAATATATAATAGTCTTGCTCATCTAATCGTAAGACGACTATCATTGCATACATCTGATCTGTCTGACGAGAATACATCTTATCTATTCACTGAGTTACCAGTTAACACATTACTTACTCAGTACTACTCACACATAATGTCGTAACCACCAGCTCTGGTCACGGCGTGCATCTGCCGGCCATTCCTGTTGACAGTGTTGTCACACCAGGGCCAGCTGTCTAGCCATCACGTTTGTGTTCATCAAGCGACAGCTTCTGTGCGTTGCTCCATCATTGCCGTCGTTCACAGATCGACACAATCTTCACTACAACTGCATCTCAGATGTTTCCCATTCCATGGAATACCTTCGAACACTGAAACACTCTTTCAATTCTGCAAATCGATGTTCTCTTCCTCACGTCCAAGCGCCTACTGACCCACGCTTCTTTTCCGGTCTTTTTCCTAGGCGCAGTCACGTGACGCATTAGCTCCGCCCACCAATGCTAGCGGCGCTCGCTTGCGTTTTCCAACTGTGTGTCACCAATGTCTCTCTAGTTTCCACGACTGACACACCTGCTGTGTTTCGCGTAATCCATCTCATGGCAAGTAGTTGAAGTAGTAGTAGTAGTAGTAGTAGTAGTAGTAGTAGTAGTAGTAGTAGTAATAGTAGTAGTAGTAGTAGAAGTAGTAGTAGTAGTAGTAGTAGTAGTAGTAGTAGTAGTAGTAGTAGTAGTAGTAATAGTAATAGTAATAGTAATAATAGTAGTGGTAGTAGTAATAGTAATAATAGTAGTGGTAGTAGTAATAGTAGTAGTAGTAGTAGTAGTAGTAGTAGTAGTAGTAGTAGTAGTAGTAGTAGTAGTAGTAGAAGTAGTAGTAATAGTAATAATAGTAGTGGTAGTAGTAATAGTAGTACTAATACTACTACTTGCCGGTCTCCTTGTCGAAGGCACTAATGACGCTGTTCGTAATCCCGTATACCCACGTGCAAAACACAGCTGCGCTAGATTCGGCAGCGGATCGCGTTGCGTTGGTTTCTAACGGAAAGGTATGTGAGCCGGTTGTTCAGAAAGCAATGCCAAACTGTTTTTTTTAAATGTTCTATATCCCTTACAGGACGTTGCAGTCAACATCAGCGTTTTTCAGCTGCTGTTAATGCACTAGGCAAGTTTTTTACGTTCAGTAGTTTACCATTGCTTCCTGAACGACCGGCTCCCATACCAGCACGCAATAACACAACGCGACACGGTCTGCTGCACAAATCGGTCGCGGCTGCGTTTCGAACCGCGTTCGCAAGCCTTTGGCGACTTAGACCGGCCGAACAACTAAACGTAAAACTTGCCAAGACATCAACAGCAGCTGAAAAATGTTGGTGTTGACTGCAAAGTCCTATAAATAGGATATGCATAAAACATACTACTACTAGCAGCAGCACCAATATAAGAAGAAGAAGAAGAAGAAGAAGAAGAAGAAGAAGAAGAAGAAGAAGAAGAAGAAGAAGAAGAAGAAGAAGAAGACGAAGAAGAAGAAGAAGAAGAAGACGAAACTAATTTGCAGTTACCTTTTAATTCCCGTCTTCTTCCTCGTCTTCTTATGGCCTACTTACTGCTTTTGCCGTGAAGCGTCAATTACGGGTTACACCCGTTACCTTAAAAAAACTTATATTGTATTATTGCCATCGCGTGTAGCCAGATTTTAACCATTTTAAACCTCAGAGTCAAAATGGTAAAAAGCAATATGAACTCTTTTGGCTTTTAGATATACTGAATCTTGTAGGGAGAAGCCATTCGATAATATCTAACCCAGCAGGAAAGCGATGTGACTTTGAGGTTAATGTTATATTTAAACACATCATATTTGAAACCCTAAATTGAGTGGCAAGTGAACTGTGTATACATATTCTAATACATTGAAGAATAGAACCCTTTTCCACGCCATGTGGGGTATTGAGTACATGATGTTAGTGTTAGCCCATACTTTTATCGACCAATCGGCACTCGATGGATGATGTAGTTAATATCGCGTAGGCCTTTACTTCCCAGAAGATTTCATGGCATCCCAATTTATGTTGGGTTGACATAAGAAAGCACGAAATCTCATCTCAAGGGTGATTCGAACACATGACCACCCGGCAGACAGGCAAGTTTTCTAGTCAATGCGTTACCGCGGCTACCATTTTAATACAGAGGCCTCACTAATTAATACGGCGACGTTTAAACATGTCATATTTGAAGCATTGTACGAAAAATGAAACACTAATGCCGCAGCAACTATACAAAAAATAATCTTTTACAGAAACAAGTCGTTCTTCTGACCTACCCGGAATCAAGGCCTAATTTGAATCACTCTGAAAAAAATAAACTAAGGGGAGATAAGTGATCTACATAATTAGACAGGTATATAAAGTAGCCGCAGTCTAACCTCTAGCCGTCCTCCGTGGTCTAGGTGTTACACGACTTTCTCTGTAATCTCGTATACTCTCATAAGAAACGTAACGACGGCGAGAATAGGTAGCGGTTCTAACCCCGTCGGTAACTTAGGGGTATGTGAGCCGGTCGCTCAGAAAGCAATGGCAAACTACTGAGCCATCCTGATAAGTAACATTAGATAAGTAGTGGGACGCAGAGGTGTTTCCAAGGCACCAGGGCCGGGTTATATACTGGCCAAGACCTATTGACGCGTCCTCGTCGAGCGTCCTGGGCAACAGGTCCCTTTGGGGTCCTGGCTAAAGTCAGTAGGATCGCCGATTCCTCCGAAGTCGGAGAGTGTCTGCCTGTACGGCGAGGAACCACCAGTCTGCACATCCAATAAGCCAGACATGGGACAACGGATACTCACGCAAAACTCAGGTCCTGTATGACATCAGACTGATGTTGGACAACAGGATGCCTTCATCCGACATACAGGACTTCACGTTGGAGCTCAAGCCAACGAACACAAGCAAGCAAGCATTAGATAAGTAGTCATTTGCGTGATAGCGTTTTTATTATATCGATTCATTCTCACACTAGACAGGCAGAGGACACATAATTACATGCACGCATACCGATAGTAAGAAGAAAAAAAACAATCATTATAAATGTCAGCGTTTCAATCAGTCATAGCTCGTCGTCGAAGACGTGACAGTAATGTAATACATGTGCAAAATAATTTACCAACGAAGTGGATCACATGTAGCGCTATTTATTTACAACGTAATCATTTAACATTAGTTAAATTAGGATCACGCTCTGACATCTCTGGCGAATCATGCAATCATTATATCGCAAAGCACTCATGCGTTCTCGCATCACAATTCATTTCGTATATCAGCGCACAGGCTATCTAATATCAACACTCTCACAACAATAGTAAATCTCTAGCATGAGGCAATCAGCACACTCTCTCTCAGGTAACCCAAAAACACTCCTCTCTCAACCACAGTCAGGTCCAGTCTGCTCGTCCTTGCCTCGGTCTGTGGTCACGTGGTGTTTGACCCACGTGTCGTCCGTGCTAAGTCGGGTGTCTCGGTATTTTGGTATCGTCCTGTCCTTCACCCGTCTATTGATGGCTGATGTCTCAGGTCGTCTAGTCCAAGGTTGGACTGTCATTCAAGGACATGTCCAAGTCTCTAACCCCGCGTCCTGTCTCCCATTGGGTGTAGTCCTGTCCTACTCTACCATGCTCTACCTATGTCCTGTCTTTGTCCTGAGTCCTCTCTCAAACTCACCAGGACTCTGACAGCAAACAAATGAAAATGCAAAGTATTTGCACGTACACTGGATAAAAAATATATAAATATGCAATAATCAATTATGGATGTAACATATGCACGAATTACGAAACTAAAACAACAGACTGATGAAATAAAAATATAAAAAGTAATCAACACCAATTATAAATGGTGCGACTCATGAGACTTGTCTGTCACGACCAAATATCTTGAGAACTAACGAACACATGTCCCCACAAAACCAACATGAAAGGTCTCCAAATGAGACTGTCTAATGATAATGCTCAACGCATCAGTCACTGAACAATCCATTATTAAGGCTTCACAATGAGACATGATATCAATAATATGAGTAATGAGGTCTGTCTCAGTCATATAACAAGCACAACGGTGGCATTATCCTAATATTCAACCTCCTCATAAAAAAATTGTCCCAGCACTATACATCTCATACATCCATTTATAGCATGCGGTAATCCTCAAATAAAGACTTTAGACTTGTAAAAAAAAAAACATATATTGGAAACAACAAGCTGCTATAAAGATTGATAATGAAGTAGTTCAATATCAGCCTATTATATTAAGTGAGATGTGCGACAGGGATGTGTAATGTCTCCAGATATTTTTACCCTGTACAGTTAAAACCGAAAACTGATTAGAGAAATTAGACGTAGACAGTCAACATTTTTGGACACATTATGAGAAGAAATAAATTGGGAGAACTTGGTGACAACTGGCAAGACCGAGGGTAAAGAACATGGAGAGGACAGAGAAATAAACACCTAGATGGATTGGCCACTTGATATGGTCGAGACAAGAACACAGAGCTGATCTACGACTCTTGTGATCGTGTAAGATGGCGAAACATGACCGCTTATCGGCATGACTCATGATGATGATTCCTCAAATGGCAATTCACGTTCACGGGCATCATTCTAACCTCTCAGCCACGAATGAGCAGATACCACCCTCCTGAAGTTTAAATCCTTTGAATTCCTGTACAAGGCAGTGTCTGCATGCAGATCTCCCACATATAGAGGATACAAGTGGCTACCTGACCAAATATGTTAGGGCGCCGGTACTTCCAACGAACCTCTGCCCTTTTGTTTCGGAAGCTTTACTTTGATCAATGTACGTTATAACAAAACGTCAGTAGTTAACCATTCGTCAACGCATTTACAATATTACTAATTATTAGTGCTGTGTGGTGCAACTGCAAATCACTTTGCCAACAACTCAACACAGGGGAAAATACACAAACAAACGTTTCGACCAAAGTCTTTATAAAAAATAAATACTTAGCTATAACGCACCCCCTCCCCCCACCCTCCTTGAGACTACGTCATGGCACTCTGTGATGGGGTGAACAGTTCTCTTCCTTGCCGCCTTTCCTTGCAGAAATTAAAAAAAAAATTATGGCGTCCATTTTAAGAGGCTGCATCGATGCTCAGATCAATCAGTCAATGAAATGCAGTCTCCACAATGAAGGTTGGCTGCAATGGATCTTCAACACTGCCTGTCTCTCGCCTTGATTGTGCTTTCTATCAGACTGCTGTTCGTCCGTCTCATGATGTTATCGTCTCATTTGTATCGCTATGTACCTCTTGATAGCTTACTTTCAACCTTACCCTCGAGTATGGCTTTTATAACAGTGTTATGTCTTTAACGTGGTCAAAATATTTCACTTGCCTCTTTTTTTTATTTCTTGTATCAACACTCTTTTATTTCCCAGTATTTCTAGAATCTTTATATTATTTTTTTGGGGTGGGGGAGGTTAATTAAATACGGCATATATTTCTGTATATCCACATCTCCAGTGTCTCCATTCGACTTTTTAATTGCTTGTTCATTGTCCAGATTTATTAGCCATATATCAATGTTGAATATACATAAAATGCATAATGCGTTGTTAATCTCTCTAGATGTTAATACTGATTGCATGTTGTTGAAAAGTTTTCGGCCATTCCTATTCTCTTTTTTATTTTTGTTTCACTTCTGCCACCATCTGTTATTACATGCCCATGATAGGAGACACTTGTTACTTGTTCTAGTTTCTCACCCTTTACCGTTTACACCGATTATTCATCTCATTGATGGCCTCTCCTTTCAACTGATAATCATTATAGTTTTCGTTTTGTTGCTGTTGGGATATTAACAGATCCAGTGCTAAACAAAACGCAGGTTTGGACTAAAACAAAACTGGATGGCGAACAATGGGAAGTAACGTTAAGCCACAGTGATGACATCAAAGTGATTAATATGGTAGCAGACATGTTGTATTACGACGCAATGACAACATTTCCGCGATATATAAGCCCACGGCAGTTACAGGAAGTCGCTTAAGATGTTTCATCATCTCATGGCACTTAATAAGTTAATATCTACATTCTACATTATGCCTGTTTGCTTGTTCCATGCAAACTTTGTGACGCTTAGATTCTGGTTGGATAAATATGCAATCCTGCCAACAACACTGGAACGGGAAATACATTTCTTCATACGCAATAACATGTTTTCCACAGGAGAGGAGAGAAAAATATACTTAAGAGAGACTACAAGTAAACCATTCTAGGAATTATTGTATCAACGCTTTAATGGAAAAATATCTGGCCACTGAATGCATTTTAAACAAGGGGACAGATAAGACAGCAATCTTGAGTTGCTTAAAGCGAGACGCCAAACTTCTTTAACAGGGTAACCTTATCAACATTGGGCGGCGAAAGGCATTTTATCATTGCTTCCTGTTCCTTTGAAGCATTTTGAAGAATGCGTCTGGGTAGATTTTGACATGGTACTGTTAGATGAAATCATCATATTCAAAGGTACCCTAACATTCGGGTGTGCGGCGTCTTCACTACATTTCAGGTCACGCACATAAAGACCTACTTCATCAAGCAAGTCTGTGTAGGCAGTAGGACTAGTGTCTAAAGGACACAGTGTAAGAAAGACGTTAAAATACACGAATTACATGGGATTTTACGTACAGCTACTAGTGATATCAGACAGCAAATATGTACAAGCTTCGTTATCTGGGATTGTGTGTTCTCATCACATTTAGCGTGAGTATTATGTTTATTGTAATTAATTGCAAATGAAAAGTTCTATCATACATATGTGCTAATTATTAAGATCCAGGTCAGGACTGGCCTCATACGACATGAGTGGCTCGACACACTGAGCATATCATAATTACTCAAGCTAATTGTACCGGGGCACTCAGGCGTGAAAGGCAACGAGCGAGCCGATCGTTTGGCGAACGTAGAGATGATCGAGGTGGGAAGGACAATGGCACTATCAGAGATGCTGGACAAACAGATGACTTTAAGGACATTTAGGAGTCTGCTTCCATATCCATAGTGAGAGAGATAGGGTGAAGTGGGGAATCGCCAGAAATGAACATTTTGTCAAGAGCACTAGACATTTAATTAACCAACACAGATTGTTATGATCAGTCAATATAAAATGGCGGAGATGAAACGATAAGATCGGAGCACCTTTATATATATTATATATTAATATATATTAATATTATATAATATTATATTTATATATATATATATATACGAGGGTAAATGAACACCTTATATTTTTTATTTCTTGGGGGGTGGGTGGGGTGGGTGGGGGGGGGGGGGTGAATATATTCTGAAAAAGTAAAGAATAAATGTATCATTTTTCGAAGTAGTCACCACTGCGTCCACGCAAGTCCTCCAGCGTCGATAAAGTGATTGAATTCCTGTAGAAAAACATCTTGGTCGCTTGTGAACCACTCATGCACCACTTGCTGTTTCTCTTCAAAAGTCTTTCCTCCCAATAACTCTTTGAGTTGTCAAATCAGGGGAAATCTCTTGGGGCTACGTATAGCGAGTACGAGGGATGTGGTAAACACTGAAAGTGGTCTTCGATAGCTTCAACCATTGCATAGGCAGTATGAGTCGAGCAATGTCATGTTGTAAAAGGACACCTTTACTCAGAAGTCCTCGTCGTTTGGATTTTATTGCGAATCAAAGATGATCCCCGAGAAGATCTGTATATGTATCACTGGTGACAGTTTTCCCTCTTGGCATGTAGTGATTGAAAATAACGCATCATTACACTTGCTGGACTGACAGGCATGCATTACCATACTGTACCTTCATTCGCCGATGAATTTCTATAGGTTTCACCCCCTCGCTGATGAAAAAAAAACACACAAAAGAAAACAACGGATAACACAACGCTGCTCCCCTTTGATGCATGTCAAAAGCGGGGCGACCATCTTTAAATTGTCCTTATGATGTCACCGTGTTTGTCTGCATCAAGATGTCACGTGCTTAACACCCATGACCTTAACGACAATATTGACAGGCTACAAGACAATGGCATGAATATTGTAATGTATATCACACTTTTAAGGTTTTCATTTGAAGCCCTCTTGTAAAAGTATAAATTTTTGGCAGGCAGTGATTAGAACGTCTTGCACTGGACCTTGCACATGATAATGATGTTAACGTTGGACGAGAAGGGGAAAAAAAACAATCAAAACTAATTGCTATTAACTCCGGAACCTTGCCGTCTTGACAGACGATAGTTTGTGATATGTTTCAAACAAGCATTTCCTCCCACCAGAATAAAGCTTGTTACCCTCTCAATTACACTCCTCCGCCCGAAGTCGTTGGCACAATGTGGGGAGCCGGGTTAGGTGAGCGCCGCCCGACATTCGACGCTAATATAAAACAGGAAGTACCGTCTACTGTTATACGGTAGCTCAGTCATATCTGACTAAGACCTGGCACTCTGATCCTTACTAATCCCCAATGATTTAGATAACTTGCTGTTCGAATAATCTGGTTTTTTTTTAAAATCACGTAAATAGCACAGAACGTGTGTGCAATAGTGTTTTATGTTCCGTAGTCTGAGATTTTTACAACACAACGCAGGACATAATGACAAAACAATAATAATGGGAGATTTTAATGCAACGGTATGTACAGGAAAGGATGAAAATGAGATACACGTTTTAGAAAAATTTGGATTGGGAAACAGAAGTGATGCATGGATAAATTAATTGAATTTTGCACAGACTATGAGTTAATGATAGCCAACACACTTGTTAAACAACATCCAAGAAGACTCTTCACATGGAAGTCCCTGGACAATACTGCCAAAAACCAGATAGATTATATTTTAATACAAAAAATTTGGAGAACAAGTATAACATCAGCAAAATCCCTACGAAGTGCAGACTGTGATACAGCCCATAGTTTTCTATAAAAGATTACTCGAGGACCAAGGCCACTTCGCTGTGATCTCATAAAATTAACAGATGCATACAATGTAGAAATGAAGAATCGTTTTGGGGTCTTGATGTCCATACAGGAGGAGATGACACATGATGAACTGGCGGTACACGCAAGAGATATCTTAATAACAGCAGCCACAGTTAAAGCAACATAAGCCATGGATTACATCAGGCACGTTAGAATTATAAAACAACGACGGAAACTGAAACAGAAAGAAGGAAAAACAGATAACAGCAGGATGAAGTCTAAATCTTTAACACAAGAAATAAGAAAGAACACTAGAAAGGACAAAAACCAATATATACAAGATTGTTGTACTAAAATAGAGCAATATCATAAGAATGGAAAAGATTACGAAATGTTCAAAGAAATGAAGTTATTGACAAGTAATGTTCAGCCTCAATGAAATGTTATCTGTCAAAAGTTGGGAAATACCCTAACAGGATGTAGAAAAATTATAGAACAAAACTGCAGTGGAATGTATGATATAAATGACTGTGAGGATATAAATGAGATACATGAACCATTGACAGCAGAGACAGAACCTAAACCCTCATTAGGTGAAATTGAATGGGCAATAGAGAATCTGAAGAATCTCCCCCGATGTGTCTCCACCTTGCCGTGGTGGGGGAGCTTGCGTGCCCCATTGACCCCATGTGCTATGTCGATGGATGAAAAAACTACATATCGGACAGCTTATGGGATAGGGGCCAGACTAAGCGAGACACAACCTGCTGCTCTGCAGGTAGACTGAGGATAGCAGTCAAAGTTTAAATCAGGCGCACGAAGGCAGAAGTTCTTGGTCCGGACACATACTATAAGGCTCTCTGTCGAGGGTTGTGGCTGAACGCCTCTAAGCCATAAAACGCTCGGATGTGAAAGCCTGGCCGATACCCACCTACCGAAAAATGGAGGTGAGATTCTGAGCACGCTACATGCCCAGTCCAGATACTTGTCCGAAGGCTCTCAGCTGGGGGATATGAGGGGTCCCCGGATGAGAGGGCCTGGCGTTTTTCTCGCTCACCTCTGCACGGAGGTAAGGTGCTGAGCCGGCAGCACATGTAGCCTACCTCGTGAGCGAGTACTAAAAGGTAGAAGAGGTGCCCCAGTCGAATGAAATTGGTTACGAAAACTGTCTGTATCTAACTCATAGAGAGTCTAGACAAAGGTGGAAAAACGTCTCAATAACACGAAATGGAACGCACGGCTAGCGAATCCATTGCGTGGCCCGAAGTCCAAAGCGAAAGCTTACCTAGTGGATGTCGCCCGCAGACTGACCGTTCCTGGTGTGTACTTGAGCGACCAGTGGCAAGCGAAATGCCCAACACATGGAAGTGAGGAATTAAAGCAGCCATGAGCAGGACGTGGCAAATCCTCGGGTGAGCCCAGTCTCAGAGCAATATGTGCCGGCTCTGCAATTATGGAAGCCTCCTTGGATAGCGGGGAATGCCCATGGTCTGCCCCTGCCTTCCCTTGAGGGTTTACCGTGATGTCGATGACCGTTCTACTTTTACCAGCTGAGATGTGGGCGACACCACAGCACTAACAGTCTAACGTCCCTCGAAACCCCGGGAAGGCTAACCCGTAAAAATGCCTGCTGAAGTCGGATGTGCTGGCCTACGGGTGCAAATAAATCAGGCACAACGCAAAAAACGTCCGAGTGAAATGTCTTTCGTGCTAGGAACAGCTCTGACTACCTAGTTTCCGAATGCCGCTCTTGTTCGGAACAGCTCTAACTAGGTAGTTTCCGAATGTCCGTCGTGCCTGGAACAGCTCTGACGGGCACAACGACAAGCACATGTCCGAACCGAAAACTCGCTGAGTGGATACCGTCTGCAGACCTTTCTGGTTTGTGCGGGAACGGCCCGGGGCGAACGAAATGCCCAATATATTGAAGTGAGGAATTAAAGCAGCCATGAGCAGGACGTGACGATTCCCTCGGTGAGCCCAGCACCAGGGCGCTATGTGTCGGCCCTGCAATTATGGAAGCCACCCTGGATGGCGGAAAATGCCATGGACTGTCCCTGCCTTCCTTTGAGGGATGACCGTTAAGTCTTCGACCGTTCCAACTTGGCCAGCTGGGTTGTGGACGGTACCGCAAAAGTGAGAGTCTCCCAGGAATGCTACCTGGTCAAAAAAGCACGCTAAAGTCGGATGTGTTGGCCTACGGGTTTCGGCCCAAGGGCGCATAACTTAGACACACCGCAATCACATCTGAAAAAAACACTCCGGATGAACGCAAAGAAGAAGAAGAATCTGAAGAATGTGATGAGATGCCAGCTGAACTAATTAAATCGGGAGGAGAAGAAAGCATCCACATCTATCAAGCATTATGTAAAAAAATATGAAAATATGGTATATGGCCAAGGGATTGGAAGAGAACTATCTTCATCCTAATACCAAAAAAGGTCAACCTGAAATTACGCACCAACTAGAGAACTGTTGCCCTGATCGGTCATGCAAGTAAAATTCTATTAAAAATCATAATGGGAAGACTTTGTAAGAAAATGGAAGAAGAAATTAACGTGGTTCAAGCTGGATCTAGACAAGGAAGAGGAACAAGAGATCATATACTCAAAATGCGTTTAATAATAGAAGTGTAGAGAATTTAATGTAAACCTATACTCATGTTTTGTGGATTATTCAAAGGAATTTGACTATGTACAACATTATAAACTTTGGGAAATCTAATGAAAATTGGCTTTCTAGTTGTACATGTAGTACAAGCCATGAAAATGCTCTACCTAGCCCAACAAGCAGTGGTTAGAATAGATGGCGAAACATCAGATTGGTTTGATATCAAGCAAGAAGTCCGTCAGGCCTGTGAGCTGTCCCCTTATTTGTTTAAACTGTACGCCAAAAATAAAATGAAAAACGTCAGAGATGATATAACCAAGTAGTAATATGATGCCCTAAATATCGGTGGTAATTAAATACCAGAGATTCGATATGCTGATGATACAGGATTACTATCCACATCTGTAACGCTAACCCTAAGGGGCTTTGATATGTAGGTTACATTTCGACCTTCCCGTCGGGTCCTGACCCCAACACAAGTGTCCCCTGGTAGAACCCCCACCGATTCGGGACTTCACCTGTCATTCCCTTCCCACTTATGGACAACCACCCACAGGGGGCTCAGAAATAAGGACCAAGTAATAAGGTCCAAGTAAGGACATGTCAACAGAAAGGCCAAATTTAATGTACAAAACCCTCCAAAGGGGAAGGTTGAAGAGGAGGGTAGACTGTAGGTTTATATACAGCTAAAACATCCGAGTAAAGAAGAATCATCAAAGTCCCAGACGTCATCACTAGACATGGTAGACTGGTAGGCCTTATGTCGGGTCTTGTCCTTTTGCCCACCTGGACTTCTCCTTGTGAGAGCTGCCGTGGTAGTAGATGAAACCTCCACGGATTCTGATGACCACTGATTAAACGGAGCCCTCTCATCAATTGACGATACACTGTCGATAGTCACACTAGGTTGCAAGGCAATGTCACCCAGTGACGAATTCTACCCACTCTAGAGTCTGGATGATAAGTCTGTCAGGGAGACGCAATAGCTTAGGCGTCCCCCTCAGATGATGTAGAAACGAAGTCCCACGTTGGAGCCGTTAAGCTCAACGCACATATTGAGTGTTTAACTGGCACCCCCCCCCCCCCCACTGAGTCGGTCTCATCATCATACACATTTTCGTTGTCATCATCATGCACTCCATCGTTGTCATATCAGGTAAGTCCGCAGCCTTAGCAACTGAAGTTGTGCTAAATTGGCAATGTCAGTTGAAGTGTCAATTGTAGCCTGAAGATCTCAGGTCTCAGTCAGATGAGTGACTGTCTCTTGAAGATCTGAGGTATCTGTCAGATTAATGACCGTAGCTCGCAGAACTAAGATATCAGTCAGCTTCGTGACTGCAGATTGAAGATCTTACGTACCTGCCAGATTAATGACTGTACGTGTTGTTCCATCTCATGAGTCATTCATGTTCACAACTGTATTCGGAAGATCAAAGGTTTCAGTCAAATTAGTGACAGCCAGATTAACCAGTATGAGCAGATTACTCTTCCCCTTCAGAGACTGGATTGCGGGAGAGAAAGTCCACTCCGACATGCTCTTTCCCTAGGATGTATTCTACCGTAAACTGGTAGGGTTGCAATAGCAACGACCACCTCATCAGTCGCTCATTCAGTTTCTGCGATGAGGCTAGAACCATAAGCGACTGGTGATCAGACTGCACTTTAAATGTTACCACAAGTGCTAGTTTCCGTTTCGTGTAAGCAGTAGGACCACGCACCAAAGGATCGCCCCATCCCTCGCGTTAAAAGGTTGCCTTATTCCAGTCGTGCTTCCACATTTTTCTGGATCACCCGTGTTGACCAAACTGCACGGCTTCAGCTGCTAGTGTTCACTGGACTTTCACATCTCTAGCCTCCGCTTTCGAGAATATGGCTGATCTGCATGTCGGTGGATCGAGTCATATCGGGTTCGCGTTGTAATAGACGCACCCAACCCTTTCCGACCACGGTATTCAGTGTTGTTAGCACTATGGGCCTCTACCCGACGGGTGATTTTCCCCCTATCCCCGGGAGAAACTTCAGAACTTACCCGTACATTCCCACAGGTCTTCCCATGTAGTACTGGGTGTTGTTCTACCTCTTCCGGACCCCTAACAGTCTTCTCAGTGACTGAAGTCGTCTGAACGTGTGGACACACCTCTTCCGATTTCCCCTCAACCTTCCTGAGGAGATTAAAGTGGAAAGTCTTCACTTTCTCCTGGATCTTTACCCCATAGTGGGTTCAGGACATCACCCGTTCCACTGGGAAAAGACCCTGCCATCCTATAGTGAATATGTTACCCTCTTTTTGGAGCAGTAACCATACCCCGTCTCCCACCTGCAGAGATTCTCTGTGTTTTGTCCAATGTTTTGGTGCCTTCCTCTGGCACTCTGGGCAGGACCTTACACATCCCCGCATATCACCCGTCATTCCCGGCCAGTAGCAGTGGTGGGAAAGACGCTGGACTGTTGCCTCGACACCCATATGACCAGATAAGGAGATGGTGTGCCCCATAAGAAGTAAGATGGATCTATAGTCAATTGGGACTACCAGTTGCCCGTACTGGTGATCCTCTTTCCCTGCTCTACGATAGAGCAGCCGGTTCTTCACATAAAATTGGCCCAGTGTTGGTGGGCCCATTTTCGTGGACAACAGTCTAGAGCAAGGACGCAACGTCGTATCCTGACTGCGCAGTCTTCAGACATTCTTGCATAGACTTGGAGACTACCTCTTCTCGCTGATTCGCTCCCTCCTGAGACTTGGTCTGCATAGCGACAATATGCTATGGTTCTTGGGATACCAGGAACACATGTTAGAACCTAAGATCAAAGGGTAGATAGGATCTTGCAGCACAGCCTCCTGAATGGTACCTGTAACATACTTACACAGAATGTCAACTCTGGCAAGCGGCAAGTTCATGGCTACGGCAATCTTCATAGCTGGCTGGATCTCCATTGTCTCGCTGGTGAACTTGTCTAGGCTGACCAGGTCGGCTGCAATTCATCATCATCAAGTGTCATGCCGACTGGTGTAGGTGATCATGACTATCCACATATCTCTGTCCTTGGTTGTCTGGACCAACTCTGCCGTTGATATTCCTCAATGCCACCGTCACAATCCATCCAGCATAATTTCTCATGGTCTGCCTCTGCCTCTGTTTCCCTCGATCTTTCCAGTTGTCACTGTGTTCTCCAGCGCCTCTATTCTCATCGCATGGCTGCAATTACCGCTTCAAATTGCAGACCTGTATCGTAGAGACACTTGACCTGTTGCCCATTCATCTCTATTAACTCCACCACAGGTGGTCTGTCAGACTCCTGGTTCACATTGCCTGTCTCTACTTTCTCGCTTGGTCTATTCCTAGTCTTAGCGAGACAAGCAAAGTGTAAGTCTTTCGGCTTGTTCTTACAATCGAATGTATTATGACTAGCCGACTTACAAAATTTGTACCACTGTTTCCTCCACTTAATCTTGGGAGAACCAGGTGGGCTTTCCTTTACGGGTTTCTTACCAGAGTCTTTTTCTAAAGTGTTTGCTTCCTGAGTAGTACCTTTGAAACATTTACCTAAAGTTTATTGCCTTGACCCTTGTTTTTCGATCTAGGATCAGTCTGGCTGGTATCACCAGTCTCACCATAGACTTCCACATACCTTTCAGATAACTTTCTCACTACATCTAATCTTTCCGCACAATTTTCACCTAAGAAATTTTGCAATGGCTTCGGCATTTGCATTTTCATTTGGTCTACGACCATGAGCTCTCTTAAACTTTCAAACTCGTCCTTGAATCCTGCCAAAGCCATCCACTTCAATAAGTATGAGTTCAGCCTGACACCATACGCTGAGAACATCTCACCAGGCTCTCGTTTGGAAGCTCTAAACCTCCGTCTGTATGCATGCGCTGTCATTTCGAATCTTTTCAACAGAGCAGCTTTCACAGTTAGAAAGTCATTTTCCATTCCCGGTGGTAATCTAGCATATACTTCATACGTGGTGCCGTGAAGACCCTGTGAAATATTAAGATTCAATTTCTCCGGCTCTAAGCCCATTTCTTTTGCCATAGCCTCAAATGTCTCTAAAAATTGGTCAACCTTCTCTTTGTCTGTTCAAATGTTGAAAGGGCCATTTTATGGCATGGGTAAGCAGGTCTGCTGGATGATGCTGAGCCAGGCGGTGCAGTTCAACCCACTGCTCCCTCAGGTTCCATAGGAGCTTGGGCCTTTATCGTAAGTTGCTTCATCCTATACTCATGCTCCCTTTCCTCCATATCTTCCCCATCTCCAATCTCTTAGCCTCACGGTCTGCCTCTATCTTCTTATTTTCTTGGGCTAGCGTTTTTCCTCTAAAGCCAACTTTTGAGCTTCAAGCTCGAGCTTTGATTTCTTTCTATCTCTTTCTTCTTGACGGAAGTCACGCTCCACCTATTGTACATACCATATTAACGCATCTCCCTCCAGCGCTAACTCATGGGATGCTGCCTGTACCTTGGATATATCTAACTCCCTGGTAGCCATGTTTACTATGAGATAGGGTTGTGTGTATGTGTGTGTGTGTGTGAGTGTGTGTTTGTGTTTGTGTTCAAATCAATATCATGTAAGTTATCACCAATTCAATGTGTTAACTAATGGCACAACACAACACATAAACTGTCTGTCCGTCTGAGTCAGAGAAGTAAGACAGAAGCCAGAACCGTTAAGTAGGCAGTGGATATAGGACCAAAACAAACAGAAGTCATTATTCCTGCGAGAGATCAGAACAGGAGTAGATCCAGGACGATCCCCCACTCTGATTGTAACGCTACCCCTAAGGGGCTTTGACTGGTAGGTTACATTTCGACCTTCCCACCCATTCCTGACCCCAACACATGTATGGCCTACTAGAACCCCCACGATTTGGGACTCCACCTGTCATTCCCTTCCCACCCATGGACACCCACCCACAGGGGGCTCCTCCCGGACGACACACATATAACTTAAGTAAGAACATGTCAACAGAAAGGCCAAATTCAATGTACAATACCCTCTAAAGGGGAAGGTTGAAGAGGAGAGTAGACTGTAGGTTTATTTACAGCTAAGACATCCAAGAAGAATCATCACAATCCCATACGTCATCACCGGACATGGTAGACTAGTAGGCGTGTATGTCGGGTCTTGTCCTTTTGCTCACCCGAATTTCTCCCTGTGCGAGCTGGCATGGTAGTAAATGACACTTCAAGACTTCTCCATGGATTCTGATGACCACTTGTTACAAAGAGCCATCTCAACAATTGACGATACACTGTCGATAGTCACACTAAGTTGTAAGGCAATGTCACCCAGTGATGAATCCTACCCACTCTAGAGTCTGGATGATAAGTCTGTCAGGGAGACGCAATAGCCTTAGGCGTCCCCCTCAGATGGTGTAGAAACGAAGTCCCACGCTGGAGCTGGTTAGCACAACGCACATCCTGAGTGTTTGAATGGCTCCCACTGGGTCGGCCTCATCATCATACACATCCTCGTTGTTATCATCATGCACTCCATCGTTATCATATCAGGTAAGTCCGTAGCCTTAACAACTGGAGTTGTGCTATATTGGCAATGTCAATCGAAGTGTTAATTGTAGCCTGAAGATCTGAGGTCTCAGTCAGATTAATGACTGTAGCTCGCAGAACTAAGATATCAGTCAGCTTCGTGACTGCAGATTGAAGATCTGATGTAACTGCCAGATTAATGACTGTACGCGTTGTTCCATCTCATGAGTCATTCATGTTCACAACTGTATTCGGAAGATCAAAGGTTTCAGTCAAATTAGTGACTGCCAGATTAACAACTGTAGTCTGACCCTGTTAACCTCAAATGGGTCTGCTTCAGAAAAATACAGGTCATGGTGAGTGTTCATCAAATAAGCAATTCATACGCTAGAGCAGTAGACCCACAGCGGGGTCAATAAGTCTAGATGCTGTGGACTGTCTAATCTCACTTTGAGTAAATCACATGTTTTGATGTAGTGGCAAGTAGGTACATAAATATCATGGCAGTGTGTGCTTTGTATCTGGCTAGAACAGAATTTGCGGACTCCCAGTGCACCGACTCGCCCCTCTCATAGGCAGTCTACTGGAGCGAGTCGCATGCCATTAACTTGCATCGGCATCTGCACACGATGACTACTACCAGAAACAAAAGAAAACCCTGCACGGGAAAATAGTGGGTGAGAGCACTCGGAAATGACTCCGACATGCATGGCATTTAAAAGCTAACATGTCTTCAGTATATACAATTATAATGGTTATGGCCTCAATTTCCTCTTAAGAGGTGATAAAGCATGAGTGCGTTTCCGTTGTCAGAAAGCTCAAAGAATAGCTCGTCTTAGTAGGCACGGTTCCAGGAATTATCGGCGGTATCCTTCCCGAACCTCTGTCACCTGATCCTATTTCCTACAGCTATCCCTCTCTCTATTGTTCGTTCGTTCACTAAGTACCACTTGGCAATAAAACACCACAACAAAAGGTTTCTCTCACTGATAACTGTCCGTCCGGACAATTCTCTTCCCTATGCGTCATCATAAACACCAATCATCATAATAACACACAAGCAGTTAAATCAATTAATTTAACTATTAAGTAATTAATAAATCAAACTAGAACTTCTGCCCTGGGATTCCTATTCCAGATCACAGTGAAGCCCTCTTTGTAACTCCTCCTAACCCTGAGGACAAAGAGTATTTTGTGTGTACATGTTTTACCACATGTAGATGGAATTCATCCATTCCCGTTTCCCCTACCCCGCTGCCAAGGCGTGATCAAGGGAGAACGGTTCCACTGGCCTATTAGGACCAGACTTCCATTTAGACTGCATCCCACATCCCATCCACAATTCCCATCGTATCGAAGAAATCATCCCCCTCAGCACCCTAACCCTCGTATATGTGGCTCCCACAAGTAGGATCAAGTAGAGCAGTGGTTCTCAACCTTTTTTGGCCCGTTCCCCCCTTCACCATATTTTCAGAACGTCATCCCCCCACCCCCTCCAACTTTCCAAAATTGTCAGCCTCAAAAGGTGCATTAAAAATAACACGCCTTTAATAGTGAAAATACTTATTTTCTTCCATAGTTGTACATAACCTTCACATGTAAAGATACATTTTATAGTGTAGGTTTCTATAGTTAATAGCAAATGAATATGCTGATGGATATTAAAACTTAAATAGAAGCATTTTAACATTCGCAATATTTTATTAAACCACCACATTAATCATACTACAATAAACAAACAGTTAAAACGTCAAAGAATTGTAGCTTAATATACGACACCAGGATGCCAGAAAAGTGTGCTTCATCAAACAAAACGCTCATTACAAAACCTGGATATTGTAGATTCGTAATTTAAATGAAAATTGTAATCAATGAGAACACTTTGATTGTTTTTCCCGCAGCAATTCTGAAATACGCGGAGGAGTGCTTGAAAGGGCACAACGGAGATCTAATCTGTTGCGTCGTTTCGTTTTAATTTCTAGCAGAGCTGAAAAGCCTGACTCACAAAGATATGTTGACGCAAATGGAAGCAATGCATGGATTGCTTTTTCTGCCATTTTTGGGTATGAAACGCACATTAAAGGCCACAATTCCGTGATTGGTTTCTCACTGAACACATCCCTTGCCCCTGAATAATTTTTCAGCTCCAGAAATTCATCTTGACAATCATCAAAAACATTTTCAACTGATAATTTGAATGGGTTTCGCACCAAATCCAGCTCATCATCACTAAGTTCAGGAAAATATCGCTCAAATTCATTTTCTAGCGCTGTCGAATGCTGCACAATTTCATTTTTTGCAAATTGTGGAAGTACTTGGTCTTTACCATCAACAACGAGAACGAATGACAGCTTCTCAAACATTGCAACATTTGTCATATTGACCTTTCTTTTCCAGTTTTCCAGCTTGCTCATAAAAGCTCTCAAGGCATCCACAAATTGTATGATATTTGTATTCCTTCCTTGCATCTGAAGATTGAGTTTATTCAACTGCTCAAAAATATCAACTAAATAGGCAAGGCGCATGATCCATTCCTCATCATCCAGCCAGGCGAAAAAGTCCATATTACCCTAACTTCAAAAAATAATTTGAGCTCGTCTCTCAGCTCATATACTCGCGCAGTTACATTTCCTCTTGACAGCCATCGAACATTTGTGTGGAAAAGAAGCAAATGGTGGCCTGCATCCATGTCAACGCATAACTGCTTAAAAATCCGTGAGTTGAGAGCTCCTCCTTTGATAAAATTCACTATCTGAACGGTTTGATCCAAAACCTTCCTCAAAGGAGCTGGAAGTGTTTTGGAGGCCAGTGCTTGACGATGGATCATGCAATGAATGCCTTTCACTTTTGGGGCACGTTTGTTCACACTAACTTGAAATCCTGATGTGGTCCCCAACATAGCTGGTGCTCCATCTGTACAGCACCCACACATATTATCCCATAAAAGATTTTCTGATTCAAGGAAAGATGAAACCTTTTCCAAAATATCATAGGCCATGGTAGTTGTTTCAAGAGGAGAACAAAAAAGAAGTTCTTCTTTAAATGATCCTGAATGCACATGCCTTGCAAACACTTTCAACTGAGAACACGATGCCACATCAGTCGATTCATCAATTTGAATTGAATAGAGCCCAAATGCTGCAGACTTGATCTCTTGCACAACTTGATCCTTGATGTCATTGGCCATATCGCTGATCCTCCTTTGAACAGTGTCGTTTGATAGTGAAACCGCTGCAAGTTTTTTCTCTGATTCATTTCCCAACACAATTTCCACCATATTGAGACAACAAGGTTTGATCAAAGATTCCCCGATTGTATGTGGTTTTTTCTGCTTCGCTATCTCCAGTGCTACGACATAGGAAGCTTCAGTAACCTTTTGGTTTGTTTCTTGGAATACCCCTGTTAAATCCAGTGTCATCCTTTTGACAGCATCCCCAAGACGTTCAAAATAGGTTTTGTCCTTGTCCTTGTATTGGGGATGAACATTCAACAAATGATTCCTCAACTGTGCCGGTTTCATAGAATCATTTGACAAACTTTTACTACAAATAACACAATGAGGTCGTTCTTCTCCGTTGATGACGATATTTGTAAATCCATAATTCAAATAAGACAGGTCATACTTTCGTTTCTTGACACTCATCATGGGCTTCAGATTCTATAAATATAAAACGATAAAGTCAAGATCAACACACATAAACACCCACAGACGTGTATACACACCCACACGCACATACACACACACACACACACACACACACACACACACACACACACACACAATTATATTGCATATCCTATTTACAGTACATAGTTGTCAACACCAGCATTTTACTGCTGTTGTTGATGTCTGGGCAAGTTTTACGTTCAGTAGTTTGTCATTGATTTCTGAACGACCAGCTCCAATACCAACACGCTAAAACCCCAGCACGATGTGGTCTGCTGTTAAATCGGTCACCGCTGGCAAGCCTTTAGGCCACGGAGACGGTGATATATATTATATATATATATATATATATATATATATATATATATATATATATATATATATATATATATATATATATATCGTAATCCCGTATACCCAGGTACGAAACACAGCTGCGCGAGATTCGCCAGCGGATCGCGTTGCATCAGTTTCTTATGGAAAAGTATGCGAGCCGGGCGTTCAGAAAGCAATTGCAAACCACTGAACATAAAACTTGCCAAGACATCAACAGCAACTGTAAAATGCTGGTGTTGACTGCAATGCCCTGTAAATAGGATATGCAATATATATATATATATATATATATATATATATATATATATATATATATATATATATATATATATATATACACACACACACACACGAGTCAACTTACGTCTTAAAAAGGCAGTCTCCTTACCTCCGCAAAAATAATAATTTGAAAAGCTGAGGCGTGTAGATTCGTAAACAATGGAGGGATCTCGGTAATCAGTTTCTGTTTTAATGCGATCTTGAAATAATCGAGGAAATTTAACATGATGAGTACTCTAAACCTCATTAAAACGGAGAAGCAATAACAAAAAAACGTAAGTTACCGCAAATAAAATCTCTGGTAAAATACGGCAACCTAAATCATAGACGCTAGGTAGAAGGAAATGAACCGTATATTATGGAGGGAAAACAATATCAAGTAATCTGTTCTTGTATTAACGTCACGAGTACGCTTAATATCCCGATTATGTTTTGTGTGGTCCTGAAGCCAATTTGACAATGTCTTCATTCCCCCCCCCCCCCTGGAAATCCTCAAATTCCCCCCTGGTGGGGGGGGGGGGAATTCCCCACCGGTTGAGAACCACTGAAGTAGAGGTTTCCCCCGACCTTGAGGATCAAACATTAGTTTCCCCAAACCAAGAAGATAAAGTAGAGTAAAGAGTGCTGCACAAGATCGGACGGTCACTTCGAATACACTACACAAAACACACGCAATCTGACCCGGACTCCCGCTGTACAATCACACGTCGTTCCATCCGAAATTGCGAGGAATATTCACAACACATCCTCACATGAAAGAAATCACCACTACACACGTAAAAAACCATCTGTGACATGTTAGATTGATGACAGAGGACCTAGTTAGTAGTGTTCTCTGGAAATATATCTTGAATGTAAATAAACAAGATAAAGGATATGATTTTGCACTTTTTTGTCTAGGGTCTCTCAAATGAGATAATCATTCCCGCAATAGCCTTTTTGGAGAACCATTTTACTTTGGCTCAACCCCCACTGTGAGACTACCATGTATCTACACAGAAATTTATAAAAGAAGTAAAAGGTTTCCTCAAGGCCGAAAGGAGATCTGAACTATTCGCCACAGAACAACTGAGGATCTACTTCACTCATCATAATGTTGTCAGTGTGCTATTCGTCCGTCACATTAGATCTTCCCTTATTTATTTTGTGTCATAAGTGACCTATATCAGTTTTCCCATTTTACTTTGGGACTGTAGGATTCAATTCTTGTAGACAACTCAACAATAACTGTACATAACATCTGTTGAACAAGACATCTACATGACAGGTTCTTGACAAAAGTGGAACATACATTCACAAGGAAATGTTTACACCAACCATTGTACAAGACATACATCATTAGATACTTGACAACATCTATACAGGACTTTTCACAATATTTATAACCAACCACAGCACTTAAGACAGTCACCAGAGACAATACTTGACAGCAACTGTACAAGACATTCTCTTGAGACATGTACTTAAAACACTGATTCATTAAATACACTTTATTGAGCTGATGGTGAGTCGAGTGATGACCATGGTTTCATCCCCTGGCATGTCAACACTTCAACAATACATATAAAATGTACAAAATATGTCACACATGCATGTAGACAAACATGATACACCACCTCTCCATTACTCCACCACCCAATAATAAACTATCCTCTTCCTCCTCTCCAACTACAACACTCATTCATGTATCTATCATCGTGCTCTGTCTCTGGGAAGTTTTCATGAAAATCCTACTTATGGGAAACTTAAGGAAGGAACCACTGTTCTGGATCCGTTTGTACCCTGTTATCCTCAGCAATTGAGGTTGGAAAAGGTCCAGGTAGCAGATTTCCTGTAATAAGTCCCATGGCAGATCATTTCCTCTTGAGAACAGAATTGGTGGTGATGACAAAGTACTGAATCTCCCTGTTGACCAGACTGTCTGTGAAAACTGTCACTGGGGACTTCACATATCTAGTCCACCTCACCTTACTCTTCAAGTCTTCATTCTTAAACACTGTGTGAGCACCAGGCTGGAGATTAACCAAGACAAGTCCTAGCCAAACAATCCATTGCACCAGTCCTTTCACAAGTCTTCTTGAATGGGGTTAACAACCAGACTTGTTGTTTTCGTTCTCAGATGATTCTGATAATTATGATCACTGTCAGGATCATTATAAGATTCACTATACTTCTAATCATTGAAGTCTTCAGAACTATTCCTCTCCTTTTGACATTCAGCGGTTGGAGCTGAGATTAAATCCTCCAAGACATTCCTGTATTTTGGAATTCTAGGAAAATGAATAAGTATTCCATTTGGGGCACAGGTTTAAAGGCTGGCAATTCAGCTGGTGGTCATCTGTGATTTCCCTAGGGTACTTATAGGGAGTTGGTTCTGGATTTAGGGACTACTGGTTAGTTGTCCCAGATGATATATGAAAGCCTCTCCACCATCCTGTTTGTTCTCTGTTGTCCAGAGAACAATATATTATCGAATCTTTAAGGGCATTGTTGGGTCATCACATCACAAACTAGCGACCGCTCCTGATTGGAATCCCGCGTCTAACTAATTGGATATTCAAATGTGGCCCTAGTGATTAGCGTGGGCTGCCACGTACCAGCCAATGAAAAAGCAAGCCCATACCGCTGCCCTCCCCCAACTCGTTCTGGAACTTACTATTCCAAGAATATCTCTTCTATCTGGAAACGCCGCTCAAATCGAAAGTATTTTTATGAATGTGTCGGGCTGGGAATGTGGGGTTCTGATCCATCATGCTACATGGCCCGTCTCTTAAATCTTTCATAGGTATGACAGATGATCTCAGAAATCCGCAGTTCACAGATCCCTCAGGTGGTTTTGTCAATTACTCCCTGTCTCCCTTTACCCTACTAGAGTAGTACATTTGGAACTAAGTGATTTTTCCTTTAAAAAAAATCTGCCCCAACATTGCATCTAGTTGATGAATTTGGTGGCAAACGCAAAGACCATGAAGTTAGCCCTGCATTAAGTTCCTTTAAGTCACTGGGAGCATCAAGAGTCCTGACTCCACTCATCTGTGAACTGCCCTTCTATTTACTTCTGACAGTGCTTCACTGCTGACATCCATTGCTATATCTCCTGTTTGTGATAATTGATCTCTCTGAGTCACACCATTTCGTAATGTATGAATGGACCATAGAGATTCGTTATGTGAAGTAATGGCTTTGCAATTAAGCCAACTTCCAGATGACGTTTAGAGAGAATGGTTGCATTCCATGTATCTCTCAACAGTTCATCTTCTATCAGAACTTCATCCTTCCCTTCGCCATAGGAGAATGATAATCCTGTGAGAGTATTAGCTGAACAACTTTCTCCAACAGTAATCTTGGCATTTGGAACTGGGTTAAAATTTTTGACCAGCACCGGAGCAGATACAATCACTTCCGGGTGAACTGTGCAAGCAGCCACTGCAGAACTTGTTAAGATTAAAATCTACTAGTGCAGATTTGGTTAGCGTTGGACAAAGGGTCTACCTTTCCAATAAGCCTCTTGTGTTTGCAGATGGTAGCAATTTCCCATTATATTTCCTTGACTCATTTCTGTAGTCACTACCATAGATTTAGAAGTGCGCTTGTCGGTTGAGATTCTCTCATTCCGTTATGCCTCTATTTTGATGTGTTGTGAGAAGTGACAGCATTTTCTCTCCTTAGTTGCTTGTTGTGAATTGACAGCGCAGCATCCATTATTATGTAAGCTGTTTCTAACGTAGCAACTGAGTTTGTAGATGCAGCCAGACTGTGACATCTACTACTACTAATCTAGAATTCCAGGTGGAATTTCCAACTAGTTGTCTTCAGCCATGCTTTAGCTAAGTGCTTTTGAGTGGCTGGAGTATCCGTTCTTTCTCTCCCACATGAACAAAACGTTTACATATGGCGAATTGGGCGAATCCTCTCAGCATTAGAGAAGTCCGTCATTATCACAACCATTGAAGGGGTGTGATTATGTGGGTATACTTCTTATATCCCAATATTGACTGGAATTTTGGAAGCAATTTTACTGACTTTGAGGATAGGACTGGCCAGGTCTTGTGAATATACCTCGCATCTCAGTAATAACATAAGATTCCACTGCGCAATGCATGGTTCTTATTATGTAAAGAGTCTACTGCTGGAGTTGCAGGGATCTTTACCTTGAAAGTAGTCAACTGTTTGAAAACAGTGATCTTTCGTTAGTCCACTAAATCGCAGACAATGTGTATAGAGTTTCAGCTGCTGGAGTTGCAGTGATCTCTACCATATAAGAGTTAACTGTTTAAGAACAGTAATCCTTATTACATTCCCACCATTCTTCAGGCAGAAAAGTCTTCCCAATTGAGGATGAAAAAGGGGAATGACATCAGTTGTACTCCAACTTTGTCCTCCCTTTAATCTCCACCAGTTTTCAGGCAGAATTGCTTTCTCAACTGAGGATGAATTGACGTCCGACGTCGGAGACGGATCCTGTTTTATCTCTTCATGAAATTTTTCAGGTTGTCCACGTTATGCTCCTAGTCGTATGATACGCCAATGACATCAGGTTGGTTATCCATCGTTTCCCAGACACATACTTTGCGTACGCTCTCCACTGCCATATGAATGGCCAGGGGTCCAGTTATTTTGATGGCCTTCCTGGAGATTCAATGAGTTAACTCCTGGTGACGTGGATCCTAGTACACCAGAGATTACACCATCGAACAATAGACTAATGTCTTATAGACACCAGACTGTGGTCGGTTTTGTATGACCGCCCATAACATCAGGTAGAATCTTCCTTTCATCTCGTCCATCACGTATCAAGTACGCTTAATAATACCACTACTTCAAGAATGGCAAGTGACTGAGTTGTTAAGAATTTTCTCCTGGAATTTTCAATCTGCTCCCCTCCCAGCAATTTGATCAGGATATACTGAGAAGATCACACACTGAAGAATAAATCCAACGTCGAATCGACACTGGACAATAGCCGGTACGAATACTGACTATAACCGAGAGTGTGTTGTTGTGGTGTCTTTATGGGTGCCCTATGAATTTAACCATCAGTGCTCACCATCTTAACCCTCAGTATTGCAAGCATGTTATGGGGAGAAGAGAATATAAGGAGTTGTTATCTTATGTGATGTGGTGACATTAAAAATGTTGTAGTTACAACAATATTTCCCCTCTCTCACCCATGCCAGCAATTCATTTTGGAGATGGAGTAGACTTCATATTCATTTACTTAAGTGTCTTAATTTCAGGGACAAAATGAATTTTTCCCTGTAATAGCTGTCTCAGTTATATTTAAACATATTTTGTGTTCTCTGGTGTCTCAGGTACCTTAATTTTTGATACATAGATTGAACAACCAGCATGCACAAAATTATACAACAATATTGACAAGCTAATAAATCAGTTCATTCTGAGAACATAAATATCATGGATACAACAATTATGTTGACCCATAAGATATTGATACATCATCTTCAGTCAGCTACATTGAAATCCTATCTGATATATTAAAACAGTGATACATGCAATATTATCACTATTAATGAAATCAACCCTTCTAGAGATTTATTGTGGGCTTAAATGTCTGGACAGTTGTCCTCATATAAGAGACAGGGTCCATTAAACAACACCATAAAACTCCAAGAATTGGGTCTGATTTGCGAGAGGTCACCCCGGATTTTAATACCAACATAAAGATCCCAAAGTGAGTCTTATGCAGGGTATGCCCAAGGTTTGTATCCTGACATCAGGGCACCAGGTATGTGAGCCTTTAGCAGGTTATTACCAGGGTTTAAATCCGAGACGAGTGTTCTTTTTCCCAGGGTTTATATCCCGAAAAGAGCAACCCAGTTATGTGACATGTTAGATTGATGACAGAGGACCTAGTTAGTAGTGTTCTCTGGAAATATATCTTGAATGTAAATAAACAAGATAAAGGATATGATTTTGCACGTTTTTTGTCTAGGGTCTCTCAAATGAGATAATCATTCCCGCAATAGCCTTTTTGGAGAACCATTTTACTTTGGCTCAACCCCCACTGTGAGACTACCATGTATCTACACAGAAATTTATAAAAGAAGTAAAAGGTTTCCTCAAGGCCGAAAGGAGATCTGAACTATTCGCCACAGAACAACTGAGGATCTACTTCACTCATCATAATGTTGTCAGTGTGCTATTCGTCTGTCACATTAGATCTTCCCTTATTTATTTTGTGTCATAAGTGACCTATATCAGTTTTCCCATTTTACTTTGGGACTGTAGGATTCAATTCTTGTAGACAACTCAACAATAACTGTACATAACATCTGTTGAACAAGACATCTACATGACAGGTTCTTGACAAAAGTGGAACATACATTCACAAGGAAATGTTTACACCAACCATTGTACAAGACATACATCATTAGATACTTGACAACATCTATACAGGACTTTTCACAATATTTATAACCAACCACAGCACTTAAGACAGTCACCAGAGACAATACTTGACAGCAACTGTACAAGACATTCTCTTGAGACATGTACTTAAAACACTGATTCATTAAATACACTTTATTGAGCTGATGGTGAGTCGAGTGATGACCATGGTTTCATCCCCTGGCATGTCAACACTTCAACAATACATATAAAATGTACAAAATATGTCACACATGCATGTAGACAAACATGATACACCACCTCTCCATTACTCCACCACCCAATAATAAACTATCCTCTTCCTCCTCTCCAACTACAACACTCATTCATGTATCTATCATCATGCTCTGTCTCTGGGAAGTTTTCATGAAAATCCTACTTTTGAGAAACTTAAGGAAGGAACCACTGTTCTGGATCCGTTTGTACCCTGTTATCCTCAGCAATTGAGGTTGGAAAAGGTCCAGGTAGCAGATTTCCTGTAATAAGTCCCATGGCAGATCATTTCCTCTTGAGAACAGAATTGGTGGTGATGACAAAGTACTGAATCTCCCTGTTGACCAGACTGTCTGTGAAAACTGTCACTGGGGACTTCACATATCTAGTCCACCTCACCTACTCTTCAAGTCTTCATTCTTAAACACTGTGTGAGCACCAGGCTGGAGATTAACCAAGACAAGTCCTAGCCAAACAATCCATTGCACCAGTCCTTTCACAAGTCTTCTTGAATGGGGTTAACAACCAGACTTGTTGTTTTCGTTCTCAGATGATTCTGATAATTATGATCACTGTCAGGATCATTATAAGATTCACTATACTTCTAATCATTGAAGTCTTCAGAACTATTCCTCTCCTTTTGACATTCAGCGGTTGGAGCTGAGATTAAATCCTCCAAGACATTCCTGTATTTTGGAATTCTAGGAAAATGAATAAGTATTCCATTTGGGGCACAGGTTTAAAGGCTGGCAATTCAGCTGGTGGTCATCTGTGATTTTCCCTAGGGTACTTATAGGGAGTTGGTTCTGGATTTAGGGACTACTGGTTAGTTGTCCCAGATGATATATGAAAGCCTCTCCACCATCCTGTTTGTTCTCTGTTGTCCAGAGAACAATATATTATCGAATCTTTAAGGGCATTGTTGGGTCATTGTCAGCGTGTTGGATCTCTAGGGGATCTGGTCTCGGGCTCAAACAGGCAACAATAACTCCGTTAAATATAATATAACAATATTTATTGTGTTTAGGTATACAGTGCGTTGGCGCAGTGGGTTTAACAAGCCCGCACTAATAAGTTGCATATCACAGAGGTTTAACATCACACATGATTATAACAAACATTCTAAGCAAACTATCTAGCATATGTCTATGACCCTAAATACACATGGGTCTGAACTATTAAGTCCCTCTAAGGCAGGCCCTGTTGCCTCTCCGATGTCCCGTCTGTCTCTGCCGGTTCACACGTGTCGCAATTCCGACACGGGTGGTAACTCTGTCCGAGTTCCTCGTGGACCCCGCAATAGGCGGGCCAAATCAGTGTCCACGGGACAGTGGACTCACTGACCAGTCCTTCGAGAAGGCTCTGGATTACTCTGGCCTTCGAGGGTCTTACTTCTTTCCCTTGGGCGGGAGTTGTAGCCCTTCGCTAGTGTCTATTAACTTATGTTGGTTTACCGTATAATGTGAGGCTGTGACAGTCATCACATCACAAACTAGCGACCGCTCCGATTGGAATACCGCGTCTAACTAATTGGATATTCAAATGTGGCCTAGTGATTAGCGTGGGCTGCCACGTACCAGCCAATGAAAAAGCAAGCGCATACAGCTGCCCTCCCCCAACTCGTTCTGGAACTTACTATTCCAAGAATATCTCTTCTATCTGGAAACGCCGCTCAAATCGAAAGTATTTTTATGAATGTGTCGGGCTGGGAATGTGGGGTTCTGATCCATCATGCTAAACCATCATTAGCACATTCTTCTAGAATCTGACGTCACTGTCCCTCGGAAATCAAGAATCACAACATTCCTCAAGAATCCTGTAGCACCACAATCACATTTCCATAAGTTAGTACTCTATTCACTGGAGAAAATCCCTGTAATCTAGCTAATTGATTACAAATCACAGGAACACAGTTCATGCCATACTTAAACTTGCCATTTTAGTAGCGTGCCACTTGAACTAGCATTCATTAATATTATATCAACAAAAACGCACTATCAAATAAATGCACATTCATGATCAGATAAAGAATATAACACTTTAACTACACATACACACGTTACGGACTTTACGGCATTTCTATGTAAACACAGCAACACAGAACTAATGTATACATTTAGAAATTACACACGCCCCATCGTCCGAAATCTACTCATGATATCGATCCATAAACCTCATTAATATTCATTAACTGTCGCAAGGAGACCACAGTTAATCGCATAATATTAAGAAATGAGACAAGTAAATACGGAATCAGAGTGTTACCTCAATGTAAGACCATTGACTGGATTTCCCCATAGGCATGTCAGGCCTGGACAGCACCTTTAGACAGCGAGGGCTTGAGATTCCACGTCTTACTGGGCCAGAGGTTTGTACTGCGACTGAGGCTCAACCTGTTCACTTTCAAATTTGCGTAATACTCCTCACGCACCCAATTCTTGCTTGTTCGGTAGAACTTCACGTTCTCCGTATACGATGAGTTCAGTCCACGTGCAAATTCTTCTAGTTCACTTCAAGTTTGCTCAGTGCGTAGTACAAACTCAAAAATATCCCGTACGGGGACAAACGAGAACCTTCTCGACTCAACATGCTAAACGGTTCCCCCCGAGTTATAATTAACTCAAGACCTAGTTACGCTGCTAATGTCCCTCACTCGGAATTCCCTTCTGTAAGGACAGCCGTATTAGCCCTTTTCGTGACAACATCACAGAATTGTATAGAAAAACTAATAACCAAAAGCGTAGTGAACATCACACCTTATATCTTAACAAAGCAGAAACAGAGATAATGCACACAGTTAAAGCCAATTTGGAGAAAGAAGTATATATTAATGAGGAAAACTTGGAGGTGGTGGAAAATTTCGAATATTCTGGGTCATTAATTACCAACAAAATTGAAGCAATGAAGGAAATTGCATGACTTATATCTATTCATCATCATCATCATCATCATCATCATCATCATCATCATCATCATCATCATCATCATCATCATCATCATCATCATCATCATCATCATCATCATCATCATCATCATCATCATCATCATCTTCCACTTCTGCCGTCAAGCATCGTGGGGAAGTATAATTTGCGCTCCAGCGCCCGGTGGGTAGCACCGGATAGTGTCATTTCGTGTGATTGTACAATGTCTTTGATGTCGTCAATCCATTTTCTTCTTGGACGTCCTCTTGGCCTCGTCGCAGATGATCCTTGATGTAAGGCCAGTTATGGTAGTTGATGGTGGTGCATTCTAACGACATGGCCAAACCAATTGATCTTCTGTCTTTCAATAAATGTGGCACAAGGTGTTCATCCCACAGTCTGTCTGATAACAGCATTTCTTACTCGGTCTCGGATTGTCAAGTTGGCAGCTCTCCTCAGGCATATATCTATTGCTCGTCACAAACTAAAACAATTGAATAAATTGTGGAAGGGAGGGGGGGGGGGGCAGATAGAACTACAAAAATTAGATGTTTAGGAGCATGCATTTTTCCAATAGTAACAGACGCCTGTGAGATCTGGGCACTTCTTCCTAAACAGGCTTAACATCGCATACATGTATTTGAATATAAATGTTATAGACGGGTTCTAAGAATATCTTGGATACAGAAATGAACAAATGCATCCATACGACAAGAACTTAATATTGACGAAGGTTGGCTACTAAAGACGATAAAACAAAGAAAATTTAAATAGTCTGGTCACTTGAAACGTCATGAAAGTTTGGAGACAACAGTCATGGAGGGGTATATGCCCGAAAAGAGAAGAAGTGAAGGCCTAAAAAAGAAGATAGGTGCAAGATGTGGCAGATGATCTCCAGGTGGTTGTATTGGAACATCTTGCTTATGACCGAAACGGTTTCCGGACGGTTGTTATGGGAGCAAGGTTCTGCAAAGGACATGCTACTAAATGAATGAATGAATGAATGAATGAATGAATGAATGAATGAATGTGTGAAAGAATGAGTCTATGATTTAGTGCATTATCACTTTTATTGTAGTATTACTTAACACAAAATATGTGGGACAGAAATGGAATAAACCTGCAAAAAAAAGCTGAAAGTCTAAAAAGCAGTCGTATTATCCATACTGGTATATTCTTGTGAAACCTGTACTGTTTACAAGCGAACGCCAGGAAATTAAACTACTTCCACACAGTCTGCCTAAGGAAACTATTGAAGATTAAATCCCAGACACTAAAGTCCTAGAAAGAGCGTCCATGCCCAGTGTCACACGTCGTTCTTGATGATAATATCAATGTTCTTGATGATCTTTGCTTGATATTGTCGTGTGATGGTCGTTGTCTAGGTAACGATGTTCATGGTGTGTCAATTGAGATATCTAACTCAACTAACTGTCTCTTAATCCAACTCACCCCAGAAGTGCACCTTCACCAGTCATGAAACAAGATTGAGTTGGCGCACATAATCATTTATTCCAGAAATAAGACGGACAGACGGAACATGTTTATACATCCAGAAATAATGTAATCCATAGAATATAATATCCTCCTCACAATTTAACCAGCACACATCAATGCCTTCTCAAGCCTGCTTCATATCTCAAATTGCTATGCACGGCTGGATCTCCTACAATACAACCCACACATTGGGTCGGAGCCACTGCTCAACTATGCAACCCACTCTGGGTTTTTGGGCCTCACTCCCTGTAGAACCCACTCTGGTTCAGGCCTGTCTTCACCACTAGGAGAACAACACCACACGGAGATCTCTAACTCCGCTTCTCCTTAGACTACCGATCAGTTCGGCATCTACACATCAACTGTCCGAAGACCCTTGACTTCACACACAAATACACTATCTCTCCCCCCATCCCTCCTAGGGTTTCTTTCCTCTACCCTCACTATTTTATTTCTCAGGACTGGCTGTTTTCTCATAGCCAGGTCAGTCACTTTACTGTCTCCCACTTTTATCTCCATTCTTCCTCATGCCCGGTCACTCAACTCAATGTCAATGACCCAGGCTTATGTCATCACCACCCTCTTAAAAGAAAACTTCGTTTTCAAATATTGGGAGACTAAAACTTACTAAACATGTGACCCAGACATATAGCCTGGGTAGCCCTAAGTATGGCTGCACCTCACTTCAGCTACCACCCTAAATAATACATCAAATGCTTATAGTACATTCCCATATTCCCCACACATAAATACAACCATCTTTCTATCTTGTGTATCAATGCATAAACTAATACATCACATAATAATACATCATAGAAAAGCATTATACTTATGTACCCACAGGTCTCTGACTACTTCACGACCACACAATACTATTTGTGTACCGACCCTATATCAGGTGGTTCTGTTCTTGCATTAACCCTCCTCTGATTCCTGTCGATGCTGTGTCTACCTTTCGTGTACCCATGACTCATGGTACCTCTACAATTACAACATCTGTTTGCTATCCCTAGCCCTGGGTCAGTAATGTCGCGAACACTCTTTTGACCTGACTCAACTTTCCTATCTGCATATTGCATCGTTACACTTGAGTCTCTGTTTAGTCTGAACTCTTTATTCAATCTTGGCCCATATATCTGGCACCTTGCTTTCTGCTGCATACGCCTTATGCCTATGTGCCCTGCACATGCACTATCCTGAGCTGTTCTAGTATATCGGTCTCTATGTGCTAAAGGTACTGCTCCTTGCCCACGTGCAGTTCCACTATCTGAAAAGCGGCGAGTGAGAACATTGTTCTTCCTCTCGAAGCACCATCTACCTTTCTTTGACTGCCTATGTTCTACTCTCCTACACCCTTGGGAACATTTGTTCAGAGTAGTATCTTGTCTCTGGGAGTCACTAGCACTATATTTGGGATCTATTCTCATCTGCTCAGCTGTACTATCCTTGTCCTGAGTTCCTGTGTCTACTTCAAGTGCCTCTTCAACCTCAGCTATACTCTCTAATTTAGGTTCTCTTGTGGTAACTACCTCATTACTGCTTACACTATATTTTCGGTCCCAATAAACTACTTCCTCTTCTGTACAATCTTTAACTCCTATAACATTTCCTATGATCAAATCAGCCACTGGTGAGTCCAAAACACACGCTGTCAATCTTCCAGTGATATATGGTGATTTTACTGTTATTATGGCTAATGGGTAGAACTCTACTGTGCCGTTGAATGTTATTCATCTAATCTTTTTCCCTGTATAATCCGAGGGATCTATTAAAATTCTCCTCACTCCGATAGACGTACATCCGGAATCCCTAATTGTTAACGCTGGTCTATCATTGACGAATCCCTGATGCAGCTTCAAACTGCCTCCTTCATGCACTGCTGATCCTGCTTTCACTGTATGACCACATATTAGGACTGGCTGACTGTCTTTTTCAAAAAGAGGTTTGCACCCACTACAATCTTCATTGTTCAGCGTCTCAATTACTTGCGCTGCATTTGAGTGCTCTGTTTCTCTCATCCTACATTGATGGCTGATATGCCCCTTCCTTCCACATTTGAAACAAGTAATCTCCCTTTTACTGTTGTTCGTTGGTCCATCTGATGGTTGTGTATCACTGTCACAGGATAAAGTAACTTGTCAATCGATCAATGATAACCAAACCCGACATTATGTTGCTAACACAATTTACTCTGTTATGGTGAACAAACTGAGGGAAATACGTCGGTACAGATTCTCGACACCTGGTCAACAGTGTGTATGAGATCAAAGGGAGTCACGTAAAGTTGTCTACACACAATCGACAGTTGATGACAGGATGTTGTTCGAGAGGTGTGTACTGGCGACATTTGTCTACAAAACGGAAGTTGGTCGTTGCAAGTGATAGACAGAATGCCTGCTAGAGGTCAGAAGGATTCTGTAATGGGAGAAAGGTCTCTGGCTTACAGATAACCCGGATATTTGTTGGATGAGACAAAGAACTCCCCAGATGAAAAGGAAAATTGACAGCTAATTGACTATGGTTAGTCTGGAAACAGGAGGACAAAGCCAGATTCTGGATTGATTGGCGTCTGGACTTCCTGGTGACTCACTCAAGCACCCATATAAAACCCAGTGCAGTAAACAGGTGGATGGAGTCGAGGAAAACATTCTGTAGTGTTAGAATTGGGGATAATCCCGAGTTGTGTTATATTAGAAGGACTAGCCTATCTTAGTAGTGATAGTTATCCATGGACATAGATCCAATCGGATTGCCTAGTTTCTCGAGTAACAACAGGAATAGACATATGGTAGGCAATTAATTATTTCTAACTTAAGAGTATGATTAGGAATAGAATGCAGTACTGTGTAGTGATATAATGTATTATGATTAGTGATAGAATGTTCTATAAGTGCGGTGCTAGAAAGTATCATAGGAGCGTCGGCACTAGTATTCTATTGTGTGGCTTCAAGTAGCTTGTGTTATATATCATTTTACTCGGGAAGTTGAGGACAATGTAGTGGAATAATAATTAGAGAGATTAAGGATGGTTGAGAGGGAGGAGGGGAATGTGTAATGGTAGGATCTTCAGTAGGGCATCTGCTGGGTTTCTACCCGTTCCTTTAGTCTTTCCTGGTGTTGCCATGTCTCAGATCATATGATTGAGTTATTTGGCCGTATGACAGAGATCGGATCTCTGTTATAGATCTGAGTGCTGTTATTGGCCTACAATCACCTAATTACGGTCAGGACTGAGTTGCCCTCACCATGATGTTATCTGCTCTACAGGTTCCATGTACAGTTCCCCTTGAGTGTTCCACGTGAGTGGGAGAGGATTTACTTCGAAGAAGCAGTTTCAAAGTTTGACAATGATGGCTCAGCATCTGAAGACAGAGGTTGCTGAGAGGCCGCTACATAGGGCTTATACCCAAGTTGGTTTGCGGGAACCTGGCTTCTGCTGAGCAGGACATGTTGACGAGAGGGAGGTGTAGCCAAGTGATAGATGTACCAATAAACAGTCAGAACATTGCATAATTTATACTGATACCCAGAACAGTTAGATTGTGGTGTTAATATGAGGAATCTTTAGAACCAGTGACTCTAGATCCATTAAGATTTCTCCACTAACAGTGACAATAGGATTAGAATTTCCTGATTAACAATCCGTTAAATAACCGAGGAAGTTCATAGTGTGAATCAGACTCTAATTAGACAGTGTTTGTCAGGGGTGTCCAAGCATCCTAGTGGTTCCAGAGACAACGGAGGAAGTCTTCACGTGACCGGAGGAGCATCACCTGGGTGAGGCTACCTGTATGGGATACATGGTGCTGGTGTGTCTTCAGCACAGGGATGAGAATGAACTACTCTTGAACACTGATCTGAGTCTATAGACGATTTAGAATACACGTCACACATTCGACACCTTATACACACATACACTTCTCCTACATATACTCTTTGCTTTAATAAATTTCTTGTTTTTATTTGTTGAAGCGAGAGTTGTCAAGTATGGTATGTTGGGGAAGAAAGAGAGGGGGCATGATCCAGGGGTGAGTAAGAGTGAGAGGAAGGTGTCTTCAGATTGAGGGAGTGTGTGGACGGAGTCTGCTGGATTTCTCCAGAATAGAGATATTGAATTAAAAATAATGTGGGTATCGATTCTTTCACTCCAGGGACGACACTAAAGTGGTAAAGAAGAACAAGTAACTAATACGACATTCATTCTTTACACACACGACAATCACACTCTGCTGCCTTGTGTCTCCAGCTCCCACAATTCCTAACATCCGGCATAATTTGGACGTCTCTGGAAGTTCCCTCTTCTATATGGGTACCGTCCTACTCTACCAACATTGTTTCCTCGGACACCATTATCTTGAAGTTCTTGCTGCTCACCTTTCTGTGCTGAATCCACACTTTTCGCCCTTGGTCTGATGACTGGATTCTGGTCCTGTTTAGTGTACGCTGCACAGACTATTTCCTCACTCATTAGTTTCCCAATAGAACTGTTAGGATGTGCAGTCATATAGTTTTGCCCTAACTGAGACATTGTGTCTATGTCCTTTGGCTTCCGTTCCTCAAAGAACGCCACTACATTAGAATTGCATGCAGATACTACCTTGTCTCTTAACATTAGATCTACTAATTTATTAAAATCTTTCCCTACTTCTGCGAGCTCCATCCATTTGTTAAATGCATTCTTTACAGTGTTAACAAAGTCTGTGAAATCTTGATTTGTCTCTGGCACTAACTGTCTAAACTTTGTTCTATATCCATGCTCAAGTGAGTTGGAACTTTGTCAGCAAACGTTGACGTAAGATAGTGTAGTTGTTCCTTTCTTCTACAGGTAAATTGAACATGGTGTCTAGTGCCTTGCCCGTAAGAAATTCGCCAAGTCGCATCCCATATTCTGCTTCCGGGATCCCTAGAGTTTTTCACAGATGATTCGAATCTCGAAAGATAGGCCTCAAGACAATCCCGGTCCGTAAAGTATGGCAGTTTCAATCGCTGTGAGGGATGTGAAGGTCTTCTGTTTTCCTCACCTTGACCCTTCGAAGATAGTTCTAGGTTTTTAAACTCAATTTCAGTTTACATCTGACACTTAATCTTCTCTTTCTTAATTTCCATTTTCATTTGTGTCTCTTTCTCTTCCTGTAGACGTTTTGCCTCACGTTCATTATGCCTCTCCTCTCTTTCAATCTGTTTTTGTTCCTTTGCCTCGGCATACTCCTGTAACTCTTTACCCTTCAGGCCTATTCTTTCACCTGCTTCAATAAAGTCCATTACAGTAGGCATCTTGTACTTGTGGACACGTTGCTGTCAATCAGCCAACTATAAATGTACAGACTCTGCTGCTAGTCTGTGTCACTTCCCTACGTACGCCAGCACTCCCTGTGTACGTAAATTCGTAGTGCTAAAATATCACTCTGTACTCACCCAGTCACTCTATAAGCACTAGGTAGTGAGGGGGGTAGTATCACCTATACTCCCTCGTATATATATCTATGACCACAAGTTCATAAAGTCCCTGGAAATATTGTTAAACATACATATAAATACATATACAAACAAATGGATGATAACACTAAGTGATGACTATCCAACGCTAGACTTCACAAGCTGAGTACACGGAGACGATGATCACAAAGAAATAAACCACAGTAACAACCACAAGCTTGTGTAGGGACACCCACAGTGCGCGTAAAATATAAACTGACTCAGATACCACTAGATAGTAGACACGACAAAAGTTCACAATAATAACATATATCCGAACACAGCAAATATCATATGCAAATATTATGAAAAGAAAGAGAAACAAAAACAATTTATAGCATCAACATATACACAAATCTGACGTCAGACAACTCGGCTCTAGATATTGGTTACGACTATTCCAATGCCACTGCACGACACGTTAACTCATTAACGTTTTCCTTACAAAAATATCGTAAGCACCAGAAAGAAAAATAAATTTTTGTGCTGTATCCCGACTCTCGAGAAACACCCCAAAAATCCCCTACACCTGACAAACACTGGACCACATACAAGTAATAGCTTAACAACCGAAAACAATATTTATAAGACAATGAGCAGCAAACAGAATGTCCAAATCGTTGGCCGACAAATATGTGCCCATTAATCCGTCGCCACAAGTTCTTTTTATTCAGTCACCAAATTTTTTTTTCCGCTTCAATAGTTATTCGCAAACCGCTGGGAATGTCTACGACACCAGATTCCAAAACGACTCACTGAATTTCACGTTTAAATCACAAGTTCCAACTGTCGACAAAGCTGAAGATGATAGTGATTATCCAACCTGTTCTGCCTTGACACATGTCCGTAACGTTATTTACTTTCTCTGTACGTGGTAACACCAAAGTAATAATCCAAAATGTTCTTTTTAGCTTAGTTGCTGAGATGTTTCTATTTGTATCCTATATCTTGTAGATTCACCAAGAGAAAAGACCAAAATGATGGCAGGAAATGTTCAACATTTTAAATTTGTACAGTCAGATCTTTTTTTTTGCTACTGTGTGCAACTATGTTCGCGGAGATGCCACGTCATCAATCGTTGACAAAATGTTTGCTGATTATAAGGTAATGAACACAAAGAGCTTTTAACAAAGACGAGCATAAAGTCTTGTTTCACACAAAAACAGCTTGTTTATCCAGTTCCACTATGGAACATCTCAGTAACTTTCCACTGTCCCCAGCCTTGACCTTGCCGGACACCTCAAGTCAGTACCTCAGTCTTCTTTGTCACAATAATCCACACTGACTGTCTGTAAAATGACCGGACACTTTTCCGTCATACAAAAACCACTTTCCACCCAACCTCTCAGCCCCGCCCGGCTGCTCTGGTAACTCCGTGGAAAATACACTTTACACCATTAACCCTCCCCAACTCTGGCGGTAGGGTTCTTGTTGCCACCCGTCCTATTAACTGCGTCAATCTGACCAGTCAACTTGCGCCAACACAGTGCGTTTCCTCAGCACACACACACCCACTTCTCCCCACACACAGGATGTTGCGACGAAATTGCTCGCTGTCTTCAATCTTTGGTTCAATCCTGTCCTTATCAAACACACACTAGGGCTGACCTCACTTGTTGCAAACTCCTCACTGTCCACGCGACATTTCCTCTGTGCTGTCCGTGACCAAACACCCCTGCTACTGCAATCGACTCTCCCGGTTAGTCTGTATGGCGTGTCTTTATCACCGACAGCGGTAATGTCCTACACACACACGCGCTGCCCTCGCCACTCTGGATTCAACACTGGTCTTTCATCGCCGCGTCTGCTAGTTTCAGCACTCCTGCCTGGTATCAAATTTACCTGTCACCGTAATGGACTCTCCCGGTCGATTTGTACTGCGTTAATTCTCCTGGCGCCCTGTCTCGTCTGTTTACGTGTACTGACCGTCGTTAATTTACCTGTAGTAAACCTGACGTGAACTGACTGCTCGCCTGTGACCTCCGCCGCGCATTTTCCCCGCGCGCTGACAGTTTTTCTTCGATGTGGCGTCTTACACACACAAAAAGAGTTGCTGTTAATCTCTTGACGCAGTACTGTCTAAATTGATGGAACGAAGTCACCCGATAATAACTCCTCTCTCAGCGAAGAGCCCACAGATATCTCCGAATGACAACAATGTCTATAATGCTCTTGACCGTACGTAGCCTTCCAGATACTCCTTACTAAGCGACGAGCGCCCAGATTGTTCTTGATCGGACGTAGCCCTCAGATTGTCACACGTCGTTCTTGATGATAATATCAATGTTCTTGATGATCTTTGCTTGATATTGTCGTGTGATGGTCGTTGTCTAGGTAACGATGTTCATGGTGTGTCAATTGAGATATCTAACTGTCTCTTAATCCAACTCACCCCAGAAGTGCACCTTCACCAGTCATGAAACAAGATTGAGTTGGCGCACATAATCATTTATTCCAGAAATAAGACGGACAGACGGAACATAGTTTATACATCCAGAAATAATGTAATCCATAGAATATAATATCCTCCTCACAATTTAACCAGCAAACGCCAATACCTTCTCAAGCCTGCTTCATATCTCAAATTGCTATGCACGGCTGGATCTCCTACAATACAACCCACACATTGGGTCGGAGCCACTGCTCAACTATGCAACCCACTCTGGGGTTTTGGGCCTCACTCCCTGTAGAACCCACTCTGGTTCAGGCCTGTCTTCACCACTAGGAGAACAACACCACACGGAGATCTCTAACTCCGCTTCTCCTTAGACTACCGATCAGTTCGGCATCTACACATCAACTGTCCGAAGTCCCTTGACTTCACACACAAATACACTATCTCTCCCCCCATCCCTCCTAGGGGTTTTTTCCTCTACCCTCACTATTTTATTTCTCAGGACTGGCTGTTTTCTCATAGCCAGGTCAGTCACTTTACTGTCTCCCACTCTCATCTCCATTCTTCCTCATGCCCGGTCACTCACCTCAATGTCAATGACCCAGGCTTATGTCATCACCCCCTTCTAAAAGAAAACTTCGTTTTCAAATATTGGGAGACTAAAACTGACTAAACATGTGACCCACACATATAGCCTGGGTAGCCCTAAGTATGGCTGCACCTCACTTCAGCTACCACCCTAAATAATACATCAAATGCTCATAGTACACTCCATATTCCCCACACATAAATACAACCATCTTTCTATCTTGTGTATCAATGCATGAACTAATACATCACATAATAATAATACATCATAGAAAAGCATTATACTTATGTACCCACAGGTCTCTTACTACTTCACGACCACACAATACTATTTGTGTACCGACCCTATATCAGGTGGTTCTGTTCTTGCATTAACCCTCCTCTGATTCCTGTCGATGCTGTGTCTACCTTTCATGTACCCATGACTCATGGTACCTCTACAATTACAACATCTGTTTGCTATCCCTAGCCCTGGGTCAGTAATGTCGCGAACACTCTTTTGACCTGACTCAACTTTCCTATCTGCATATTGCACCGTTACACTTGAGTCTCTGTTTAGTCTGAACTCTTTATTCAATCTTGGCCCATATATCTGGCACCTTGCTTTCTGCTGCATACGCCTTATGCCTATGTGCCCTGCACATGCACTATCCTGAGCTGTTCTAGTATATCGGTCTCTATGTGCTAAAGGTACTGCTCCTTGCCCACGTGCAGTTCCACTATCTGAAAACCTGCGAGTGAGAACATTGTTCTTCCTCTCGAAGCACCATCTACCTTTCTTTGACTGCCTATGTTCTACTCTCCTACACCCTTGGGAACATTTGTTCAGAGTAGTATCTTGTCTCTGGGAGTCACTAGCACTATATTTGGGATCCATTCTCATCTGCTCAGCTGTACTATCCTTGTCCTGAGTTCCTGTGTCTACTTCAAGTGCCTCTTCTACCTCAGCTATACTCTCTAATTTAGGTTCTCTTGTGGTAACTACCTCATTACTGCTTACACTATATTTTTGGTCCCAATAAACTACTTCCTCTTCTGTACAATCTTTAACTCCTATAACATTTCCTATGATCAAATCAGCCACTGGTGAGTCCAAAACACACGCTGTCACTCTTCCAGTGATATATGGTGTTTTTACTGTTATTATGGCTAATGGGTAGAACTCTACTGTGCCGTTGAATGTTATGCATCTAATCTTTTTCCCTGTATAATCCGAGGGATCTATTAAACTTCTCCTCACTCCGATAGACGTACATCCGGAATCCCTAATTGTTAACGCTGGTCTATCATTGACGAATCCCTGATGCAGCTTCAAACTTCCTCCTTCATGCACTGCTGATCCTGCTTTCACTGTATGACCACATATTAGGACTGGCTGACTGTCTTTTTCAAAAAGAGGTTTGCACCCACTACAATCTTCATTGTTCAGCGTCTCAATTACTTGCGCTGCATTTGAGTGCTCTGTTTCTCTCATCCTACATTGATGGCTGATATGCCCCTTCCTTCCACATTTGAAACAAGTAATCTCCCTTTTACTGTTGTTCGTTGGTCCATCTGATGGTTGTGTATCACACTCTGCTGCCTTGTGTCTCCAGCTCCCACAATTCCAACATCCGGCATAATTTGGACGTCTCTGGAAGTTCCCTCTTCTATATGGGTACCGTCCTACTCTACCAACATTGTTTCCTCGGAAACCATTATCTTGAAGTTCTTGCTGCTCACCTTTCTGTGCTGAATCCACACTTTTCGCCCTTGGTCTGATGACTGGATTCTGGTCCTGTTTAGTGTACGCTGCACAGACTATTTCCTCACTCATTAGTTTCCCAATAGAACTGTTAGGATGTGCAGTCATATAGTTTTGCCCTAACTGAGACATTGTGTCTATGTCCTTTGGCTTCCGTTCCTCAAAGAACGCCACTAAATTAGAATTGCATGCAGATACTACCTTGTCTCTTAACATTAGATCTACTAATTTATTAAAATCTTTCCCTACTTCTGCGAGCTCCATCCATTTGTTAAATGTGATTTGTCTCTGGCACTAACTGTCTAAACTTTGTTCTATATCCATGCTCAGTGAGTTGGAACTTTGTCAGCAAACGTTGACGTAAGATAGTGTAGTTGTTTCTTTCTTCTACAGGTAAATTGAACATGGTGTCTAGTGCCTTGCCCGTAAGAAATTCGCCAAGTCGCATCCCATATTCTGCTTCCGGGATCCCTAGAGTTTTCACAGATGATTCGAATCTCGAAAGATAGGCCTCAAGACAATCCCGGTCCGTAAAGTATGGCAGTTTCAATCGCTGTGAGGGATGTGAAGGTCTTCTGTTTTCCTCACCTTGACCCTTCGAAGATAGTTCTAGTTTTTTAGACTTAATTTCAGTTTGCATCTGACACTTAATCTTCTCTTTCTCAATTTCCATTTTCATTTGTGTCTCTTTCTCTTCCTGTAGACGTTTTGCCTCGCGTTCATTATGCCTCTCCTCTCTTTCAATCTGTTTTGTTCCTTTGCTTCGGCATACTCCTGTAACTCTTTACCCTTCAGGCCTATTCTTTCACCTGCTTCAATATAAGTCCATTAAAGTAGGCATCTTGTACTTGTGGACACGTTGCTGTCAATCAGCCAACTATAAATGTACAGACTCTGCTGCTAGTCTGTGTCACTTCCCTACGTACGCCAGCACTCCCTGTGTACGTAAATTCGTAGTGCTAAAATATCATTCTGTACTCACCCAGTCACTCTATAAGCACTAGGTAGTGAGGGGGGTAAGTATCACCTATACTCCCTCGTATATATATCTATGACCACAAGTTCATAAAGTCCCTGGAAATATTGTTAAACATACATATAAATACATATACAAACAAATGGATGATAACACTAAGTGATGACTATCCAACGCTAGACTTCACAAGCTGAGTACACGGAGACGATGATCACAAAGAAATAAACCACAGTAACAACCACAAGCTTGTGTAGGGACACCCACAGTGCGCGTAAAATATAAACTGACTCAGATACCACTAGATAGTAGACACGACAAAAGTTCACAATAATAACATATATCCGAACACAGCAAATATCATATGCAAATATTATGAAAAGAAAGAGAAACAAAAACAATTTATAGCATCAACATATACACAAATCTGACGTCAGACAACTCGGCTCTAGATATTGGTTAAGACTATTCCAATGCCACTGCACGACACGTTAACTCATTAACGTTTTCCTTACAAAAATATCGTAAGCACCAGAAAGAAAAATAAATTTTTGTGCTGTATCCCGACTCTCGAGAAACACCCCAAAAATCCCCTACACCTGACAAACACTGGACCACATACAAGTAATAGCTTAACAACCGAAAACAATATTTATAAGACAATGAGCAGCAAACAGAATGTCCAACTCGTTGGCCGACAAATATGTGCCCATTAATCCGTCGCCACAAGTTCTTTTTATTCAGTCACCAAAGTTTTTTTTCGCTTCAATAGTTATTCGCAAACCGCTGGGAATGTCTACGACACTAGATTCCAAAACGACTTATTGATTCGTTGATTGGTTAGTGAATTTCACGTTTAAATCACAAGTTCCAACTGTCGACAAAGCTGAAGATGATAGTGATTATCCAACATGTTCTGCCTTGACACAGTCCGTAACGTTATTTACTTTCTCTGTACGTGGTAACACAAAAGTAATAATCCAAAATGTTCTTTTTAGCTTAGTTGCTGAGATGGTTCTATTTGTATCCTATATGTTGTAGATTCACCAAGAGAAAAGACCAAAATGATGGCAGGAAATGTTCAACATTTTAATTTTGTACAGTCAGATCTTTTTTTTTTGCTACTGTGTGCAACTATGTTCGCGGAGATGCCACGTCATCAATCGTTGACAAAATGTTTGCTGATTATAAGGTAATGAACACAAAGAGCTTTTAACAAAGACGAGCATAAAGTCTTGTTTCACACAAAAACAGCTTGTTTATCCAGTTCCACTATGGAACATCTCAGTAACTTTCCACTGTCCCCAGCCTTGACCTTGCCGGACACCTCAAGTCAGTACCTCAGTCTTCTTTGTCACAATAATCCACACTGACTGTCTGTAAAATGACCGGACACTTTTCCGTCATACAAAAACCACTTTCCACCCAACCCCTCAGCCCCGCCCGGCTGCTCTGGTAACTCCGTGGAAAATACACTTTACACCATTAACCCTCCCCAACTCTGGCGGTAGGGATTCTTGTTGCCACCCGTCCTATTAACTGCGTCAATCTGACCAGTCAACTTGCGCCAACACAGTGCGTTTCCTCAGCACACACACACCCACTTCTCCCCACACACAGGATGTTGCGACGAAATTGCTCGCTGTCTTCAATCTTTGGTTCAATCCTGTCCTTATCAAACACACACTAGGGACTGACCTCACTTGTTGCAAACCCCTCACTGTCCACGCGACATTTCCTCTGTGCTGTCCGTGACCAAACACCCCTGCTACTGCAATCGACTCTCCCGGTTAGTCTGTATGGCGTGTCTTTATCACCGACAGCGGTAATGTCCTACACACACACACGCTGCCCTCGCCACTCTGGATTCAACACTGGTCTTTCATCGCCGCGTCTGCTAGTTTCAGCACTCCTGCCTGGTATCAAATTTACCTGTCACCGTAATGGACTCTCCCGGTCGATTTGTACTGCGTTAATTCTCCTGGCGCCCTGTCTCGTCTGTTTACGTGTGCTGACCGTCGTTAATTTACCTGTAGTAAACCTGACGTGAACTGACTGCTCGCCTGTGACCTCCGCCGCGCATTTTCCCCGCGCGCTGACAGTTTTTCTTCGATGTGGCGTCTTACACACACAAAAAGAGTTGATGTTAATCTCTTGACGCAGTACTGTCTAAATTGATGGAACGAAGTCACCCGATAATAACTCCTCTCTCAGCGAAGAGCCCACAGATATCTCCGAATGACAACAATGTCTATAATGCTCTTGACCGTACGTAGCCTTCCAGATACTCCTTACTAAGCGACGAGCGCCCAGATTGTTCTTGATCGGACGTAGCCCTCAGATTGTCACACGTCGTTCTTGATGATAATATCAATGTTCTTGATGATCTTTGCTTGATATTGTCGTGTGATGGTCGTTGTCTAGGTAACGATGTTCATGGTGTGTCAATTGAGATATCTAACTGTCTCTTAATCCAACTCACCCCAGAAGTGCACCTTCACCAGTCATGAAACAAGATTGAGTTGGCGCACATAATCATTTATTCCAGAAATAAAACGGACAGACGGAACAAGTTTATACATCCAGAAGTAATGTAATCCATAGAATATAATATCCTCCTCACAATTTAACCAACACACATCAATACCTTCTCAAGCCTGCTTCATATCTCAAATTGCTATGCACGGCTGGATCTCCTACAATACAACCCACACATTGGGTCGGAGCCACTGCTCAACTATGCAAACCACTCTGGGTTTTTGGGCCTCACTCCCTGTAGAACCCACTCTGGTTCAGGCCTGTCTTCACCACTAGGAGAACAACACCACACGGAGATCTCTAACTCCGCTTCTCCTTAGACTACCGATCAGTTCGGCATCTACACATCAACTGTCCGAAGTCCCTTGACTTCACACACAAATACACTATCTCTCCCCCCATCCCTCCTAGGGGTTTTTTCCTCTACCCTCACTATTTTATTTCTCAGGACTGGCTGTTTTCTCATAGCCAGGTCAGTCACTTTACTGTCTCCCACTTTCATCTCCATTCTTCCTCATGCCCGGTCACTCAACTCAATGTCAATGACCCAGGCTTATGTCACCCAGTATCCACACTCTGTTAATGAAGAATCATATTCTCTGGGCTGGTCACTCGCATGCCAGATCACAGGCTTCCTAAACGAATTGTTTGTTTTTTTTCACGGCGAACTGCGCTTTGGTAAACGCTTCCAGTGTGGCTAGAGGAAATGCTTTAAAGAAACTCTGAAGAACTCACTAAAAGCTTTTGGAATTCACCACGACACTTGGGAGACTGCTGGCAAAGACCAAAATTGGTGGTGCACATCATTAAGCAAAGGTGTAGTCACTTGTGAAGCAAATAGGACTGCAAGAGCTGTGAAAAAAGGCTGGACAGAATAACCACTGCAGGAGATCCTCCTCCTGGAACGTCAAGCATTCTTTGCCCACATTTTCAAACAACATTTCGAGCCAAATAGGCATCACCAGCTATCTTAGAACTCACGGCTCCAAACTTTCAACCCCACTGGATGAAATGAATAGCCATCATCATTCATGATGGACAAACACCCCTTAACTTTTTTAATCGTCTTCGAGAGGAAATTACCACTTCATAATCAATTATTTATTTTCATGGTTATCAATATTATTATTTATCAAAACTCTTTCAGTCCCTCCAAAACGTTTTCATAAACTGTTAGATATTCAGTCCCCTAATATATGGCCGCCGGTCTCCGTGGCCTAAAGGCTTGCGAACACAATTCGTGAGCCGCTTACCGAGCGTTCGAAACACAGCAATGACCGATTTGGCAGCAGATCCGTCCGTCCGTCCGTTTTCCGAAAAAAAAGAAACTTTCCACCGAGTGAACCGGCCTCTGAGGCGTTGGTTATTGTTTGGGTGGTTCATATTGCGGTATGAATTGTTGACTTGTTTTTGCGCTTGAGAACGATAGTATGCCACCCTGTCAGGTACTCTCCATTCCGTTGTCTTTCATTCTTCTTCTCGACGTCGGCATCCTTATTCTCTTCCCATTGTCCATTCTTCCTTCCTTCGTCGCCGACATCTTCGATGTTTGTTCCATTGCCACTGGATGTGCCTGTCCCTACGTTTTACTTACTTACTTTCCTATTTATTGGTTCTTTATTTATGTTATTGTTAGTTTGATTTGCTGATTACCCTATGTACATATACATATGTCAACATATAGATTTTTTTTTTTATTTTTTTTATTTTTTTTTTATTTCTTTTATATCTAAATGTGCCTATATACATATGTACATACTTGTCAACTATCTTGTCTATTCATTTTTAATTTCTTTGTCTAGTGTGTCTCCGGTTACTCTTGATGTTGATTTGTTATTGTTATCTTCTTGGTTCTCCCTCTCTGTTTACATTTCTTGTTTACATATCTTTTTTTGTTCTTGCTATGAATTGAGTGACCAGTTTTTGTAGTTCCTTGTCTCCTTCTGTTTGTAGGCATTCTTTCATGGTCATCGTTCTATCCCTTCTTCGAAAGTATTCTTTTAGTTCCTGCCGTTCCTGGTCGTATATTGTGCACGATACTAAGTAGTGTTCAATAGTGCTATCTACCATGCATTCTGCGCAGGCTGTGTCATTTATTTTATCTTTCCAATATCCTACTCTCATTCGCCACAGTTTCTTATATGTTGGAATTTTCGTATTGTTTTTAACTTGGCTTCTCATGCTGGGTTCTTTTAGGGTGTGATATGCATGCCTTCCACTATCGCTGTCTCTCCATTGTTGTCTCCACTTTTTAAAGACGTGTTGTTTGATCATATTTTTTGCCTCCGTTACGCTAAGACCCGTGTTTACTACATTTCGGCTGGTTGTTCCGCGTTTTGCAGCTCTGTCTGCGGTCTCATTGCCTGTTATGCCTCTATGAGCCGGTATCCATGCTATTGTCACTTGGCATCCCATGTAATTTAGGTTGGTTATTGCCGACAATATTTCTTCCTTCAGATCCGGTCTGTTTCCTTTAGTATAGCTACCGAGTGCCTGAACTGCAGATAATGAATCCGTTAGTATTGTTAGTCTTATTGGGGGTTTCTCTGTCGCTATTTCCAGCCCTTTCATAATTCCTACCAGTTCAGCCGTGTAAACCGATGTGTTGTCCGTTACTTTGAAGTTCTTTTTGAGTTTGTAGTCTGGTACTGCTACTCCTGCCCCTACTTCTCCCTTTTCGTTCTTTGATCCATCTGTGTAAATAACTAAGCTGTCCTTGCTTATTTGCCTTATGTATTCTTCTGCGACGTTTATTGCTTCCATGTCCTCTGTTGCTTTACATATTTGGTTCGCTAGGGTGGTATCTGTGAGTGGCGGGTTCAATTCCCATCGGGGCATTATTTGTCTGTGAAATTTTGTTTGTTTAAGTGTCGTAATTAGCTCCTCTTCTGCGTTTATCTCCTGTGCTGCTTTCCACCCTGCTGGTGTTTGGATTTTTAGTATGGGTATTCCTCCCCATTTACTCTTGTTTTCCTCAAATGAGCTGAATGCTGGGTGCCTCTCATCCTGTGCCGCCTTCAGCCAGTAGTTGTAAACCAGTTGTTTTCTTCTCAGCTGAAGTGGTAGTATCCCTAGTGCTACTTCCAAGGCTTCCCTAGATGTTCCTTTACCTGTCCCTATTATAATGCCTAACGCCTGATTCTGGATTGTGTCCAGTTTTCTTTTTCTGATTTCCGATGCTGCATCGTACACTATGCTGCCATACTCTATTCTTCCTCTGATCAGTGACTTATATACCATTAACATTGTTTTCGTGTGGGCTCCCCATCCGTTACCTTTTATTACTCTCAGCAGATTTAGTGTCTTTTTTCCTTTTTCTACTGTGTGGTCTATGTGTTTGTTCCAGTCTAGTTTTTCATCTAATATCATTCCCAGAAATCTTGTATATTTTGTTCTCTTTATGGTCTTGCCGTTGATCTTTATATTTCCTTCCAGTATGTGTTCGTTTTCGCCTCGCGCTAAAAATCATGCTGACGGTTTTCTCCGTGTTAATCTGGAAGCCCCACTTTTCCATCCATCTAGCGATTCTGTTCATTTGCATTTGTAATCTGATTCGTATGCTTTTCAAATGTCTTCCGCTTCTCCAAATTGCACAGTCGTCGGCGAACTGTGAAATCCCTATTCTATCGTCTATTTTTTCCTCGTCTAGGTCATTTACAAGTATTGCGAATATCGTTGGTGATATTACTGATCCCTGTGGTATCCCGTTTTCTTGCTTAAACGTTTCGGATTCTTCGTTTTGAATTCGTACTGAGAATGTTCTATTTTGTCAGGAAGTTCTCGATATACCTGTATGTCCTTCCTACTATCCCTATTTTGTTGATTTTTAATAGTGCAGCGTGTCTCCAGCATTGGTCGTATGCCTTCGCTAGGTCTAAGAACACGGCCATTGTTTTCTCTCCTTTTTTAAATCCTCTTTTCACATGGTTTTCCAGTTTGATTATTTGGTCTACTGCACTCCGGTTGGCCCTAAATCCAGACTGTGTGTCGCTAATTAATCCACTTTTCTCCAGATGATGGTTAATTCTTTTCGTTATGACTGTTTCAAGTATCTTCCCGAGGTGTGAGGTTAGGGAGATCGGTCTATAAGCAGATCGTGTCGTGCTGGAGTTTTAACGTGTTGGCATAGGAGTCGGTCGTTCAGAAAGCAATTGCAAACTACTGAACGTAAAACTTGCCAAGAGATCAGCAACAACAGTAAAATACTGGTGTTTACAGCGACAGGATATGCACACACAAATATATATATATATATATATATATATATATATATATATATATATATATATATATATATATATATATATATATATATATATATATATATATATATATATATATATACACACACACATATATATATATATATATATATTACCACTGTGGGAATAGTCTATGGAATGCTATGCGGGAATTTGGAATACCAAGGAAGTTAATCAACATGACCAGACTATGCATGGAAGATACTTATAATATAGTACCATATAAAGGCAGGAAATCAGACCCTTTCCAAATAACATCTAGCTTGAAACAGGGTGATGCACTATCGCCGCTACTCTTCAATCTGGCTCTAGAGAAAGTTGTAAGGAGGGTAAAGGAGGAATGTGATATTGGAGGAACATCCAAGCTGCTTGGTTATGCAGATGATATAGATATTATAGGGGAAAATGAACAAAAGACATTGGAAATATTGACTCACTTAAAGGAAAAAGCCCAACAGATGGGGCTGGTTATCAACCAAGATAAGACAGAATATATGGTAATTTCAAGAGAAGGAATGGCTAAAAACTCTGGCCACATACAAATAGATAATATGACCATTAAAAGAACGGAAACATACAAATACCTGGGTACAATCTTCAACTGCTCCAACATCATAAGGGAAGAAATACAAACTAGAATCAATTCTGGAAATAAGATATACTATGCACTACAACATCTACTAAAATCAAATGGCGCTATCTCGTAACACCAAGATCACAATATACAAAACACTGATCAGACCAGTTGTGCTGTATGGCTCTGAAACCTGGAGTACAACGAAAGGAGACGAAGCCTTGCTACAAACCTTTGAGAACAAAGTTTTAAGACGCATCTTTGGACCCATTAGGGATACACAAAGTGGAGAGTGGAAAAGAAGAAGTAACAAAGACATTTATGATCTGTATAAGTCCCCGCTAATCACTGGTATCATGAAGGCTAATAGACTACAATGGCTGGGGCATATAGAAAGAATGGAAGATAATAGGGAAACAAAACTTGCTTACACTCAGGAAATAAATGACCGTAGACCCCGAGGTAGACCAAGAAGACGGTGGAGAGATAATATATATACAGACCTACAAGCACTTGGAATCAACGACTGGCAAGAGAAGGTCAACCAGAGAGACGAATGGAGACGGATTGTATCTGCAGCAAAGAACCTCAATGGCTCGGAACGCTGAAGAAGAAGAAGATATATATATATATATATATATATATATATATATATATATATATATATATATATATATATATATATATATATATATATATATATATATGACTTGGAGAACATAGTGACAACTGGCAACATCGAAGGGAAGAGACCAAGGGAAAGACTGAGAAGTAAATACCTGGATGGCTTGGCCACGTGGCATGGTCGAGTTAGGACACGGAGCTGATTCACGACTCTGGTGATGGAGTGAGATGGCAAAACATGACCGCCCACGCTTAGCGGCATGGCACATGTTGGATATATATATATATATATATATATGGCCGAGGGATTTAATTCTTAAACTTCCGGTGCGATGGCGGCGGGGTAGCGGGATCGCTTCCTACACCTGTCAGTTGACTTCAACGTTCACTTCTCTTCTGAAAGCAATGGCAAACTACTGAACTCAAAAATCGTCTATAAAATCAACATAAGGTTGGGGGTTGACCGTGAGGTCTTGCAAAGAAGACGCGTTAGCGAAGTTGATAGCTTGGTCAACTGTGAAAATGAAGGAAGGCTGGCCACCTTTTCCTCCGTGCATTCAGGCCTGCACAACGGGGTGTCCCCATCACATCACAGACCCATAGCACACACACACTATGGACAGGGGAGATTATCTGAATTCTATATATGAGCAATAGCTAGTTGAAAGTACAATATCGGATGGAACAACATATTTAAGGTTTTAGCAACGAGCCTCGCGTGAAGCAACAATTCCGATGTGTTTACAACCAGTATGTAACTAGAACAATCTGCATAAACACTTGACATTTGTTGAGAGAGTTGGAGCATCTCTGAATTTATCCGGAGTACTATCGTGCTCTGGCGAAACTAGAACATTATATACAACAATAAGAAAGAGACAAACAGCTTTTTTTGGTCATATGATGAGAAAAGAGGTGCTGGAGAACATAGTGACAACTGGAAAGATCGAGGGGAAGAGAGGCAGAGGCAGACCACGAGAAATGATGCTGCATGGATTGCGACGGTGGCATGGAGGAATATCAACGACAGAGATGATCCAGAAAACCAAGGACAAAGATCTGTGGAGAGTCATGAACGCCTACGCCAGGCGGCACGGCACTTGATGATGATGTCTATCATGCTGATTCTTGAAACACGATATACCTCATGACTCCGTATATCCAGATTGTACGGACATTTAGTATTTCTTCACAGTCCACTCATCAGCAGGTGTTAATTATATAGTGCATATAACATAGGGTGTATTTTTTATGACTGTGCAGTGTTTGAAAATATTGCGGGTCCAAGGTTTGTATTCACCCTCTGTAAAGATCATGCAACATAATAGGTAAATGTAAAACTTGGACCAGCAATATTTTCAAACACTGCATAGTCATTAAAAATACACCCAGTATTTGATGATTCTTAATTTCAAGCAGTAAGATTGTTGGCTGTTTAACTGATTCAGTACCGGAGGATAATATATCGCCAAATATGACACCACCACCCCCCCCCCCCCCCCATTTGGACAGAATGACGATATATCGCTATACTAGGGTCAGCGTGATATTTGTTTCGTTTCTAGTTTCTTCCATAATTTCAGTGCTCAGTGAAGCGTAATTTACATTATAATGCTTGTTTATTTGATTGTGTACCATGTTTGGTCCAGACCTAATTTGTTTTGTTTGGCACTGAATCATTTAAAGGAATATTTCACATATTGTGGAGCATCACTTTCATCATCATCATCATCATCATCATCATCATCATCATCATCATCATCATCATCATCATCATCATCATCATCATCATCATCATCATCATCATCATGTGCCATTATAAACGGTGCAGGCGGTCATCTTCATCTACAAACACCTGCCCTCTGTGTTCTTTTATAAGTTCCACCACCGACCATCTTCGGTGAAACTGTCAACTTATCTCGCATTTTCTCCCTTTGTTACCTCTGTCACTAACACACCCGATCTTTCCTGTTGTCACAACTTTGTCCAGACTTTTGCGTCTCATAAAGTGACCAAAAATGACTATCAACTTGTAGTGATCAATCAATCAATCAATTAATCAATCAATCAATCAATCGGGTACGTCTCCACAATGACTATAAATCTCTATCCGAAGCCATTACCATTAATACTGGAGTACCTCAGTGGTCTGTCTATACTTGGCCCTCTGTTATTTGCCATTTATATAAATGATCTTCCCTTATATCTGTCATCGTCCTGCGATCTATTTGCAGACGACTGCACAGTATATACAAACGCTATTGATCGTAACGTGCTAGAATTATCCTTGCAACAGGAAATAAATAGTGTAGTTAACTGGAATCATGCAATCCGCATGCAAATTAACATTTCTAAAACAAAATTTATGTTAATACGAACCATGCAAAGACTTCACACACACTAAACTCGCAGAGAACTCTTCAGCTGCACATTGGTAGCACGCCTATAAAAAGTGTAACCGAGCACAAGGCACTGGGTCTTATCATAGATCAAAATCTATCCTTTAATTCCCATGTTCATGCTCTAGTTAATCAAATAGCCAAATACCAACTTGCCAAATTTAAAAATTCCCACGACGAAAACACAAGAAAGATATTCTATACTTCACACATACAAACACATATTGATTATTGCTCCACAATCTAGGATGGATGCTCCAAATCAATAACAAAACGTCTTTATTCACTCCGGAAAAGGGCAGTGTGTCTAATCAATGGTGATAAGCTTACAGACAATTCTAACCTACATGAACGTCTTCAGTTACTGCCACTCCACAAACGCCTACTTTTTAATAAGCCTAAACTAATTCACAAAGTCCTATTTCAAAATGCCCTAAGCTACCTTTGGCCATTGTTTAAATATAACGCAAGACATAGCGAACGACTAAATATACTTCATGTCCCTAAACCTAGGATAGACTTATATAAAACAAGCTTAGCATACTCTGCCACTCAGTTGTGGAACAATCTTCCACAAGAAATCAAAGACACCACCAATCATTATACATACAGTCGCAACCTGTTTGAACACTACCTCAGGACAGACTACATGCCCCCTTAAAAAAAAAAAAAACAGCAACAAAGACAATAATAATGGTAAATTATCTCGAACGACAACTAGCAAAAAAACAAAAAAAAACATTCCCATATGTATGGCACGTTACACCCACCTTGGGTATCCATGATGCTCATGTTAAACATTGCCTCAAGGAGTCATGTATTATTGATTATTTGTCATGCGTTTTAATGCTTATTGTTCTTTTGTTGTCAAAGAATTGCTTCATAAGAGATGTTGAATGAAAGAATGTATGAGAGGAAATAGAGAAGAAGGGCAGAATGTCAGACGGGCCTGTGTGCCCAATTCTTAACCCTTTGAAAATAAAGATGTTCGTTCGTTCGTTCGTTCTCTCGCCCTGAATATACATTCTGTCAGTTTGCTGTTGTCCATCTTTTCATGTTTTATTTCCACTTGTATCGTTATCTACCTCTTACTTGCTTGCCTTCAACCCACTTGTCGTGATGTGGGTAATCAAATGTCTTTATGCATTGGTCTCTTGCGGCTCCTTAAAGTTGATTATTCCTGAAATTCTTGGTATTCTGAGCAGAAAACACGTCTCTGTTTCTTTTTATTCTGTATGTAATGTCCATCATTGATAGGCATACAGTAGTTTGGGAATTATATAAGATCATATAACTAGTGTTCTACCTTCTATGGACAGGGATAAGCCACATACAATGTTCGTCAACTGATGGAATGCTACCGTTGCTAGGATTATTCTACGTTTTATCGAGGGTCACTGGTAACTTGGAAAATCTAGTATAACCGGCTTCGTGGCTAAAGGCTTGCGAACGCGGTTCGTGAGCCGGGTACCAGGCGTTCGAAGCTCAGCTGAGACCGATTTGTGCAGCAGACCGTGTTCGCGTTGTGTTATAACGTGCGGGTATGGGAGCCGGTCGTTCAGAAAGCACGGGGGATTATTTCTTTTTCATTGGTCATTCACATTTTCTTAACTTATTTTACATCTTTTTAGGTCTTTATTATGTACGGGGAGGGGGGGGGGGGGGGGGGGGGGGGGGGGGGGGGGGAGGGGGGGGGGGGGGGAGGGGGGGGGGTGGGGGGGGGGGGGGGGGGGGGGGGGGGGGGGGGTGTAAAAAAAAGGGGGGGGGGGCCTTCAAAATGAAAACCTTAAAAGTGTGATAGAAATTACAATAACATTGTCATTGTCATGTAACCTGTCAATATTGTTGTTAAGGATGTCGAGATGGTTAAGCACGTGACATCCCGGTGCAGACAAATTTTGTGATGTCATAAGGACAGTGTAAAAATGGCCGCCCCAATTGTGATATGCACCAAAGAGGAGCAGCGTTCTGTTATCCCTTATTTGATCAGTGAAGGGGCGATAGCTATAGAAATTCATCGGTATGATCACGCATGCCTGTCAGTCAAGCAAGTGTATGAGTGGAGTAGGAAGTTTCAAACCTTATCGGTCCGATGAAGAGGCACAGCAGGTGGTGCATGAATGGTTACACACGCGACCAAGAGCATTTTTTTCTACAGGAATCCAAGCACTCATCGGCGCTGTAGGACTTGCATTGAACGCAGTGGTGACTAAATCGAAAAATGATACATCTGTTTGTACTTTTTCAGAATACATTCAAAAAAAAAAAAAAAAAAAAAAAATAGGTTGTCATGTCGTATAAATGACAAAGTTATGACTTGTGCCAGACTACACAACGTCGAGTCAGATTGTGTTCTACTAATATAGGGCTTGCACCACGTGGCTAACATGCTTCCCGGAGTGAAAATGGGATCCTTTATTGTTTACTTTTATATTAATCATCATCATATTATTATCATCATCAAGTGCCTTGCCAGCTGGCGTGGCGATCATGCTTCTCCACAAATTGCGATCTCCGACTGCATGGATAAATTCATGTGTTGCTTCCCATCTCTGCCATGACACTAGACTGTCAAGAATTTTCTCACACTGTCTTCCTCTGTCTCTGGGTCCACAAATCTTTCCAGTTGGCACAACATATTCCAGTATTTGTCTTCTCATAATGTGGCCAGAAAATGATGACTGCCTCCTTCTGATGTTTGTTATAAGTTGTTTTTGCGACTAAGTCTTCATCAATTTGTCCAGATTGCTAATTTTGGCTGTCCAATGAATGTTCTTCTATAAAACCACATCTCCAAGGCTTCTAGAGACTTTTTTCGCATGTTGACTAATTGTCCAGGATTCGCAGCTGTATGTTAAAACTCGTAATGTGTATCATGCAAGAACTCTTTTTCTAACTTTCAGTAACAAGGACCCATTGCATAAAATATTAACATCCAATATATAATCCTCTCATATGTTGTTTACACGTATAGCTAGTTTCAAAATACATTGTTAAGTTTCTGTAAACAAGATTGTATTATCAGAATGTCTGAGGTTTTAAATTTACCATCTACTAATTGTTTAATCATTTCATTCTTTACGTAATCTGATTTTCAGAAAAATCTCGCAACCACATTTGATGGCGGCAATGTCGAATTCTTGGGAATTGCGAGGGGCAGAAAATTGAAGAGAAGAAGAAGAAGAAAACGGAGGAGGATGAGGAGGAGAAGAGGAGTAGAAGTAGAAGTGGAGGAAGAAGAAGTAGAGGAAGAATAAGTGGCGGAAGAGGTATAACAACAACAACAACAACAACAACAACAACAATAACAACAACAACAACAACAACAACAACAATAATAATAATAATATCTATAATAACAAGAAGCAGTAGAAGGTGAAGTTGTAACTCTATGAAAGTGATATTATCAAGGTGGCACTCAAACAATCCCACCACTACAAAGTAGAGCACCTTAAGTCCAGGTTGCTTTGGTACTTCAGTCATTGAATACATCGTGAACATGCACTCACTTTCCACACTGGACAACAAACAACCAGAATATAGACATCTTGGCACTTGAATTCAGCTCAGCTGTGGTTTTATTTCTAGGTGGTAGCTGCAGCAAGAGCAAGTCACATAACATTTGCATGTCCGGCAGGTACGTTGACCTACTTATGAACGGAATCGATTTGTATATGATTTATACTCACTTTGTCCAGCAACTAAGTTTTAAACTAATCATGTTGTTTGTTGTTGTTGTTATTATTATTTGGAGACCACATAATGAACTGTCACTTTTATGAAAGAATAGTTAGCTTCTTTCTCTGGATCGCATTTTCATTATACGATTTGTTTGTACAATGTAACACACCAGTCATCTAGGGAGTTTCGAGTATTATTATTATATATTATATTTTATGCCTTGAATCACCGTTTTCACTTTTGGTGCAGTATTTACATGTATGTTACGTTTTGAATTTAACGAAGACGCTGGAAAAAACGCTGTTGTGAGGTAGAGAGCGCAACGCTAAATGCCTTCAGGCCATAGAGAAGAGGAGGCGAGAAAGAGAAGACAAATAGGAATAAAGACAAGAAACATCGCACCTTCCCTCGAACTAACAAGAACAGAGAAAGCAAAATGAAAGAATTGGTTTCAGGCTTTTAAGACAGAGGTTGAGAATAGGCATCTCCCTACTCAAATAATGAATTAAACTGTTAGGGTCCAATAGCAACAATAAATGCACAACTTACACAGACTAAAAAAATAAATCGTGAACACAAAACCTCTGTATTTCTCTTCGAAAATCTACAATTTCAGGGATAACCAATGTTCACGCAATATGCAACACCAAGAATAACAATTGAATGGTTAAACACTATAAGTACTTGTCACTCCATCCACAAAACAAGTCTACAACGATCTACGCATATGGCACAAAAATAGATAGAGGCCCAGGAGAGCTTTGACATTGCAGTCACTCACTTCCCTGCATCAGAGACTGATTATTAGTCTACACACAGGCATAACTAATTATGCAGCCTTTTCTAATGCATCTCGTTTGAAGGCATTCAACAAAAAAGAGACCGATTCTATGTGTCTCTGTTTCATACAATCTCTTATTTCCTGGAGATAGCTAGGTATCGAGCCAGAAAACGATGAGAAGTTGATGGACAAACAATCCAAAGAATAATAGTGTGTGCTCTGTGTTCGAGATTACTTTCAACAGCCTGAGAAGAGAGAGAATGAAGGGAAGATGACGAGGCAATGGAGAGGCAAGACGGCAGAGCAGTGTTGCCATTTTAGTACTTTTCGCGCTAAATTTAGTGCTTTTTCAAGTCAGTTAGTGCGAAAACTTTCATTTTAGCGCGGCCGCGTAAATTTAGTGCTTCACAAAATTTTTTGGGTGCTTTTTGGTGCTTTTTTGGGGTGGGTACAAATTACTTTAAAAGTCACTTTGGGAACACTAAAAAGCCGAATTTGAACTGAAGCGAGGGAGTAAAACAGTCTTAGTACGTTACCGCGCAATATTCAACTAATTTAACTCCCTTTAATACGATTTAGCTGAAAGCGAACGCCATTTTGCAGACAAGTCCAAACGACAATACATTAGCTTGTAATCGAGTTCATAATTTTGTGGTGTCTACATGATCCTTTCATTTAAGCTTATTTGTGTTTCACCATGAGCAAGAAATATTGTCAACATTTCAGAGAACAGTGGCTCAGTGACACGAGATTTCAAAAATGGTTGTTAAAAGTAGAAGGGGATAATACTAAGTGTTTTTGCAAATATTGCAAATGTTCAATTGCAGCCAGGTTAAATGATATTGAGAGGCACAAGAATACAACGAAACATCAGAAAGCCGAACAACCATTCAGTACACAAAGGCAAACAACAATTGCATTTGACAAACTGAAAGATGATGTCAAAGAAACAGAAGGATGCATGAGTTTGTTCATAGCTGGCCATTGTTCACTTCGCGTTGTTGACCATCTAAGTGAACTATGCAAGGTACACTTTGGTGACAGCAAAGGTTGCAAGAACTTTAAGCTTAGGAGAACTAAGTGCAGAGCAGTTATTTCAAATGTACTTGCACCATATTTCACAACTGACTTAACAGCTGATATTGGCAAAAGTAAATACAGCTTATTGATTGATGAGAGCAATGAAATTTCTGAAACTAAGCTACTTGGAGTAGGTATTAGGTACTATTCAGAGATAAGAAAGCAGTTTGTGGTTACTTACTTAGATTTAGTTGAACTGAGTGACTACAACGCACAGACAATATACAATGCGTTAAAAGATTGTTTAAACAAGGAATGGACTTGAGTTGCAAAGACTAGTTGCACTCGGCACTGACAATGCGTCTGTCATGACAGGTGTAAACAATGGAGTATATACAAAATTAAAATCCGAATTTCCTCATCTGGTACTAATTAGGTGTGTATGTCATTCCCTTCAGCTGGCAGTGTCACAGGCTGCAGCTGCTTGTCTGCCCAGGAACATCGAGTTCATGATTAGAGAAACATAAAACTGGTTTTCTCAGTCAAGTCTTCGTCAAGCAAAGTACAGGGAGCTTTTTGCTTCAATAAATGATGGACAACATCCGCTAAAGATTGTTCAATTAAGCCAGACACGATGGATGTCCATTCTATCTGCCATTGTCAGAAAATTGCAGCAGTGGGTCGAGCTCAGAACTCATTTTGATGTAGCAAGACTCAACGAGCGCTGTTATACAGCAGAACTTCTACATTCTATGTTTAGCGACATGAAAAACTATGTGTATCTCATATTTCTCAAGCATATTCTCGGAGAAGTTCAAAGTGTGAATAATAAATTCGAAGCAGATATACAGGATCCAACAAAACTACTCAGAGATCTTGTCCAGCTCAGTGATTCTATCAGTTCAAAGATTGCTATTCCTGGGAAAAAAATAACAGAAAGTGATGCTATTCAAGATTATTTAGATCCTAATCCCAATCTAGGTTATGAGTTTGAGAAAGAAATAGCAGACTACAAATATCCCGATGAGAAAGAAATTCGTGGAAGGTGCATCCAGTTTTTAATAGAGCTATTGACACAGCTGCGTTTACGTACACCCGATAACGTTCGAGTGTTGCAGTCCATGTCATGTCTTAGTGGAAGTGAATGTCTACAGCCAATGAAGCTCTGTATATTGGATCTTGCTAAAATGTTTGTAGAAGATGCAGCTACTCTCACCCGCATCGATTTCCAGTGGAGAAAACTTCATCATATGCAGTGGACACAGACCTCTGACACACTTGGACTGTGGGCAGAAATAGCCTCATACAGGTATGCCACCAGTGAAAATCCTTTCCAAGATTTTACAGATTTAGCTTTAACTCTGCTCATTTTACCTCATTCTAATGCGGACGTTGAGAGTATTTTCAGTCAGATGGGAGTTATAAAATCAAAATTGCGGAATAGACTTAGCATAAAGAGTTTGACAGCTGTTTTGACTATTAGATATGGAATGAAAAGATATGGCAAATGCTGTCATGATTATAAACTACCTAAGGATATTCTGTCAAAAATTGGATCACAGGAGGCATATACATGTGTCTTTCAATCATCCTCCTCATCCTCATCATCGCATGAGCAAACACAACAGGAAATAGCTACAGAAACTGCAGAGGAGTGTTTGACTGGGATTTGGCAAATCTGGAATAAACTTCATTCTAATATTCAGTGATAATAATAAATTATAATAATGTGCTACTTTATAACATTTTGAATGAATACCGCCAGGGCTTGTTTTAGTGATTTCCCAAAAAATAGTATTGCAATTTGGTGCTTTTTTGGCTCGAAAGTAGTTCTGATTGGGATTTGGCGGATCTGGAATAAACTTCATTGTAATATGAAGTGATAATAATAAATTATACTGTGCTACCTTGTTACATTTGTAATAAAAACAGTTGGTGCTTTTTTTGGGTGATACCTACACAATTTTTGTGCTTTTTAGTGCTTTTTTGGGTCGATTTTGGTACTTTTTCATCAAAGGGAGATGGCAACACTGCGGCAGAGACGCAAGAGAGCTGGGGACGGGAGAGTCAGAAGCAAAATGAAGGGCATGCCACTGAAACACGCAAGGGTTGCTTATTGGAATTGCCAAGCAAAGGGGCCGGTTCTGGGGAGATTTATTTATAGTTCTCTGAACAATATGATTGTTAAGGCCAAATCTCACGATAAATGGCAGATATATTAACAGATAAATTACTCTAAGGTACCTAAGAATCACCTTTGACAGAAGCGTGTCGCTCTGTGATCACTGGGAAGAAATTGTTATCAGATGTAAGAAGGGAATTAATGCACCGAAGACTATGGCGAAAGTGGACATGATGCAAATAATGCTGTTCATGCTCTATCAACTTTTGATTAACTCGGTAATTGAGTATGGATTGGGACTGCTCACAGTGTCAGAGTTGTCTAGTGAAACTAGAGCGTATACAGAATGAAGCTATTCGGGTGATCTTGAGGGGCACAGTTGACAAGCCGATAGTGTGTGTGACTTTGAGACAATTCTAGCTTTGCCAACGACTGCGGGCACACTCAAAATTCAGCAGGTTTAGACATATTTATAAATAGCCGTGGACAAGACATACATCCTGCATGAAGCATTGGACAGAGATAAGTGCCACAGGCTAAGAGTAGAATCGTGGATGGATCAGGCAGAGGACATAATCAGAGAAGTGTGTATGCTCGAAAATATTGGGAGAGAAGAGGAATGGGTCATAATGCCAGAGGAAATGTCAGACCTGGGCCGGGTCATAGTTACACTGGATCGGGAGTGTACGAATTGGCTAGTAGCAGCATTGAATGGGAGGTGAAACAATTAATACACAATTCGCGCCCAGGTGATGTAATCATATATAATGATGGCTCTGTGCTAAGAGGCAAAAGAAGTTCCTGCGAGTTCATAGTGAAGATTAATGTAAAATGTTTAGCGCAGGAGAGCTTGGCATATGTTACCACAACATCTAGTCTATGAATAGAGGTGGAGGAATCACTGCACCGTTCCGCTGGCTTCAGGATAAACTGCATACATTTGTTGTGATTGTAACGGATTCACAGTAAATGCTAAAAGCTGTAAAGTCAAGCATGCTTCCTGCAGAGTGGTATGCTTCAATCTATATCTATAAAACACAATGTATGTATGTATGTGTGTGTGTATGTCGGTTCTTTATGCGTTCGTGAACGGTCCATCCGATTGAGATGAAATTTTCTACATGTTTTCTTTTCATTCCTTTGCAACCAACTGTCATTGTTTTTTTTTATATTTTGTTTCAGCTATTTACTTATTAAAATTTAATATTTAAATTCCATGACTTAACATCAGAAAAAATATATAAAGGGACATAACTTTTAGTAGCATTGCTATATCTTAGGTTAAGTGCCCTGGCTATAGATTGATAGATAGATAGATAGATAGATAGATAGATAGATAGATAGATAGATAGATAGATAGATAGATAGATATGACCCGATAGATAGAGTGGGTGGGATAGACGGAGGGAGAGGACGGACGGACGGTCGGGCAGGCAGGCAGGCACTCAGGCAGGCAGGCAGGCAGGCAGGCAGACAGACAGATAGATAGATAGATAGATAGATAGATAGATAGATAGATAGATAGATAGATAGATAGAAAGATAGATAGATAGATAGATAGATAGATAGATAGACAGCCGGGTCATCAGACAGACAGACAGACAGACAGACGGGAACGGGAACTTATATGACTACTTATATAAATTAAATGAGATGCTCCCCACCAGGAGCTGGGCGAATCCGGGCCGGGTCAGACAGACAGACAGACAGACAGACAGACAGATAGATAGATAGATAGATAGATAGATAGATAGATAGATAGATAGATAGATAGCTAGATAGATCCCCGCCAGGGCCTGGGCGAAGCCGGGCGGGGTCAGCTAGTAAAAATATAAAAGATAGGTCGCATCCATTGAAAATTTTCTCCACACCATGCTGGTGTGATTAGAAATGAGTAGGCGTTGTGTGCAATAAATCATTGTCCTTGAAAGTTAGAAAAAAGAGTTCTTGCATGTTACATAGAACCAATTTTAACATATGGCTACGAATCCTGGTTTTATAGAAGAATGCTGAAAATGCAGCCAAAATGAGCAATCTTGACATTTTAATTGAAGCTGAGTCGCAAAGACAACTTATTATAAACATCAGAAAGAAGCAGTCCTGTTTTGTGTGTGTGTTGTGACAACCGGAAAGATTTCGGGAAAGAGAGATAGAGGAAGATAGCATGAGAAGATTCTTGACAGTCTTCTGTCATGGCACGGAAGGTAGTCAATACACGAATTGATTCATGCCGTCGGTGATCGCAATTTGTAGAAATGCACGACCGCCCACGCCACCCGGCAAGGCATTGGATGATGATGATGATGATGATGATGAGATGATGATGATGGTGATGGTGGTGGTGATTATGATGATGATGAGGTGCAGACATATTGGCTGGATCTGCATCTTTGGGTGTAACATAAGGCAGATGTAGTCACGAGCCTTTGGGATCGTGTGTTTACTGAGGAAGAAAAGACATATCATCTTTGTCTTGAAATAATAGTGTGGCAGGAAGTGACCCGAGGATCTGGCCGACACTCAGTTCTCCAAGGAAAGGCCAGGCGGACACACATTGGATGGCAACTATTAATAGTGGGACTCCTTACAGGCTGTTGATGACGAGCGCGTATGTGAATGTCTCGAGTTCGGTAATGTTGGTTCTAGACTCAACTCTCGTCCGCAGGTTACTTCTCTTCTCTACGATAGGAAACCACGATAATAAATGTCATATTGGGAACCACATGCACACACATATACAACACACACACACACACACACACAGAGAGAGAGAGAGAGAGGGAGAGAGAGAAAGAGCGAGAGAGGGAGGGAGAGGGAGAGAGAAAGAGAGAGAGAGAGAGAGAGAGAGAGAGAGAATAGATAGCAGATAGACACTTAAATATAAACAGTTTCTAATTTATATTATCACCCATGATTTATGAGGTTACATCCTATATAAGATTGTTCGTTAGAGCGCAATTTACTACTTTTTTCCAAGATAAGGAAACCATCACAATAAATGTAATATTCAGAACCCCCCCCCCCCCCTCCCCCCCCACACACACACACGCACTAACAGAGAGAGAGAGAGAGAGAGAGAGAGAGAGAGAGAGAGATAGAGAGAGAGAGTTAAAATGTAATGTCAATTGTATCTGTGATATGTAAATATCCACGCATTATTATTATAAATATGTAAAAAATTGCTATCTTTATCCGTCCAGGATGGGACATGATTGGCACTCACTGTTACAATTTCGTAAATATTACGGTGGATTTTGAAGATTCCAGAGATGTGTGTAACAAGTAAGTAACAAATAGTTTTCAGTTCTAAAGCCGTTCACTCACATAATAGCTCATTTCTTTAATATTGCGCTGTTGTTTTCGGAAAAGAAGAAGCTCAATCCGTTAACTAAATAATTTTTGTCAAACTTCTCACTGAATATGTGTTCTTAGTCACGATTCCAATTTCCCGAGTCACCCCATAATTGTTCCGCTTATGTGCCAGCGAAAACCACACAAAATATTCCTGACTGTCGCATGTGAAAGGTGAAACAAAACCAACAGCACGCACAAGCATGCATGTATGAGGTTGAATGTTAAAACAAGAGCCTACTACTAGAACTACAGTTCATCGCCGAGGAAAGTAGCAGTCATTAGAAAACCATCAGTTGCACACACATACGGCAAATAAGCTAGTTAACAACAGGCCACCCGCAATTTTATGAACATGCAATTTACAATACAAACCACCGCGGTTAGACGAAAAAGCATTCCACATGAAATCCATTGCTAACTGTGGCAGCAAGCGCTCAGCTCAGTAGCTGGACGAATGAACCATGCACTACAAGTCACAATAAGGAACATGAACAAGCAAACCATGGGCAGAAGGAAGCAACATTCCAAGGTCCGGATTGCCCGTCAACCCAGCATTTTGGACCGGGAGTCACTATGCGCTTTATGTTACTTTATTGATTGTATTGCGCATGCTATCTGAACTATCTATATCTTAGAAATGTAACGTGTCCTACTCCTATTCTCTCTAAATTTTGTACTTGTGTACTTTGGTACTAAAATGAAATTCTTAGAATATCGTGAACGAAGAAGAAGGTAATACGTCCACAGTCTATAAAATACAATCATCAAAGAAAACTGGCAAATAAACATCACTTATCGGAAACTGCTACCTAATGATGATGATATTATTAATAGATCATTTCTATTTTTCTTTCATTCTTTCTCGTTCACAGCCTCTGGGTTGGGTGCTTGGTACGACACCGTAAACAGTGGATGTCTTTCGGAACGCTGTTTGTTTGTGTCCATCATTGCTGTGTTGTAAAATACAGTTTCAGAAAATAGCGGTCAGCTATCTGCCGCCATTTCGGTGACTGGCTCATGCAATAGTGCGTGTGCGCGTTGTTGGGGGTTTGTACGGACGGCCATCTTTTTCGACAATGAATTGCATTTTTTACGTAAAGGGAGGCTTGTTGTCGGCGCTATGGCTATTCAGTTTTGTCGGGGCTATTGTTTCCTTCACGAGTTCACATGGGAAAATGATAAGCATTTCGTGCATTTTCGCTGGCACAAGAACGGAGCAATTACGGGGCGACATGTTGCCACATGGCGACATGTTGTTACCCTTATCCCTGGCCAAGGCGTTAACAACATTGTTCGTAATCCCGTATATACACGTGAGGAAAACAGCAGCTGCAAGAAACGGCAGCGGTTCGCGCCGCGCTGGTAACTTACAGGGGTGGGGGGTATGCGAGCCGATCGTTCAGAAAGCAACGGCAAACTACCGAACGTAAAACTTGCCTAGTATATCAATAGCAGCTGAAAAATGCTGGTATTGATTGCAACGTCCTGTAAGGGATATGCAATATTAAAAAGTATTTTGCTCTGAAAATGGAACCGTAGGACCACTACTAATTTCTTTATGTCTTTCTTTGTGTATTTATATGCAAAGTCTTGTTTGAAAACTTGTCTCATTTTTAACAGATAAAAATCTTTATAATTGTTATATTTGTTTGTTATGAATACTGCATGTATGATCATATATTTAAAGATTGCATACGTTATGCTGGAATATTGTATCATTGTCATCGTTGTTAGTAATTACTTTTATGCATTCCTTCATTACTACACGCTTTAATGTCATAGCATTGTTTAAATTGCCAAACCCATCACATTTTGCTTTGTAATATTACTTGTATTGTATGTTAAATGACATTTCCAACATTAAGTAAAGCTGTCTTTCATATAAATACTGTTAATGTGACTACGATATGCTGTTACAGATATGGCGCTCAACTTCTAGTCATCAGGGATGAAGTGGAGGCAAAAGATGTTTCCTCTGTGGCTGTACAGAAGTTTAATACCAGTAAATCTTTCTGGATTTACAATGGGAGATGTAAATATCTTTGTTAGATGTTTCAGTACTTTATCATCATCATGTACTGTGCCGAAAAGAATGAGCGGTCATGGTTCGCCATCACACACTATCAAAAGAATCCAGGATCAGGTCTTTATTCTTGCCCCGATTATGCCATATGACCAGGCCATGCAAGTATTTATCTCATTGTGTGACCCTTTCTGGTTTGCCACCAAGTTTGCCAGTTGTCATTAAGTATTCAAGTGTAACTCAACTCATAACATGTCCAAACAGTGCCTGACTGCCTACGTTTAATTTATATAATCTGGTCTCCATCACTATGTGTGTTTGTGTGTGTGTGTGTGTGTGTGTGTGTGTGTGTGTGTGTGTGAGAGAGAGAGAGAGAGAGAGAGAGAGAAAGAGAGAGAGAAGGAATGTCTCATTCGTTTTTCTGCCCATTGTTGGTATTCTTGACATTTGTCTCAGAAACCACATTCCTGCCGTTATTAGATGCTTCTCAGCTTGTCCATGTTCCCATAAATAAAATAGTATAGACGATAACAAGTTAAACCACAGCAGATAACGAAGGAAAGCGAGGAAAAAATCGAAGGGAAACAAGATGATAATCATAACATTTTGCCGTGTTCTTTTCTTGTTTTTGTATATATTATGTAAAGGGTCACGCACGTATTCTCATGTGCACCCAAAAGCACAAAATGTGAAAGTCGTAACACTTCCCAAAATCACAGATAGTTCTTGCAACGGGACTTTGGGGGAAAGGAGGGGGGGGGGGGGGGGTGTGGATGAGCCACAGTAGATTACTGACTAGACTCTCGCCTTCCGGCCCGGTCACCATATGTTCGAATCCACATCGGCGCGTATTTTTAATTTGACCTGGGTCCCTAGGTCGACCCAGCCTAAAATAGGTACCAGGAAATGCCTTGGGATGTAATACCGACCACATCATCCACCGAGTGTCTACTGGTCTTTAAAAGTATATACTTTGTCCAATGTCCTTAAGACGTTAAAAGGGTCCGTTACTTTACCTACAAAAGATCATGCTGATATGGCAATTTATTTAGAAAAGAAAACTAAACATTATAGAAAGACATTAGATTAAGTAAGTATATTATTTTATTCGCAGAACATAGACATAGTTCATCTAAATAATTAACTGAAGATATGCTTGGATATCTTTTTTTTAAATGTAGCATATCCCTTACAGGACGTTGCAGATAACACCAGCATTTTTCAGCTGCTCTTGATGTACTAGGCAAGATTACGCTCAGTAGTTTGCCATTGCTTTCTGAGCGACCGGCTCACATACCCCGTAAGTTACCAACACGGCGAGAACCGCTACCAATTCTCGTGCACATCACGTCACTCACGAGAATATACGGGATTACGGAGAAAGACGCTAAAACCTAGGCCAGGGAAACCGGCGCTTGGATATTACTTGTGCCATTTAGTATAGTGTTGTTAAGAGGTGAAATCACAATGCTCTACTGAGTCAGTGGGCGATCTGTATACATAACACAAACTTAACCAAATCTGTTTAAGTAATTATCCTACAGGCTGAGAACAAACTATATGAAAACACAAATTCATATACACATTCAAAGGCAGTATCATCATGTGACGTTACTCTTGTAACGCGGCCCGCCCAAATGATTTCTTGTGCTTTGTTGTCTCCACATCTCGTACATAATCATGCTAGAGGTGCCTTCAATGTGCCGTGCCCATCCTCCCGCTACCCTTTCTCCCAAGAACCATGCCTTCCATCACTGTTCTTTCCAAACATTGTAACGTTTACTATGGACAAAATATTCAGGTTTCGCGACATAATGATAATTATGGGTAAGTTTTCTTCGAAATTCTTCTAGAATGCCAATATTTTTTTTACTTCTATATCATTGGTTCATATGACAATTTAGTTAGCCAAAAAATTATAGTGCTTATTAGATATATACAGTAGATGTATAACATGTTAAGAACATAGTAATTCTAAAAAATGTGTACTATACAAGAGAATACTTTAGCTAATTGATTGTATAGATGTTAGAAACGTGAATCTTTTCTTAAAAACAGCATTATGGCTCCACATTAAATTTGCAGTAGCCTAACAGAATTATATTTGTAACTAATCTGAACAGCAGTCAAAATATATCGGAACGTCGATTTTAATCGCATAATTAGCTCAGCAGTTAGTTCCCCTTGGATAGATAGATCATTACGGCTGGATAGACTGGTACTGCACTGAGTGACAAGGGAATCTTACGACACTCACGACTCCGAGTCAAGGCCAGACGGACACATAATTAGATTGCTACTGCTACCATTAGTATTGGAACTCTTCGCTGACTGTTGAAGATGAGGACGGAGCACTATGGCAATGTCCCGAGTGCTATGATGTCGGTTCTTGAACCAAATTAACTCATTCTGTAATTTGTGGTCATCGATGATGTTTACAATCACAGTTAGTTCTGTAATTGTTTTGTACTGAATAAATAAATCTATGAAATTCTTGAGCTCTTAAAAACAAATACAGAGAAGTTCTAAGATGCCCAGAGCATAAAAATATCAAGTACGATTTATTGCCTGGCACATTTTGCTGTATCTCGTCAGGTACTTACTGCAGATGTCACACAACATAGAGTAAAATAATTAGAATCATCGTTCAAGCTGATATATATATATATATATATATATATATATATATATATATATATATATATATATATATATATATATATATATATATATTCACACAGTAATATCAGTTGTTTACCAAGGTAATTTTAAACTGACTATCATGTCTTTCTGTTTGCACAAAATTGGCTTGTGCAGGTGGATCATTATCGCTTCTGCAAACTTTAACAAACGACTATTTTGTGTATGAAACAACACGCGAAAAGCGTTGTCCCTTTCAATGACATGACCAGTTTCCAAGACATGACGTGCAATGGACGACGCCGGAAGTTTATAATTGTGGTGTGTCACACTTCCCATGATCCCATCGCTAGTGTGTAGTTTCTTGTCAACCCAGTTTGGTACGTGTTCAAAATCCTGGTGTGTAACTGCCTCTCTGTTCGGCCAATGTAGATAGACTCGCACCTGCATGTGAATTGGTAAATACAATTAGATGTGGCGTACAGAGGGGTAGATTCTTTTATTGCTGGGAATAGGTATGGTTTTGTACTAATAACTGGAGTTGCAGCACAGAATGTTCAGCCAACTGCTGTAACAAACCGGTCCTGTAGGCGTTGCATTAAGTCATCCCCACGAACATTCTGAGCTGCAACTCTAGTTATTACGTACAAAACCACACCTATTCCCACCCCAGCAATAAAAGAATCTACCCCTCTGTACGCCACATCTAATTGTATTTACCAATTCACATGCAGGTGCGAGTTTATCTACATTGGCCGAACAGAGAGGCAGTTACACGCCAGGATTTTTGAACACGTACCAAACTGGGTTGACAAGAAACTACACACAAGCGATGGGATCATGGGAAGTGTGACACACCACAATTATAAACTTCCGGCGACGTCCATTGCAAGTCATGTCTTGGAAACCGGTCATGTTATTGAAAGGGACAGCGCTTTTCGCGTGTTCTTTCATACACAAAATAGTCGTTTGTTAAAGTTTGCATAAGCGATAATGATCCACCTAGCTAGACGACATCTCGGGGTATAAAATAACTCAAACAATGCAACTTGATAATAACACAGCTCGTAAACAACAGTCGTCAAATGCAGGCTTGAAAGGCCAAAACCGAACTGAAGAACTAAGTCTACTCCGTTAGACTTTGACAGTTATGACGCTGTTTTTTTTTGCAGCGCACAGGCTTGTAGCAACGACAATAATACATAATATAAATACTGTGCCTGTTCTTACCAGGCCGGGCAGTATTACAATTATAATTAAGACGAATAACATTTCTCAATCGATCTCCGTTCGAATTCTAACCAAAGTCCTTGCCCGTCCACACGGCGTCCTTCTCTCTGTCTTCTCAGTGTCCTTTCTGCCGTTTATCTGACATCGAGTTTTCTGCGTTCGTCTGCCTGTTTATTTGTGGCTTAGATGCACGTTGTCTCCATGGATTGTCTCGTCCATTCAATGTATCAACTCAGCCACTAATGCGATACAAAGCCAGTGTCTAGCCAACGTATCCTTCCCAAATCAACATGAGCTGTCGCTCCTAAGAAGCTCCCAAGTCCGTCTGCCTTTGTTGTTGTTGACAATCTTCCGTGACGTTTGTGTTAACACGTCATATCCCTAGATTTATTAGCGTTTTGGCTTTGGGATTCTCTGATATTTCTAATCTGTCTCATTACGTCACACCTGCCACTTGGCACACCTGCAAAAGCCAATTTTGTGCAAACAGAAAGACATGATAGTCAGTTTAAAATTGCCATGGTAACCAACTGATATTACTGTGTGAATATGTGTATATTTCAGCTTGAACGATGATTGTAATTATTTTACTCTATGTTGTGTGACATCTGCAGTAAGTACCTGACGAGATGCAGCGAAATGTGCCAGGCAATAAATCGTACTATATATGGTTTGTGTTTTCGTTATTCAAATTCACTACGGGAAAACATTGTTTTGATAAAAAAATATCAATTAATCGTCTTCAGTATTTTTAAAATGTACGTATATATATATTGATTCTTGTAAAAAGTTTTGCAGATTTTAAGACATTGCCTTTAAGATTGTCTAGGCCTCGGAAATAACCTTGAAGCCGGAGTATTATTCTGATTATTTATACAACGCAGATATTTTAATATGTGTGTAAATGTATTCATATCTGCTCCAAACATATGAACTTTAAATATACAATTAGCAGCAGTTACAAGTTTCATTATATGTAAATAATGGGAGGATATTTCATATACCAATGAAAGCATGGTTTACATTTGCAGCATTTAAAAATCGATGTGAAATTATCATAAATCCAGTTTCTGCACTTTCGTATGTAAAGATAATTATCAGCTTTTCATAAAAGTTGAATAAAAACGTTTCAGTTATTTATTGCAATGCACCATTTTTCATTGTGTTTACTGACCCAAGTTATTTATTTATTTCTCACACACACACACACACACACACACACACACACACACACACACACACACACACACACACACACACACACACACACACACAAGCACGCACACACACACACACAAGCACACACGCACGCACACACACAGGCACGTACGCGCACACACACACACATATATATAAATATATATATATATATATATATATATATATATATATATATATATATATATATATATATATATATATATATATCTTAGTATCGTTTATTAATATTTACTTATAGATGAACAGGATTTGGGCAAAGGTTTTCTAAACAGCACATTTTGTAAAGGGATGTGGCAGCCAAATGAGCCAAGGGAAACAAACGAGGATGTTGGTATTGCAAGTAATATGCAAGGCAGATGGGCTCTCAGTTGGGTTTGGAGTAACCTCCCTTTTATTTGCAGGGCACCAGCTTGCCCAACAGGTAACTAATAGTATCTGTTTTAACCAATTTTGTGTGATCATGTCTTCTCGATCTAGCAAGTCACACCAGGCGCCTGAAGTCCAGAGAGCAATGAACAAATTGATTTGTTTGGTTGTTTCGGAATTTGATCATTCGGGGCCACATCGATTGACAGATGTCAGTCGCAGCGATCGGGCAAAACTTTGAACTATAGCCTACCCTACAATGGGAGACGTGACATTCTTTCTAGCATGATAATTTGGTCGCGTCTAGCAGGAGCCGCATGGTCAAATGGTTACACACCAGCCAGTGATCCGGAGTTCGATCCCGAGTCCAGTCAAGGATATGCACTATTGGTGAGCTTAAACGAGAGCGAAACTCGAGTCTAGTGCTTCCAATCCAACGGGGACAAGGCCTAAGGTCCGTACCGGAATACGATCAGCGTTGCCAGTAGTGGGTTGTGCTCAATCTTCAAGTAGAATTCTTCTATTAGAGGAAACAACAAAGAATAAAACTTGGATGACAGAAGACATACAAAGCAACGTGACATCAAGGAAAGGAAAGAAAAATACCCCTGAATATAAGGATAAAGAGTCACCAGCTAATTTGCAAACGTGCAGGCGAAAATGTCTATGGAACGGATTGTTTGAGGATATAAAATACAATACGTCAAAAATTACTGATAATAAAAACTCTATGATTCTCGAGTTGGAAGTGGAGAAAGCAATAAACACTATAAAGAAAAAATAAAGCTTCTGGCAATGACAGAATATCAAAAGAAACAATAGCAGTCCCTGATACTATTTTAAACTCTTCTTGTGTTGCCTGTTATCTCCAAGTGGAGTATAGGCTATATGAAACATATTCTCACACATAATCATTTCAGCTACAAATGTAACCTAAGAATGATCTGATGTATGTTTACTCTACGTTTCTAATTATGGACAAAGCATTTTTAAAATGTGAGGGTAAAATTGAAGCTTTTGAAATGTGATTACGTAGACGAATAGGAAGAATATCATGACCGGAGAAGAAAAGAAACAAAGACGTTTTACAAACATTGGGAATTAAACATTATTTAAGGTATGTCGTCCAGTTGAAAAGACCCAATTATTTTTTGTTTTTAAAGGACGTGCTGCGGGAAAGCATGAAAGCATGAAAGGTGGTTGGACAACATCAAGACTGCAAGAAGCTTATATGAATTCACTATGAAACCACAAGACAGAGGGTGCTGAAGACTCATGATAGCCGACCTTCAATGCGGAGATGCACGTGACCGATTGATTGAAGACTTATCGTCTATCAGAAAGTTACTGTGAATGTTTTGAGTGCAGGCAAGAGTGTGAGAAATTGTTATAATTTCTGCTAATTGTCTGGTGTCTCTCTTTTCCTGAGATCTACAATTGTGTAGGGTTAATTGTCTTGTAGTTAGTTTATCTTGTGTTAACATTGCCATTGAATTAAATTAATCATTTTATAGGCTCCTTTCGATGTAGTGACGGAACTTGTCTAAACGTGAGGTGGAAATGCGATGGGGCTTACGACTGCAAGGACATGTCGGATGAAAATGATTGCAGCGGTAAGATTCTGTTTCTTCTTCGCTACTGCTTGTTCTAACCTTTTCTGTTTTACAACTCAGCGTCCTGCTATGTAAAGCATTCTGTAACAAACTCTGATATATTCATCGTTTCCATTATGCCATGCATACATCTTTTGCGGAAGAAATGTGGATGTGTATTTTCCCCGTTGTATTGAATAGAGGTCAGCATTACCAAAAGGATAAGAGCAATCGCGCTTAAACATCCAGTGCGCTGATGTTGGGGTACGTGGTTCATCCCCTACAGAAGTTGACTTCTCGTTCAGAAAGCAATGGAAAACTACTTACTGAACGTAAAATTGCCAAGAATATTAACCTGGGGTTGTGGGTAATCACAAAATCCAGCAAACGGCATGCACAATTTTTAATTGAATGATGTTGTTTGTCCATCAAGAAAGATGATGACCATTCATTTCATCCAGTGGGGTTGAAAGTATGGAGCCGTGAGTTTTAAGATGGCTGATAAGGCCTATTTTGGCACGAAATGTTCTTTGACAATGTGGACAAAGAATGCTTGACATTTCTGGGGGAAGAATTCCTACAGTGGTGTTATTTTTTTGTCCTGCCTTTTCTTCACAGCTCTTGCAGTCCTGGTTGCCTCATACGTGACTGCAACCTTGCGTCATGATGCACGCCACGAATTTCGGTCTCTGGCTGCAGTCTCCCAGGTGTCATGATGAATTCCAAAAGCGTTCAGTGAGATTTTCAGAGTATCTTTAAAGCGTTTCCTCTGGCCGCCTTGGGAGCGTTTACCACAACGCAACTCACCGTAAAAAATTCGTTTAGGGAGCCTGTGATCTGGCATGCGAGTTAAGTGACCAGCTGTCGCGAAATCACTGTAAATTAACAATCAGATGATACAGATAACAAAGACAGTCTGATTCGCAGCTACAAGTTGTTTATTCCTGGAGGCGGTGAGATCAAACGGTACAGCCGTCTTTGAGAGTTCCCCACAAGACAGAAAATTGTAGGCATGTTTTTGTGGCCTGATAGGGAGAATGCGGGAAACACGCTGGCTTGTTTTGGTTGTCGAAACAAGGGAGACAACTTTTGCATTGGTTGAACAAGGGGGAGCGAATAATTCTGAAAGAGTTAGTTGTCCTTGAGGACACCTGTGTTGACATCAAAGGAAGTCACTAGAACAATCCAAGTCTGTTTGAAAAACCTAACTTGTTACAGGGATTGTAAACAAGAGAATTGGCCTAAGACGGACGGTGTTTTCGCTAGCTCTGGATGGATTTGAAGAACATCTACCGTGTGCGGGATTAATTAACTTTAATTTACACGTGCCTGTCATGGCAAAATGTAGATGTGATTCAGGAGCAAAGCAGTGATATACAAGGTACTCCATAGATTATATTTAGGTATAATTAATGTGGGATAGACTGGTGTTAGTAGAGTTTAGAACGTTAACGTAGTGAAGTGATAATTAGCTCTGCTAGTTGAGGATGGGTTGGGAGATAGGGGAAATGTCCAATGGTGGGATCTTCTAGTGGGGTGCCTACTGGGGTTCTGCACTCTGTCTATTGGTCTTTTCATTGTCTTAGCCTAATTCGGACCAAGGTAATGAGCTCCTCTGCTCTATGACAGAGTTTAGTTCGGTGATAAATATCTGAGCGAGGCCGTAGGCCTACACTCAGCTAGTAGGATCAGTAACTAGTGCTCTCACCACGTGTGTTATTTCTCTAACAGGTTCCCCGCCAGTTACGAGGAAGCTCTACACTGGTTTTGA
>JACEFZ010022705.1:392500-508276 GCA_014155875.1 Cepaea nemoralis | reverse complement strand
AGTGGGTTGTGCTCAATATTTAAATTTATCTTTAAGACAATTTAGGCCATACTACGCAAACAAAAGAACTTCCTGTTAAATGTTAGACATCTGTGCGTCTAAAGTTTTCGACCTTTGAACAATATCAACGACTGTGTACATATTATTGCAGGCACAGCATCATTTGTTTGTCCGCTTCATGTGATATATAACTTTGCTGCATGCACCTGACGAAATGCAGCGAAATATGCCAATCAAGAAATCGTGCAATATTTTGTTTATGGCGTCTGTGGTTAAAATAATGTAACAGAGTAGGCTGGGTACCTCGGATCGACATACCCATGTCAGCGTGCCCTGTGGTTGCCCTAGTCTTGTAGTCGGTGTTTTTTGGTGCAGCATCAGGTAATAAAAGGTGCGCGGTTGAGCGGGGAAGCGTAGGAAGTCAGTTGAGTTTGTTGCGTCGGGTTGAGAGAAGTAAACATGTAAACATGTTCCTGTTAATCCTGTCTGGTTCAAGAAGTTAGTTGCTTACCCTTTACAGTCAACACCAGCATTGTTTGCTGTTGTGATCTCTTGGCAAGTTTACGTTCAATAGTTTGCCATTGCTTTCTGAACGACCGGCATCCATACCACGCAACCGGTCTGCTGCGAATCCCGCGCAGCTATGTATGTTCGAGAAGAGTATTTATAAATTAGAATGTTCAACAAAGAAAGCGTGCTGCACCCCAACTTTCTAGTTTGACGGGGAAAGCATGAGCAGTCAGTCGCTCACGGATTGTGGGGTATTAATGAGGAGAGACGCCGGCCTTACTGGCCTAGGGGTTAAACGACTTTCTCCGTAATCCAGTTTATCCACGCAACGCAGCGTGTGAGAATTGGTAGCGGTTCTCGCCATGTTGGTGACTTGCGGGATAAATGAACCGGCCGCTCAGAAAGTAATGGCAACATACTGAGCGTAATCTTGCCAAGAAATCAACAATCAGCTGAAAGATGCTGATGCTGACAGCGATGCCTGTAAAGGATATGCGAAGTTTTAAAAAAAAATAAAAGAGACAGAACAAGAGAGGGAGGGAGGGAGAGCAGTGCAAGGGAGAGATGGAGAGTAGAGGAAAGGAGAACGAACAGCAGCAAGATTTAGAGTAGGGCAAGGGAGGGCAGATATGTATATATTTTATGAACGTGTCTTTATGCATGTGTATGTATGAACGTGTCTATATGTACGTGTCTGTATGCACGTGTCTGTATGAACGTGTCTGTATGTACGTGTCTGTATGCATGTATCTGTATGAACGTGTCTGTATGTACGTGTCTGTATAAACGTGTCTGTATGTACGTATCTTTATGTACATGTCTGTATGTACGTGTCTGTATGCATGTGTCTTTATGAACGTGTCTGTATGCATGTGTCTGTATGTACGTGTCTATATAAACGTGTCTGTATGCATGTGTCTGTATGAACGTGTCTGTATGTGCGTGTCTGTATGAACGTGTCTATAAGTACGTATCTGTATGTACGTACGAGTATTTGTGTGTATGTGTCTGTGTGTGCCTGTTTTTATGTGCCTGTATCTGTGTGTGGCGCTGTAAGTCGGTGCGTGTCTGCGCGTGTGAGGGGAACGAAGTTAGGAAAGAGATAATCGTATCAAGCGTACCGATGGCTGTAATGCCACGGTTACCAGATAAGGGTCTGTATCTCAGTATTAACAGATTTAACTTGATCATTCCTTATTTGTTAAAAAAAACATCTAACGTGATCATGCTGTGTCTGTTAATAGATTTTACATGATCATTCCTTATTTGTTAATAGATCTAGCGTGATCATTCTGTATATGTTTAAAGATCTAACGTAATAATTTGATGTCTGTTAAAAGACCGACCGACCAACTCACCCACGCACCTTACGACCGAGTAAGAGATAGAGAAGGAGATATATATATATATTGAGACACACAGACAGACAGACAGACAAACAGACAGACAGACAGACAGACAGACAGACAGACAGACAGACAGACAGCCAGCCAGCCAGCCAGACAGACAGACAGACAGACAGACAGACAGACAGACAGACAGACAGACAGATAGATAGATAGATAGATAGACAGATAGATAGATAGATAGATAGATAGATAGATAGATAGATAGATAGATAGATAGATAGATAGATAGATAGATAGATAGATAGATAGAGAGTAAGTAAGTAAGTAAGTAAGTAAGTAAGTAAGTAAGTAAGTAAGTAAGTAAGTAAGTAAATATATCTTTATTTTCCAAGGGTTAAGAATTGGGCACGCAGGCCCGTCTGACATTCTCCCCTTCTTCTCTATTTCCTCTCATACATTCTTTCATTCAACATCTCTTATGAAGCAATTCTTTGACAACAAAAGAACAATAAGTATTAAAACGCATGAAAAATAATCAATAATACATGACTCGTTGAGGCAATGTTTAACACGGGCATCATGAATAACCAAGGTGGGTGTAACGTGCCATACATAAGGGAATGTTGTTGTTGTTGTTGTTGTTGTTTTGGGGGCTAGTTGTCGTTCGAGATAATTTACCATTATTATTGTCTTTGTTGCTGTTTTATTTTTTTTAGAGGGGTCATGTAGTCTGTCCTGAGGTAGTGTTCAAACAGGTTACCACTGTATGTATAATGATTGGTGGTGTCTTTGATTTCTTGTGGAAGATTGTTCCACAACTGAGTTTCAGAGTATGCTAAGCTTGTTTTAAATAAGTCTATCCTAGGTTTAGGGACATGGAGTATATTTAGTCGTTCGCTATGTCTTGCATTATATTTAAACAATGGTAAAAGGTAGCTTAGGGCATTTTGAAATAGGATTTTGTGAATTAGTTTAGCCTTATTAAAAAGTAGGGGTTTGTGGAGTGGCAGTAACTGAAGATGTTCATGTAGGTTAGAATTGTCTGAAAGCTTATCACCATTGATTAGACGCACTGCCCTTTTCTGGAGTGAATAAAGGCGTTTTAATATTGATTTGGAGCATCCATCCCAGATTGTGGAGCAATAATCAATATGTGTTTGTATGTGGAAAGTATAGAATATCTTTCTTGTGTTTTCGTCGAGGAAATGTTTAATTTTGGCAAGTTGGTATACTTTTTTGGCTATTTGTTTAACTAGAGCATGAACATGGGAATTGAAGGATAGATTTTGATCTATGATAAGACCCAGTGCCTTGTGCTCGGTTACACTTTCTATAGGCGTGCTACCAATGTACAGCTGAAGAGTTATCAGTTAGTTTAGAGTGTGAAGTCTTTGCCTGGTTCCTGTTAACATAGATTTAGTTTTAAAAATGTTAATTTGCATGCGGTTTGCATAACTCCAGTTAACTACACTATTTATTTCCTGTTGCAAGGATAATTCTAACACATTACTATCAACAGCGTTTGTATATACTGTGCAGTCGTCTGCAAATAGATCGCAGGACGATGACAGATATAAGGGAAGATCATTTAAATAAATGGCAAATAACAGAGGGCCAAGTATAGACCCCTGAGGTACTCCAGTATTAATGGTAATGGCTCGGGATAGAGATTTATTGTGTTAAACGACTTGTTTTCTGTCTAATAAAAATGAGCTTATTAATGTCACTATATTAAAGCTTACTTTCATTGTTTCTAGTTTTTTTAAATTAGGATAGTATGATCTATCATATCGGATGCTTTTCTAAAGTCTATAAACATCGTTCCACATAGAGTATTGGTGATAATATTTTGATGCCAGTTTTCTATCATGTTTGTTAGGGCCTTAAGACAGTAATATTTTGGCCGAAATCCTGACTGACTGTCAGCTATTAGTTTGTGGCGAACTAAGTGCTCTATTGTTGTTTTGTGGATATGCTTTTCTAGCGGATTGGATAGTGAGGATAATATGGAAATTGGCTTAAAATTACTCACGATACAATCGTCTAATGAACCAGCTTTTAAATGAGGATACACTTTAGCGATTTTAAAGGCTGATGGGAAGTGACATTTGGTGAGACATTGATTGTATATAAAAGTTAGTGACTCGCAGATCGCCGATGCAGCATAGCGAAGGATCCGATTACTGATTCCATCTAGTACTGATGAGTTATTGTTTTTTAGGTTACTGAGATGAGTAAATACTTCAGTGGTCGTCATTAGCGGTATGTTTGTGGGAATGTCTCCATAGCATTTGCTCTCACAGAATGATGATAATAAAGATATGTCATGAGGCACATCTGGTATTGCAGCCTTCAGTTGGTTTATGTCGGACTGAAAGAAATTACTGAATTGATCACATGTAACCTGATTTGATGGTAACGATTGTGATGATTTGTGTTTGTTTGTCAAGGTATTAATTGCTTTCCATATATCTTTAGTGTTGGTTTTATCTATTATTAAATTCTTAATATAGTTTTTCTTTTCTTTCGAATAACATATTGAACTTTGTTTCTCAGACTACGGTACATAGTTAGATCTCTATTTTTATGTGCCCTGTCCCGGTCTCTCATAAGTTCAACTACCTCCTGTGTGATCCACTGGGGGCTTATTGTGATGTTTAACACGAACTTCCTTAAATGAACATGCTTATCAAATACACTTAGAAAGGTCTTCAGCCAGTGGTCCAGAGCATCATCTGGTCAGGAAGCTGGTAAACATAGTCCAGAGATGAGTTGAGCAAGTCTTGTAAAAAGGCATCTTGATTGAAGTTTTTATAATTTCTATATTTTATACTTATATGTTTGTGTTTCGGAGTTTTGGTACCTCTTTTCGACCACGTGCAACATACTGGGTAGTGATCGCTCATTGCATTAATAGGTACAGTACATTCTGTGATGTTGTCAGCACATGTTGTATAGATATGGTCTATAAGTGTTGCAGATGATTTTGTTATTCTAGTGGCTTGTTTGACTAACTGTTGGAAGTTATATGACGCTATTATGGTTTCCCATGTTTTGTTTGATTTGTTAGTGTCTATGTTGAAGTCACCTAGCAGTATTATTTCTCTCGCATTACTAAAGACTACATCCATCATAGTGGTGAATTTTTCATACCAGATATTTCCTGCACTGGGGTTTCGATAAAGATAGCCAACTACTAGGGGTATGCGATTTTGAAGCTTAACCTCAAGCCATACACACTCAATCTCACAGGTTTCAAAATCTAGCCTACGGGTGGGCGTTAAGCGAAGTTAGAAATATAAACTGCAATGCCAGTCTCTTGTTTCTGATAGGGATCTCTTCTAATGGTTTTAAAGCCTCTGACAGCGATGTCTTCATCTGAGATGTTACTATTTAATCGACTTTTGCTAACGCCGAACATGTGAAAATTTTGATTAAGTATAAGTGATAGTTCAGGCAGCTTCCCTAATAGATGGCAGATATTTAAGTGCCCGATTCTGAGCCCATTATTATTGAGCCAGTCTCATCTCATCTCATCTCATCTCATCTCATCATGTTCCTCTTGTACCTTGCGGTGTCGAGGTGAAGTATAAACTTCGTGAGAGTGCCCGATTATGGGCTTCATATATCGATATTCCATGGACTCTGCTATTCCCTCCGTCCAACGTTTACGTGGTCGGCCTCTTCCTCTGTTTCCATCTGGTCTGTACAGCATTGCTTGTTGTGGTATGCTGTTGACTGGTAACCTACTTGCATGGCCAAACCATTTGACTTGCTGCTTTCTAATAAAATCTAGTCTGCTTTAACCCCCACTTTAGTCTTGATTTCTTCATTTCTGATCTTATCTCTTCTTGATACGTTGAGTATTCTTCTCAGGAACCTCATTTCTGTTGTTGTGATTTTTCTTTTCTCTTTTTCTGTCATTGTCCAGGTTTTGGCATTTGTAGCATAGAGTTGGTAGGAAGATGTGTTGTAAAGTGCTTTCTTAGTTAGTTCTGATACATGTTTGTTCTTTAGTATTGGTGCCATTTGTCCAATGAGTTGATTTGCCTTATTGCACCTATTTTCGATCTCGTCTTCTGATCTGCCATTTGATGATATTATACTTCCCAGGTACTTGAAACAGTTCACTTGTTTCAAGGGATGTTCGTTTAGGTGATGTTGTTGTTTGTTCTTCTTTAGTTATAGTCATTACCTCTGCTTTGCTTTTGCTAATTTCATGTTGTGTTCCCTACACATTTCGTTTAGACTATTCATGTGGTCTTGTTGTGGTCATTGAGCCAGTGTTCGTACTTATTACACATTTTAACAATGCGTAGTCATGAATTTTTTAAAACACAAAAATGAATACAACAGAGAGACAGAGAGACAGACAGACAGACAGACAGACAGACAGACAGACAGACAGACAGACAGACAGACAGACAGACAGACAGACAGACAGACAGACAGACAGACAGACAGACAGACAGACAGACAGACAGACAGACAGGACAGACAGACAGACAGACAGACAGACAGACAGACAGACAGACAGACAGACAGACAGACAGACAGACAGACAGACAGACAGACAGACAGACAGACAGACAGACAGACAGACAGACAGACAGACAGACAGACAGACAGACAGACAGACAGACCGACAGACAGACAGACAGACAGGACAGACAGACGACAGACAGACAGACAGACAGACAGACAGACAGACAGACAGACAGGACAGACAGACAGACAGACAGACAGACAGACAGACAGACAGACAGACAGACAGACAGACAGACAGACAGACAGACAGACAGACAGACAGACAGACAGACAGACAGACAGACAGACAGACAGACAGACAGACAGACAGACAGAATAGATAGATAGATAGATAGATAGATAGATAGATAGATAGATAACCAGGTAAGCAGGCACGCAGACAGACAGACAGAGATAACGGAAAAGTGGAGAAGGGAGGGATTTAGTATGCCAATACATAAAGACCTAACACACAAATAGTCGATGAAGTTACGTGCATTGAATAGTCACTATTCTTTGCCGAAGTAGGTTTAATTGTGTGTGTGTGTGGGGGGGGGGAGGGGTGGATAGGGGGCGCACGGTTAACATTAACTGGATGATTATTCCATGTCTGTGGCAATGAGCCAGTGAATTCTTCCCCCACTGATCACTGTAATATCACAACAGCACACAGGTAAATTATCACGGCTGACACAGATGTGTATCTTCGGCTTCTAGCTTTGTTACTGCTATTTATAGCGACCAGGTTACACAGCAAGAACACTGGCGTTGAGGAGAAACAGAACATATAAAAAATAAAGTTAGTTGCATCTCTTTTACAATACGTAGTAGTCAACCCCAGCATTTCTGGCTGTTCGTGATTCCTGGGCAAGATTACGTTCAGTAGGTTGCCATTGCTTTCTGAATGGGTGCCGCCACCCATACCATTTCATAAAAAGCAACGCAAGGCGGTCTTCTGCCAAGTCGCCGACAGCTGTGTTTCGAACGTGGGCATGAGGGATTTCGACCTGCGTCCGTAATTCCTTCGCCACGGAGCCACATTTGTGAATACAACATATACATTTAAATACAAGTGATAATATTATATCCATGTAATGGTGTAACATATTACTTACATATTACTTGTTGATGATGATGGTGGAGTAATCATTTGCTCTCATGCATTCTAAAATCTTTCAATAGAAATTCTTGAAGTATGCCTATTCACACTTAGTTTTATTTAAACAAGTTTAACGGTGTCACTGAATCTTTCATACTCCAAGTATTCTCATTTACTTTTGCTTTCCGAAAATGGTGCATCTTGTATGTGCCTACACAATGTTACATACATTAAACATCGCAACAAGCATCCCATTTTACAAAGTAAATTGCCAAACAGGTATAAATGGCGTTTGCGTGAGCGCGCACGCCAGCGAGAGAGAGAGAGAGAGAGAGAGAGAGAGAGAGAGAGAGAGAGAGAGAGAGAGAGAGAGAGAGAGAGAGAGAGGGGGAGGGGCACAAACAACACTATATATATTCTCAGAACACTATTAGAAAGAGATATAGAAGTAACAACAGATATGTACTTATGCTTAATAGACTACACACAAGCATTTGACGGTGTGAAACATGATGAAATACGAGGACGAGTCAATAAGTAAGACACACAGTTCTGTGGGATGGCAGGTAAATGTAGTTGGTGTTTTCTACAAGTGTCATTAGGTGGCAGCAACATCGAACTTTAAATTCCGGTTCGTCAGGTGGCGCTAGGTGTCTCATGCGCATGTGCAGCGCATAAACAAAATGGCGACTGTACTTACGGAAAGTACAAGCAAAGAGCGACATGCTGTTGCGCGCATTTTGTGGGCAAAAGGACTGCCTGCAAAGGACATTCATAAGGGAATGCTTCCTGTTTATACTGACAAATCGGTACATAGCTGAATAGACAAATTTTCTCAAGGACGCGAATGTCTTAAGGATGTCGTTTTATAGAAGAATGCGGAAAACAGATGGACAGCTGAAATGAGCTATCTGGACATTTTGAGGGCAGCTGGGTCACAACATAACTGATCACTAACATCAGAATAAGGCAGTCATCGTTGTTTGGCCACATTATGAGAAGAAAAAACTGGAACATATTCATGTTATGACAACCGGGAAGTTTTGCTGAAAAAAGGTTTTAAAGTCTTACAAGTCTTTAAATAGTGGTTACTACAAACCATGAAGCCAGAAGACCGAGAGAAAACAGCATTCACAACGCCCTTTGGCCTCTACGTCCGAGTACACCCGTATGTCCATGTGCCTAGCTGATTCAGACATTACATGTCAGCGTTTAATTCAGTCCTCGATGCACTATATGATGTTCACTTTGATGTTGGTTTATTTAGATGACATTCTCGTGTACCCGGGTCAATGAGTCGATCTAGTGACTGCCGCTTCCATGGACGATGAACTGTATTTTTCGAAGACATTTGTGTTGGCATTCTGATGGTGGTATTATGCACAGTGTACCTGTGCGGGCTATTAGCTTGCCGAGACTCCTGTATTTTCCAGTTTTAACATTGGGCAGTGAGGAGCATTTTGTATAAGATTCACTGGCACAGAAACGGAGCATAATGGGACGACCCTTTGCCGTGAGGTTGGAACCGCTACTAACTAACTAGCTAGTCTTGTATACTATGATGAAGCTGGAAGCTACATTCAATATGGTGCAGATATTGGGTTTGACGCTGAATCCCGCCACGTGAAGGTTCTGCAAGAAGTTACAGTTTCTAGGCTATGCCATGTATAGGAGCTGTTGAAGGTTCGGTGCCAGCAATTCAACAAGCGCCCATACCTATGACACAGACCGAGCTAAGTGCAATCTTAGGCTTAACTAGCTGTTATCACAAGTTCGTGCCCAAGTTTGCCTCAATAACCAGACCACTGCATGAACTGGTAGCCCAACTTAACCAACAACAGACAGATCAGGCTAAGAAGAGGAAGTGCCCCATCGGACAGCTTTGGTCTTTAGAATGAGATTAGGCTTTAACAATTATTTTTAAGTCCCTAACTTCAACACCACTGTTAGGCTTCCCCAACATCAAACTTACCTTTATGGTGGAATTTGACGCTTCATACCTTGGACTTGGATCGGTGTTCTCCACCCCTCTGCTCACCCCCCCCCCCACCCCCTCGAGCAAAATGCAAACACAAGCTCGAAACCCAAACTGCTGATCTTGAAATAGGACAAGACAGAAACGTTTAAGGGATACCTGTTAGGTGCATAAGTTGAAGTCTTCACAGATAACATGATCTGACCATGTGGCGTAAGGATAAACTGGGGCAATCGAACAAGATGGGTTGCACATGTGCCCAGTGTTAATTATACGATCAAACACAAGCCTTGGTGAGCCACGGTAATTGTCACATTACAATTCGGTAGAGGTGGTAGCTCTGCTGGCGTTGGCTGGTTCGTTCAAATGTCTAGGGTATGATGATAACCTAGGGGATCCCTAGATCAACCGTCAGTGCCTGCGGGGCGACACATGCATCCAAAATCATCACAGCAACGCAAAGGACGTGCACTCAGGAAATCACCGTAGATTCATGATTAGAGAGTTTTATTTAATCAGGAGGTTATGTTAGAACACGGATGACAAGTACATCACCCAGCCAGTAGCACTCAGGCCTTTCTACCTTTCACTGGATGCAGCACACTCCCGCCGCAACCCTCACTATCATTCTTCTCTTAGTGTCCGTGTTGTGGTCACGCACCCCTTGGTGTGTGTGTGTGTGTGTGCGTGTGCGTGTGTGTGTGCGTGTGCGTGTGTGTGTGCGTGTGTGTGTGTTGCTAACGTCCACCGTCAGTCAAGCCATCAGGATCTCCCAGCATGGTCGGTCCGCGTTCGAGACTAAGTGGCCGTCCTAAAATGACTCAGCACCTGAGATCGATGTCTGGCGTTTGAGGAGTGTTGTGGCTAATCGTAGATGTGTTACCGTTTGAGTGGACTATTAGTTGTCAATCAGGTGAGCAGTGTTAGAGCGTCCTAGTGAATCGTCTGTACTGGTGTACGTGTAGCGCTGTGGTGTGTCTGCTCTGGATGAAGGCTGAAGCTAAAGTGTGTCTAAGTGACAGTCGTGTTGTTAATCAACGCGACTTGGTGACGTAGCGTTCATCATGCTACACTGTGCTTTATTTTGCTATTATCTATTTTTGTTCACTGATGTGTGTGCATATCAGTTCACTGTCTACACGCCTGTCATTTACTATATGACAGTAGTGCAGACTATGTATCTCTCTATCCGTTGGTTGAACCAGAGGGATGTGACGAGGGAGATGGTGCAATCGCCATCAGCATTGTTGCAGCGGCATGCATTACTCCACCAATAGGTTTGGTGGGAACTGTTGATAATTTTGCAATAATGGTATTGGTGAAAATAATGTCAATGTGATAGACATGGTTGGGTAATGGAAGCTAATAGACTAGAAGATGTTTTCACGTTTTCCCCACCAACATATTACCCTCTTACCCAACAGAGGAGGTGGTAGAATTAGAAGAGGATGATACACATAGTTGCAAAACTGTTGATGTTGTAAAACATACAACTAAGATATCAAATGCATCAATGAGAAGGCCACAGAACAAAAACTAAATTGTTGAAGCAGCGCAATCAATTATTTATTTTCAATGACATGTTGTACAGAAAAATCGAATGGCCAAATGGGCCAGAAACGCTACAATTAGTAATACCATAGACCCCGTGACCGAGCAAAAAGAATCAGTGCACAGCATTGGTCACCGAGGTAGAGATAGAATGCTACAGATATTGAAGCAGCTGGTGTTTTTAAGTGGGTATCACAGCCGATGTAGAAAAATTCTAGAAAAGATGCAACAGATGCCATGTGGTTTTTGTCCATAAAGTATAATAATGACTATTCATTTCATACAGTGAGGTTGGGAGTTTGGGGCTGCGAATTCTAAGATAGCTGGTAAGGCCAATTTTATCTCGAAATGTTCTTAGACTATGCGGTCAATGAATGTTTGACGTTCCATGAGGATGATCTCCAGGGGTGGTTTTAATGTGCAGTCTTTTTTCACAGCTCCTTTAGTTCTCTTTGCTTCGCAAGTGACAACGCCCTTGCGTAATGGTATACGCCATGAATTTCGGTCTTTTGCAGCAGTCTCCCACGTGTCGTGATAATTCCGAGACCTTTGAGCGATATCTTCAGTGTCTTTCCTGTGACCGCCTTGGGAGTGTTTACCACAACGCATGCTCACCGTAATCATTCTTTTAGGGAGCATGTGATCTGGCATGCGAGTGAGAAGACCATTCCAATTAATCTGATTCTTCATTAGTAGAGTGTGGATACTGGGCATGGGAGCTCTTTCTAGGACTTCAGTGTCTGGGAACTTGTCATGTCATTTGATCTTCAGTAGCTTCCTGGGGCATACTGTTTGGAAGTGGTTTAATGTCCTGGCTTGTCGCTGGTAAACAGTCCAGGTTTCATAAGAATACAGCTGTGTGGATAATACTATTGCTTTGTAGACTTTCAGCTTTGTTTGCAGGCTTATTCCATCCCTGTGCCACACACTTTTGTACAGTCTGCCAAAGTCCGCTTGCCTTGGAGATTTTTTATTTAACTCTGTCGTCAATTGTGGCAGCTTGTGACACGGTGCTGCCAAGATAGGTGCATTTGTCAACAACACCTAGTCTATGACCATTCTTTGATATTCGGCTCACTGTTATTAGTCCCTGTAACTAACTGGTACATAACTACAGTATTATCCAAGTCAGATTTGGGATTCACTCCTAGATGATGAAACAGCAGTAGCATTGGAACGACAAGTGGCAGTGAAAGTTATCACGAAGATGATTTTCCAGCTGTACAACGCTTCAACCAGTGTGAACTTACAGATCTAATCCGAGGTCTATATCATTCCAGGGAATCTTCAGAACTGTTGGCTTCAAGACTGAAAGAAATACAATTACTGACTGCTGAAACAAAGGTCACATTTTATCGCAGCAGAGAGCAAGTATTTCTTCATTCCTTTCTAAAGAAAACAACTTTGTGTTTTGTACTAATGAATGAGGACTTGTACAAGAAATGGGTGTAAGTTGTATACCAGATGTGTGGAGACTTTTCATTGACATCTCTAAAATAAATTTGAAAGGTGTTCTCTTACACAAAGATAACAATTATGGCTGAATTCCAATTGCTCATTCTACTACAATAAAGAAGGTGTATGCTACAATAAGCAAAATTCTGGGGGAAAAAATGAAGTCTTTAGAACCTAACTGGATGGTTTGTATAGATATCAATATGATGAACTTCCTGCTTGGACAGCAAATAGGATTCACCAAATACCCATGCTTTATACGTTTGTGGGACAGCAAGGAAAAAGATACGCACTGCACCAAGAAATAGTAATCGTTGAGGGATGAATTTAAAGTTGGAGAAGAAAATATTGTCAGCAAGTCTCTCATTGATAGAAAAAGAGTTCTACTTCCCCCATTTCAAATAAAGCTTCGCTTTATGAAGCTATTTGCTAAGGCACACAACAAATATGGCACCTGTTTTAATTATTTATGCATAGAGTTTCCGGAATTGAACATAGACATACTTAAATCTGGAATTTTTGATGTTCATCAAATTAGAAAGTTAATAAACGATCCAAATTGTATTGATTCGATGAACATAGCAAAGTCCACAGCCTGGTCATCATTTGTTTTAGTTGTACAAAACTTTCTGCGTAACTTTGAAGTAGACAACTATTCTGAATTAGTTGAAAACATGCTGTCTGCTTTTGTAAGTGGGGATGCAATATGGGCAACAATGCAGTACCTCCATAACCATTTACATTTCTTTCTCGATAATCTTGGCGACTTTAGTGAGGAGCAGGGTGAAAGATTTCACCAAGATATAAAAACAATGGAAGATAGATACCAGGGACTTTAGGATGCCCACGTGATGGCAGATTACTTTTGAATCCTTAAGCGTGACTGTCTGGGCATATCACATTCCAAGAATTCATCGAAAAAAAGCCTTTTGTATCTTGACTATAGATAAAACAATGCTAGTGATAACGTTTTATTACATTTTCTGGTGTTTATTTGAAGGAAATAAATGCACATTAATTACATATAATATGAACTCAGATTACAGTCAAAATGACACGATAACACCTAACTCTAGGCTTGTACATAACAATTGCCCTACTAAGAAGGTCATTCTTAGTTATCTCAAAAGCTGATTTAAAAAAAAATTATGATTACATTTTTTGCATTCAGCAACATAGATGATATAAAAAATAAATATGATTACATTCTTTGGAATCAGCAACACAAAATTACCCAAGAACAGCTATAAAATTTAAGGGACCACAATGTGTGTAGACCAGTGATATTAGTTAAAATATCAGGAATTAATTACTTGAAATATTAATTGGCGGCCATTTTGAACCTCTTAATCAGGTCTTAACATTTATGATTACAGCAGCAATATGACCTTTATGTTAGGTTTATCAGCCTACTTTAAACTAATTTACGGTCCACGTGGTTTGCTAAATTATTATTTACTATATCGGGGATTAATGGATTGAAACATTAATTGGTGGTCATTTTAAACCTCTTAATCAGGTCTAAATATTTAAGATTACAACAATAATATGACCTTTATGTTCAACTCATTCATCTATAAATTAAAATCGTATAGCTGCCTTTGCACTTTGGTTTTTAATTTTTTTTAAAATGTAATATAACATTATTTGGCTTTATTCATATTAATGGGTAACCATTTTGAATATTAATGTGATTAAATGACAACATATTTCAAGAATTGTTATTTACTAAATTAGGTCTCATTGTCACGATCACAATGATATACGATTACATGATTGCTAATGTGTATCTGTGTGTATGTGTCGCAAATTAAAAAAGGTACATTGGCGTATATGTTAAAAAATAGTGATTTAAGTATTTAGGCTACTGTCAAAGTGTTGGGTAAATGATATAAGTAGGACAAGGACAGAAGTAAAGAAAGGACAGAGACAGGACATAGATAAGGACCTGTATAAGAGAATAGATAGAGAGAGACAGGACATAGATAAGGACTGTTATTAGAGAATAGACAGATAGAGACAGTAGAAGGACGTAGACTTTCACCCAGTTATAAGACAGGACACAGTTAGGACACAGACGTGTCATAACCAGGACATAACGAGTATCTACCGCCAGGATAGGACAAGGGACGTTAACCACGGGGAACTACCCGTAAACAGACTGAGCGATAGTACGACTGTAGATTAACGAGTACTAGACTCTAGACTACGTGACAAGTGACCAGCACGCAGTACGGCTGACCGCACGGGGGACTGAGAGGCTAGGAGTAATGAGACCTGTAAACACGAATGAAGTGGCCAGCATGCCTGTGTGAATCCAGGTTCTTGACAGGCGGCCAAGAGTGGTGTCAGAATTTCTTATGAACCCATGACTAGTATGAAAGAGTGGTGTCAGAAGTTCTTATGAACCCATGACTAGTATGAAAGAGTGGTGTCAGACGTTCTTATGAACCCATGACAAGAACGAAAGTAGTATCAGAATTTCTTGCACTTATGACAAGAATGCAAGAGTAACGAAAGAATTCACTACGTACGTTTGAAACATAGAAAGAATGATTGATGAACCGATGACCAGAGTGTTTGTGTAACAACAGAAAGAGTGGTCGAATGAATTTTTCACCAGTGTAACAGCAAGAGTAGTATGCAAACGTATGACCAAAGTCAATAGTGATGTCAGCAAGTGTTTGAAACTATGAGCAAGAATGTGTTTCATTGGCACCAAGAGTGGTAAATATATAACATAAGAGTGTGATTATTTGTCATCAGTAACGAGTGAATTACAAGAGTAGTAAGATTACGAGAGAACTTACGACTGATAAGGAAAGATTGAAAAAAGAAGAGCGCTCACGAAAGATAGAATGGCATGTGAGAAGGAGTGAACATTTGTGAAATATAGTAATTACAAAGACAATAAGATTGATATGTTTCACAGGAATGTTCCAGGTGATGCCTCAAGCAAGTGAAGACAAGACGACATTGACGTAACGACAGACAGAAATAATTACAGTAACTTCGCATTTCAGCATTCGGTTCGAGAGTGAAGGATATTGGTGATTGTTGTTGATATCGACACACATGTTTGTAATTTTTGAATGTTAATTGTTGCTGCTCTATGTAACAGAATGTGGAGTAGAAACATATAAAAGAGCGGAGAAACTAGAAGAGAGAAGTCAACAACTCCTGGTAGACCCGAAAAAGCTGAAAGTATTCAGATAAGTACCCAAATTGTTTTGACTAATGCTCTAGAAAATAGCATCTTCATTTTGCATGCTGTAAGTAATTAGTAATATTGTAGAAATTGTATTGTTGTGATTTGAGTGTGTGAGCGTGTAATTAACTAACTAAAATGTCGACATTGAAAGAGTGCATAGAAGCGGGTAAAGACCTGGGATATAGTTGGGGTAGATTAGAACAATGGGCAATTGATAAGTACAAGGAATATACTGATAAAAAGGCAGCCAGTGAAAGAGAGGAACGAGCACAGGAACGACAGCACCAAAAAGACCTAGCAGAACTGGCTGAAGCCACCAGATTAAAAGAAAAAGAGCTGGCTGAAGCCACCAAATTGAAAGAGCTAGCTCTAAAAGAAAAAAACAGCTGGAGATTGAGGCACAAACCCAGTTGAAAATGAAGGAGTTAGAAATAGAATCTCACGTACAGATAGCAACAACTAAGCTAAAGAGTAAAGAAGAAGAGAATAAGTTTAGCAAGTACAAAGGGATAGTCAAACCCTTCTGCCAAGGAGACTCCATTTCTGCCTGGACTGAGAATGTGGAATTCCAGCTAAAATTCCAGGAAATTCCACGGGAACATTGGGCCATGATCTATATGAAAAATCTCTCTGGGGAGCCTTTGAAAGTGATAGAATCTATCCCCCAAGAGCTGAGAAATGATTATGACTACATCCGTCAACGCATTATGCAACATTTTTTGCTAGATGCCCCAGGTTATCAAATTCAGTTTTCTAAACTAAACCTAAATCTAGTGAAACGTTTATTGACTATGTTTCCAACGTACAAAGTTTATACAGTAAGTGGCTGAATGCTGCAAAGGTAAATAAAAGCTTTGAAAAGCTGAGAGACTTGATGATAATGGACAAAATTATCTCAACTGTCCCAACTCCCTTTGCCAAGTTTTTACAGCAAGCTGATGTAGAATCTTTAGAACAGCTAGAGAAACGGGGATCAGCATATTTTTCTTCAAACAGGGATATATTTAAATCAACAGTAGAAGATAGTGAAATAGTGACTTTTGCCAATAGCAAACCTCAGAAACCATTTAGGATGAAAGATAAACAGAAAACAAAGCCACCGCAATGTCCATATTGCAATTTTTTCCATGATAGTTTTTCTATGTGTGACAAAAACCCAGGATATGCATCTCACTTAGAGATGATGATAAAAAAGCAAGAGAGCAAAAGAAACACGTACAGACGTGCTGTTAAATGCTTCTTTTGCCGGGCATTTGGTCACTATAGCAGCAGATGTGTTGGACGTCAGAGATTGAGAGCCAGTAATGCTGTACTTGTTGATACTTCTTCTGAGAGTGGAAGTGAGGATGAATGTGAGAGTGAAGAAAGGTTACCATATGGAGAGAATGTTGTAGCAGCAATTGATGTGCTAAATTTCGATCAATGTGTAACATGTCACCATTTTCATGAAAACGGAGTGCTGAAATGCGGGCACACAGTACCGTGTTCTAGTGAAAACGCGAACTCAGCCATTGCCTCCAGAGGCAAACTAGTATTCCATGACGGAATGGTGAATGATAAGCCTTGCCAATGTTTGATCGATAGCGGGAGTACCTTGATCGGTCTTAGGAAGGAATTGGCTAAGCCAGAAGACTATACAGGCGGGTTTGTAAAGTGCCGAACCTTTTCAGGCAACATAGAGAAATACCCGCTAGCAAAAGCTCGTATAGACACTCCTTTCTTGTCAGGCACATTTACGTGCGCCATCTTGCATAACCCGTGTACGGATCTGATAATAGGGTGCCTACCACAACTGAAGAACTGCACCGCTAAAGAAATAAAAGCCTGGAGAGAAACCTTGTCAAATCAGGCTAATGCGGTAACTAGGTCAGAAACGCAAAGACAACAAGATGACCTGCAGAAAGAAATGCTACACTTAATATCACCTAGTGGTACAATAAATAACACCACCAAACAAAATTTCATAGAGGCGCAACGCGCCGATCCAACCATCTCACCTTATTTTAAATTTGTAGGTGAACAACCAAAAGTGACCAAAAACGCGTCATGGTATTTTAAATTACACAATGGTATTCTCACTAGAGTATACAAGAGAGATAACCATGAAATTCAGCAAACTGTACTACCTGTCAAACATCGACAAACAGTTTTACGAATCGCACACGATTCGCCGTTTGCTGGTCATTTAGGCCTATGATAAGACACGGCCAGAGTTTTAGCTAAGTTCTACTGGCCAAAATTGTGTAAAGACATAAAATATTTTTGTCATTCATGTACCATTTGTCAGCAGTTGGTAAGAAAGGATAAACATTTTACATCAGAGGTCCAACAAACAACATTGGCCTCTATACCTTGTGAACGTATAGTGGTAGACCAAGAACATCAGACAGCAGACAAACACAGTGCAACCACACCAATCAGTCAGACGGAGGACAAACACAACCCAAGCACACCAATCAGTCAGACAGAAGACGAACACAATGCAACCACATCAGTCAATCAGACAGAAAACGCACTTAGTACAACCACAATAGTTAACCAAACAGGGGACGACGACATGGAACTAACAGTTCGACATTAAACTCCACTACGACAATTGATAGCATACATATAGAACCGAAACTGACAGACGAACAGAAACAACAGAGCATTAGTGACAGAATACAAACAAATCTTCTCATCGGACTGGACAACACATTTACAGAAACTGAGACATGTCTTCGAACGAATTAAGTTGTTTGGACTTACAGTCAAACCCACCAAAGTTGAGTTGGGATTGGAGGAAATAGACTTTCTTGGCCATACAACATCAAGAGGCCAGCTAAAAACTGATAACAAAATTGTGACTAATATCTTAAACCTCACTATGCCAACCACAAAAAAGCAAGTGAGAAGTTTACTTGGTCTAGTGAACTACTACAACAAGTTTATTCCCAATTTGGCAGAAATCACCAGTGTTTTTTTTCAAACTTATTAAAGGCAAAAGTAAAAATTGATGTAAAAGATGCTGTTTTAAGGAGTACTATGTCAAAACTGAAGCATCTTTTTAGCAATGTCCCAATCCTTCGGTTACCTAATCAGGATTTAAAATATTGTTTCAGGACTGACGCCAACGCAGTATCAATAAGTGGCGTATTGCGTCAACAGGTTCCGTCGCCCTGCTACTGAGTGAATGCGTGGCGCGACACTGTGAGCTGTGAGATTCGTGTGAAATGCTTTTGAATCTGCCCGAGGATATTTGAAATGTGACTGCATGTTCGGAGCGATGGCAGGTGGCTATGTCCCAGAGTTGACCGGTTTTTGCCTTATGCAGAAATGCGTGGCTGCTGGGCTTCTGGTTGACTGCCACTGCCATCGGCGATGAACTGTATTTTAGTGGACTGTGTGGGTGAACATCTAGGAAACATCCAGATAGGAAAATGACTGCTTATTCCATCAAAAATGAATTGGGTGTTTCGTGGGGAACTGGTGTGTTGACATTCTGGCGGCGGCATTATGCACAGTATATCTGTGCGGGCTGTTGTTTGTCAAGACTCCTGTCTTTTCCACTTTTCACATTGGGCAGTGGGGAGCATTTTACGTGGCACAGGAACGGAGCATAATGGGGACGACCCGTTGCTATGAAGTTGGAACTGCGACTAACTAACTAACTAACTAATTGTGTCAACAGTATGACGACATTTTCCATCCAGTAATGTACGTAAGTCGGAAGATCACACCAACTGAGGCAAAGTATGACGTCTCTCAATTGGAGGCTTTAGCTATAGTTTACAGTGTCCAGAAACTACATAGATATCTAGCAGGGACACACTTTGTAATCGAAACAGACAACTCTCCGCTCACAGTTATGGAGACAGGGGTCCACAAAAATAACTGCATCTATAGATGGTCTCTTATACTTCAGAACTAATCGTTTACGGTCAGACACATTAAAGGCAAAGGTAACACACTTGGCGACATGCTATCCAGACCTTCTAACTTTGAGGTATCTGATGTACAGCAAACATACGACGCAACACCAGCCTCGCCATTGACACCTGCAGCAAAGTAGTGTCATACAGATGCGTCATTATGAATAAGAGTGTGTACAGGCTGTGTATAATGTGACTGTGTATATAGATCAGTAATTACCAGAGTCGCGATTACATGAATTCGACAGAGGCGAATAGAACTTGTAAATACCCGTAAAGTTGACCATACAACTGAATATCGAACACTGTATATAGAATCTGTGTTTAAACTCTAGATATTCATGGAGGAGGAGGACGGGACATCATCACCTCACCAGGAGCAACTTAGCTTAGATAATTTAATATGGTTACGTACTATTGTATTAATATATGTATGTATATGTAATCTATATATTCTGTGTGATATAATTTTTAATAAAGTTTCACGTTACAACATATCTCCTTTTAATTAGTTTAGAAGAATATAACTACTTCTTCTTTTCATTATATTAGCAACACCAATTCTCCCACTCCCGTTTAGACACAGGGATAGTAGATTAAACACCATGACATCATGTTAATTACATCTTAGAGTTCTCGTAGGAAACCATCATTCCATCTTTAAATATAATTTAGTTACGACCATTTAGTTTAATTAGAATAGAGATTAGTTTAAAATTATAACTTAGGTAGAAATTATTACCATCAGTACTATAATTTAGATTAAGGGAACAAACACATTTCACTTCATTTTGTTTATTTCCTAGATTATCTTCCCTTAGTTAGTAGAGTTCAGCACACCAAAGTAGAGTAGATCATTCATTTAGAGTAGGTAGAATACTAAGGATTGCCTTAAGCAATCAATTCATCTTGTAAATAATGTAAGAACAGTACTGATATACAGTACGACAATTGGGCTCTACGCTTGTTTAGAGTGAGCCAATATTTTTTGTTTTAATATGTTATTTGATTTTAATGACATAAAATTTTTTCTAAAACCTTGACGTGTGAATGAGCGAGCGAAAGACGAGAACAAGGACAGAATGAATGAATTAAATATGTATGCATAACAATGGTGCAATTTTTTGCCGCACCAAAGAGTTTTTATGATTTGTCTTCGTCTTCTATGTAACACATGTGCTTGTGTAATTTTATGTGTGTAGTTGCCATAATTCCATTACAGCAATAGGAATATTTTCCAGCGACTCAGATCGGCAGAGCAGTCATGAATTAATCATACGCATTCGTTCGTGACTGTATAAACCAACCTGCGACGCTTGAAAATGTCAATTCACATAAATTATAGACATACACCTATGTTTGTGATTTAAACATGAATTAAATATAAATAAACACGCAAACAACCAGATATACTTACAGATAAAATGCAGACAGCAGTATACGGAAGGGGGGAAAACTCATGCACATGGGACATAATACACTTACTAAACTTTGATAGCACATTGAAAGACTTAGCCACAAACGGGAGTTAGAAAGGTGAACATCAGCAGACACACAACATATAATAGAGTTGGAGAAACATTACATGGGAGCATGAATTTATATTCATGTATTGTACCCGTAACAGGGGCAATCTGTGCGGGATGTCGGTCAATCGACATTTTGAAAAGCAGGTCTTTTAGACATTGAGCTTTGGTCCGTTACAGCTCCCATATATGTAATGTGAATGAGTGTTGATTCTGGCCAACAATACAGTTGTGCAGCACTGATTAATAAGCCAGTGGATAAGTACGACATTGTGACATCAGACGTTGATAAGTTAGTGACTATACCCAAGACATGATTAGTTAAGCCTAAGCCAGCACTTTGACAAAATTAGACCCGACTAACTTTTTTTTTAGATGTTACGACTCATTGCGTCACACCTAACAACTAAAATTTGGTGACGCAATACAGAGGGGGAGGAGAGCGTGTCAAAGTGTTGGGTAAATGATATAAGTAGGACAAGGACAGAAGTAAGGAAAGGACAGAGACAGGACATAGATAAGGACCTGTATAAGAGAATAGATAGAGACAGGACATAGATAAGGACTGGTATTAGAGAATAGACAGATAGAGACAGTAGAAGGACGTAGACCTTCAACCAGTTATAAGACAGGACACAGTTAGGACACAAACGTGTCATAACCAGGACATAACGGGAATCTACTACCAAGATAGGACAAGGGACGTTAACCACGGGGAACTACCCGTAAACAGACTGAACGATAGTACGACTGTAGGTTAACGAGTACTAGACTCTAGACTACGTGATAAATGACCAGCACGCAGTACGGCTGACCGCACGGGGGACTGAGAGGCTAGGAGTAACGAGACCTGTAAACTCAGGCAGACCGGACTTGACTGTTGAAGCGTTCAGATGTGTGATTTTCCCTAGCGACTGTGTAGATTAGGAAGGACATAGTTAGACATAGCGAGCGAATGTATTTGAGTTGTGAGAGCGATTGATGCGAGTGATATATATATATATATATATATATATATATATATATATATATATATATATATATATATATATATATATATATATATATATATATCTGTGTAGGCATTATCGCCTGGTTTAAAACTGTGTGAGAGAATTACTGAAAATATATATTAATATGGATACCATTTATACACTCGTGTTTGTGATCGTAGGGTACGAATGAAGTTGCCAGCATGCCTGTGTGAATCCAGGTTCTTGACAGCTACACTTTATCAAAGTGCTCAAACAGTATCTTCCTCTTTGTTCATATTAAATTATATAATTGACACACAAACATTAATATCTCGGCTTAGAATTGGCCTAAAAACTTAATACGATACCGCTGGATTTTGTTTTCAAGAGGTATCCAACTATGCAGGTTGTATATTTAAAAAGCAATTTAGAAAATGTTACTAAAGTGGCTAGAAAGAAACAGTCATCATTGTTTGACCAAATTATTATGAGAAGACAAAAACTAGAACATGTTGTGGCAACCGGGAACATTTGTGGGAAGAGAGACAGAGGAAGTCAGCGAGAGAAAATTCTTGAGTCTTGCGTAATGGCACGGAAATGAGTCAACACAGGAACTGATCCATGCCGTTGGAGATTGCAATTTGTGGAGGGGCATGATCTCGCACATCAGCCGGGAATTAACTTTATGATAATTACGATGTGCAATCAGAAGCAAGCAAGGGTATGCTTTTTTGGGCAAAGCCCCTGCCCCCTCCCTCCTTTTTCCCCCATAAACAAAAGCATGTTTTTTTTTTTGCATATACTATTTACAGGACATTGCTGTCAACACCAGCATTTTACTGCCGTTGTTGGTGTCTTGGCAAGTTTACAATCAGTAGTTTGCCATTGCTTTCTGAACGACCGGTTCCCATGCCAACACGTTAAAATCCCAGCTCGACAAGGTCTGCTGCCAAATCGGTCGCCGCTGTGTTTAACTAAACGCATAGAAATGAAAATACGACATCGTTAGAATGTAAACACTATCTTGTAATATGAAATGTTGCTACTCACGGTGTCCTACAGATCTGTTTAGCTCTGTGTACTGATACTATGTGACAATTTGCTGTTGTGATCTATCTTCCTATCCATACTTTAGCCGTGTCTATAGACAGAGTTTCGATAAACAAAACGAAGCATTAGTCTTATTCCAGCAGATCACAGCCTGTTCCCTTGGAAATAAGTGAAATCTGCAGTCATCACCTCAGGCATATCTCTCTCATGATTTCTCAATTGTTTCTAACGTGTTTTCTCCCGTGTTCAAATGTGGCCACAGGTTTCACTGGGTGGGGGGGGGGGGGGGAAGGAAAGAAGCAGTTGGGTGGGGGGGGGGGGGGGGGGGGGGGGGGGGCTCATACTTCTATTTTTCACTCAATTGATCCCCAATACTAGAATCTCCAATTTCTCTACATACAAATTATGATTATATGTGGATTAATAAAAGATTACATCTTGAATGTGCGTTCACAAATATTTGCCCTCATTCACTTTCATGCTTTTTAAAGTATATGTTGCATCGTTATGAAAATTTTCCTCCCGACATATATTGACACCAGCCCAAGAATACATAGGTGCAATGGTAACTGAATTCATGGAAAGCGGCCAAATTTCTTTGATGTTTTGGTTGGCGTAAACTCTTCTGTCTGTCTGCCTGCCTGTCTGCCTGCCCGCCCGCCTGCCTGCCTATCTGTCTGTCTGTCTGTCTGTCTGTCTGTCTGTCTGTCTGTCTGTCCGTCCGTCCGTCTGTTTGTCTGTCCGTCCGTCCATGTTTGTGCATGTATGAGTGCCTCGGTTGTGTGTGTGTGTGGGATGGGTGGGTGGGTGGGTGAGTGGGTGGGGTGTGTGTATTTGTGGGTGGAAGTGTGTGGGTGGTGGATGGGTGCATGGGTGGGAGAATGTATGTGTGACCTGCGTGTGTGTGTGGGTGGGTAGGGGGTGTGTGTGTGGGGGATGTGTGGTGGGTGGGGAGTGTGTGGATGGGTGGGGGATGTGTGTCATAAAATGATAGTATGTATTGTTTAAGTTTACAACATTCATTTGACAATGTTTTTCCCTATGTGAATGTATCATGCACTATTGATGAACGAAGATGAGTGATTGGAAAGGCCGAATGTAAGACGGGCCTTTGTGCCCAATTTGTTACCCTTTGAAAATAAAGTTTGTTCGTTCGTTCCATCCATCTAAATGGAAGAATGGGTGTTTCTTAGTTACGACTTCAAAGTTGTTAAAATGGTATCAGACGTGTTGTATTATATATCAAATTAAAGTGAGTTGCATAGGGGAAACTACTGTTTTTATATTTTGACTATAGTTTGATTTACAAGAACATGGTAGTTACAGGAAGTTCGAAATAGACGACTCATCATCCCATGGCGCTTTATCAGTTAACTAACCATCTTTTCATCATGTCCTACCCTCCATTATGCTCACTTTACCATCGATATTAAAATTTCCCAAGTTCATTTCCATGGCCTAACGCCACAAGTGTATTTGAGAAGTCTGTTTTCTGAACGTTTCTATATCCCCTATCACGCTACATGTATGTGCGCGTGTGTATTGGTACGCTGTAGATTACCTGCCTGGCTTTCGACCAAAGGTCTGTGTGACCTCAAGCCGCCATAACCAGGCATTGACTTCTGTGTAGACAGCTAGAAGCTGGAACATTTTCTTGAGGATATCCTCATTATCGTTGTCGTCGTCATGATCGTCATCATCGTCGCCATAATCAACATCATCGTTGTCATCGTCAACACTGTCATCATCATCAAATGCCTTGCAACATGTCTATACCTCCCCACAGCCTCCGAAACTAGCTCTGAATACCAGTTCATTCCGTAATATCTGCTCACAGTTACAGCCACGCTGTCCGCAATCATTTCACTTGGCGAATTATTCTTATCATGGTCATATGGTGTTATTAAAAAAAAAAATTGAAAACCTGGCAAATGAACAAGATCTGGAAACCAAATAAAAGAAGACTTCTTAAAGTAGTCAAAAGATGAAGAGTCTCATGGCTTGGTTACACTCGAAGACATGATGAAACATCATCACTGGGGAACAACACTAGGCGAAAAGACACATGGGTACACCAAGAGCAGCACTTCTAAATCAGACAAATACACGTCGATACATGCAGACATACATTGATATTATATATAAGAGAGAGAGAGAGAGAGAAAGAGAGAGAGGAGTCGAATAAGGCAGAAAACTATGGAATCCATCAGCCTAAAGGCTGAAAAATATGGTGCTGATAATGACGCGTTGGTCAGTATTCCTACGAACAGACAGAGACATTAACGAAATTGTAAATGCCTGAATTGAGACACGGTAACTTCGCTTGCTGGTTTGACATGCTTAGCTTTCTCATCTAATGAAGATACAAACACAGCGCTATGGTCGCGATGGTGAGTTGCTTGTTGCGCTCAGCGGTTTAGCTTTATATATTACTAGCTGACCCGGCCCGGCTTCGCCCAGACCCTGGTGGGAAGCATCTCATTTAATTCATATAAGTAGTCATATAAGTTCTCGTTCCCGTTACCGACTGTCTGTCTGTCTGTCTGTCTGTCTGTCTGTCTGTCTGTCTGTCTGTCTGTCTGTCTGTCTGTCTGTCTGTGTCTGTCTGTCTGTCTGTTTGTCTATCTATCTATCTATCTCTGTCTGTCTGTCTGTCTGTCTGTCTGTCTGTCTGTCTAATAGACCCATCCCTCTGTCTCTCCCTCCGTCTATCCCTCCCTCCCTCCCTCCCTGTCTGTTTGTCTATCTATCTATCTATCTATCAATCTATCTATCTATCTATCTGTCTGTCTGTCTGTCTGTCTGTCTGTCTGTCTGTCTGTCTGTCTGTCTGTCTGTCTGTCTGTCTGTCTGTCTATCTGTCTGCTGACCAGTCCCTGGTGTGGAGCATCTCATTTAATTCTGAGTAGGTAAGAATCCGCTCTGCCTTCAAAATGTTGACGTGAAGATTTTCTTCATGCAGCTGCTTCTGTATTCGTTGATCAGTAAGCTCCATTTTTAGCCACTTGACCACCCATCTGACTGTGTTTTAATCAGTGTTTCTGATTCTGTTGTCTTGGTCCTCCTTCCTCTCACAAGTTTTTGTGTTCGTCTGTGGGTAGTCGTCGCTCTTCTTATTGGTAGTTTCATTGACTGTAGGTTCAGATACTTTATTACAGCTTGCATGCAGACTCTCCAAAGGCAGGTTCGTCTTCTTGATAGTCTTGTCGGGTTTCTCACTATGCATCTTGGAAGCTGCTTGTTTCTTTGTGCTATTACGATGTGCCATTTTCCCCCCGTATCAGGCTGCTTGAAATGTGTAAGGCGTCTTGGCTTGATAGCGCTGAGAAGTGCTGTCAAGCGAATCGTGTCGATATGATGGCGGAAAACACTAAAGATGCGATGATATTGTTCAACATCTTTTAGATAACTTCTTAAGTATAGAAAGATGAGCTACAATGTTATGCATTATGCATTATTTTTATGTAAACTTTGAAAATGCCTTAAAGATTGTATCATTATTTATTATAACTCATATGCCGGTACATAACTATAGACAAAGAGTTTATAAATCTTTGAAAACGATACAACAATATGACTATAAGTTATACAACAATGTTATTAAAAGTTATGCCCCTTGAAATAACTTTTTCTAGAGTTAAGTCCCTTCGCTATATATAAATTTTAATGAAAAATGAAAAATGAAATAATACTGAGTAAGCAGGCAATTTCACACTAAAAAAAATATGACAGTTGGCAGCTCTGGAATGAAAGGAAGACGTGTAGAAAATTTCATCTCAATCGGGTGGGCCGTTCGCGAGCAAATAAAGGACATACATATTTACATACATACACTTTGTTTTATATATATAGACAAGCATTCGTGACCAGGTCTTCTAATTGACAGCCGAATCATCTGTTGTTAACTGTATAGCTCCTATTACATTCACGTTGTCACCACGCATTCCTCCGTCTGGCGTGGGCGACTACCCATCATTATGGTGTGTCGTACCGATCTGTTTGTATAACTGTTGCCTATAGAATTAGATCGTCATCATACCAACTCTCCGACTACGAGAATTCCTTAGTCGGGTATTGTGATAAAGTGGTTACAGTCGCGTATACTGCATTCGAGACAGTCTTAGTCGGTGCTGTGACGGGTGATGACGGGATAGTGGTTTCATGTCCCCTATTGTTACTCGCGGACCACCCTAACAGATACAGAAAAGAGAGAGAAGTAAGATCAGTTTAACCTTCTGATGCACTGTCGACGAAGTAACGAAATTACTCTCAAGAGCTAGCTCCCCTGGACCGACAGCCGACAGGAATGCGTTTTGTAGTTATCCATAACCACGTGTCACTTATTCACCCCTAAACATGCGACCGTAAGCAACGCTCCCTTTGACCGAATGTAACCCTTAGCCACGTGTACCGCTGGAGCTTCACATCTGTGGAGTGGTACATTAGGGTGTAACAAAGTACTGGAGATTTACATCTGTGAACAGGTATATTGGGATGTAACCAGGTACTTGAGCTTCACATCTGTGGACAGGTATACTGGGATGTAACTAGGTACTAGTGCTTCACATCAGTGGACAGGTACATTAGGATGTAACCAGGTACTGAAGCTTCACATCTGTGGACAGGTACATTAGGATGTAATCAGGTACTGGAGCTTCACATCTGTGGACAGGTACATTAGGATGTAACCAGGTACTGGAGCTTCACATCTGTGGACAGGTATATTGGGATGTAACCAGGTACTGGAGATTCACATCTGTGGACAGGTATATTGGGATGTAACTAGATACTGGGGCTTCACATGTGTGGAGTTGTGCATTAGGGTGTAACCAGGTAGTGGAGCTTCACATCTGTGGACAGGTATATTAGGATGTAACCAGGTGCTGGAGCTTCACATCTGTGGACATGTATACTGGGATGTAACCAGGATTAAAATGTCGGAAGGTATCAACATTGATGGGAAAGATTTGAGAATAATAAATAATATATACTGGAACCAAGTAGCAGCAGTTAAAATGGGAAATAAAGAGGATAGTTACGAACAGATAAAGCTAGGAGTATGGCAGGGGTGTGTCTTGTCACGCGATCTCTTCTCCCTATATAGCGAAGTAATAATGAGAGAGATCTAAGAGAAGCCAGGAATATTAATCGTAGTATATAATATAAAGAAAATATGCAGATGACACAGTATTGGTGGCGGATAATGCAACAGAGAGTGCACAAAAAGGACTATCCTTAAATATCAAGAAAACAGTAACAATTGTGATATCAAAGAAAATGGGAACACCAAAATGTGACTGTCGCATTTTGCTCACATCAGTTCATTAGAAAGTTGCACACCACTGCTCTAAAACACATTGTTCTATAAAGTGCCTCCGCTATTCCGAATCGGAATGTTAGGAATGTTGCATACTATCTAAAAATAGTAGTGTCACTCGATGATGGACAGGTCAGGTGTTCGAATCCCACATATCTATTGGGGGACCTAGCTTTGGTAGCGTCTCGCAAAGATTGCTGGGTCGAAAAAAAGCCTTGATCGGGCACATGCAGTTTGATATCCCAGGAAGCCGGTTGTTTATTTCGTGTGGAGTATCTTATACTTGTATGTCCCTCACCTGATTCAGTGTTAGAACGCCTCTGGAAAACGAATACTAACTGATATATGCGTCAGGTAAAGCTTTGTGTATGTGAGATCTGTGTGTGAAGGTTCCAGCACGAAAGAATACATATTCTTCCATCTGGAGATAGCCGCCAACTTCTCTCCCTGTTCGGGTAATGTCTAATTCCGCCATCACTGTCTAGAACATATCTAACTCCATCCTTATCTTCTGTTTCCAAAAGAAGTGCTGTATTGTAACTACATCTTGCGCTGTGAGAAGAGGCAGGTCTCAGCCCAGACTGCTATTCTAATCTAATACTTTAGAGCTTTCTGATTTCATTCAGAGCAGGTTTAGTAAAGGACATGCCTTGTCTTCTGCTCCGACCGATGCCCCCTTTTTCAAAATCCACGGCCAATCTTCAACACACGTGAATGAGAGAAGGAGGAATGAAAGATTTCTTACTCCTGTCTTTATACGTCCGTGGTGTGAAGAAAGATCTGTTGCATGACTGATTAGCATTGATGAAAGGTCCAGCGTTTTGAACTGCTGTGATATATTCGAACCGAGTTGCAGAATGACCACCACTGCATTTGGCCCTCTCAACGAACTGAAGTCAGGCTAAAATCTCTGTCCAGGCACTCCAGTGAACGAAGAAAGAGAAGATTGGTGCTAGAATAAGAGAATGAGCTGTACTTTGTCATCTCATCTCTCTATCTCTATGTATATATGTTGTTGTCAATGAATGAGAGGCGGTGTGAGATTATACAATGAGTACTTCACCTGCATCTTAATATTCATTCTATACATGACAATAATTGTATCAACTTATGAATGAAAATATTCATTATATGCTTCTTCATATTATTGCTTCTACCAACATGTGGAGTGTCATTATGTACAATCACCTCCCTGTTTGGGAAAGCGAGTAGAGGAGAATATTCATTATGTGTTTCCATACATTATTGCTGCTATCCAACATGTGTAATGTCAGTTTATAAAATCACAATCCTGTTTGGGAAAGTAAATAAAGGAAATACACATATATGTGCTTTCATGCATTATCACTACTAACAAGCCTGGGGAATATCATTAGTAATATTGCACCCCTGTCTGTAAAAGTAAGTAAATGAAGATATGCTTTCCTGCATCTTCACTTCTAAGCAACATGGGATACATCACCCCAGTGTAAGAAGAAGTACGTAAAGGAAATGACAGCAGAAGTGGGAAAGAATAATCAGGAAGAATAAACAGACTAACTGAACATCTGAAGCAGCCCTGATTTGGTAATATGAGTTTATATGAATGATATGAGATCATCATCACCCTGTTCTGTACCATCACTGTTCAGGATCAGATCTTGCTGTGTGCATTCCTTCATGAAATCTCCATCACTCATATACTAGCCATGTCATTCTCTGTGCCTATGTCCTCCGTGAGAACAACAGCCTAAACAGATCACTATGTACAAGAGCATAAGAGGATGTAGCTTGCCAGATGAATAGACAGATGCCTGATACCAGTACAAAGAAGAGACACGGTAGCTCTTAATTTGTAGGTACTTCCTGAATCTTCTACTTTCTATCACTTCTATCTGTAGCCCTTTTCATTCTTGTCAGATGAAGAAGCATCATCAGCTAAGCATATATAAATAGGATCACCATGTTTATTTATGACAGGTGAGGAAGTCAGTGTTCGCAGATTTATTGCAGATTTATAGCAGATTATAGCAGATTATAGAAGATTATTGAAGAACAAAATTGATAAGATCACATTAGATGGATTGACAGACTGTTGAGTAGGGAATTGACTGAACCAGAACCGATACAAATGATCAGCTGGAGAACACATTAGGGATTCTTGCACTGCGTCAAGTGGTTAGTTACCCCGAATCTGTTATTGGAAAACAATTCATAGTGGAGCTACCAACCTAATAACTCCCAGAGAATCTAGTGTTCAGTGTTATCTGGGTGTCTTTTCTAAACCCAGCATGTCAGACCCAATACCCTCTCACCACCAACTCAATTGAATTGAACTAAACTGTACACAGTTGAACTTATCCAACCTTGAGAACAATCATATTCAATAGACTGAGAACACTCAATAAATAACCTCAAGTCTTATTTCTGTGTAGAGACTGTTTAATTTTACAAACATTCTGAAATCCATGGAAATTCTAAAAAATCATCATCAAGTACAATCCAGGGACATTATTAGAGAAGAATTTGTGGGTAGGCACAGTGACAATCTTAACAATGACAGGCCTCGATCCAATGAAGTTACATGATTCCCAAAGGACATTTTAACATTATCTAAGTGGTATGATTAATTGTAATTCATGTTCCACTGGAATTAAATGATTCCCAAAGGACATTTTAACATTACTTAATTAGTGTGCTGAATTGTAATACATGTTTCAGTGATGCAATATATGCTTTATCTCCACAGCATATTAGTCAATACACTGATTTTACTTTTACTTCTTATTTTGTCGGGTACATTGTGATGTGACAAAACCTTTTATATGTGTTTAGTTAATATTATTAAATCACATACTTGAAGAATTTGGAACGATAGGTGGCTGGGTAAACACGAATAGTATAACAAAGTATCTTAGCAGAGGGGGATTTAATGTGATGTGCACTGGGAAGATTATTATGGGCACGGTTGGGCACATCGCTAAGGGGGTAGCTAGGGTTTGTCATCTTATGACGAGCATCTTGGGAACAAAGTCAGTTGTGAGCATTCTAACATCCAAGAAGGTCGCATGATCATTGGGGGCACCATCTGGATTACAAGTTGATCTGAGTGTAACAACATATGTGGTTCGTACTCTGGCATTGTTGAAATGAGAAACGATGTAACCTACAATAAACTATGAACTAAACAACGGACAGAGTGGAGTGACTTCTGTTAGTATCGTTCGTCCAAACTACATCGCCTCCTCGTATTAAACTGTTATAATAGACAGCACAGTCCTGTTCTATTGTAAGCACCCAGGTTCCAAGTTATTCATAAAGGAGAACTTAACATCATACGAATTTTCTTGTAACCGTTTCACCTATAAGGGAAAATGGATACAAGCGGGGGTGCGAGCTAAATAAGTATCTCCTCTTCTGGGAAGGCTAAGTTTGGAGGGAAATCATAGATATTCCCTGGAAGACCCTAGATTTCCTGAGCCGAATTGGGGCACTTTGGCTTCCAAAGACCCATCCCCTCAAGACGAAATTAGTCCCATCCATTTAGCTTGACTTCACAACGGGGCAGACCAGGGTGGGTAATGCATTCTCCTCCCAACATGCCATAGTGACATAGAAAAAGAAGGGGAAATACTCAACAAAGTGGATAATTTTAAATACCTAGGGGCACTTATAACATTAGATGGAAGATGTACAACAGAGATAAAGAGCAGAATAGGGCAGGCAAAAGCCGCATTTCAGAAAATGAAGAGTATGGCTGCGAATCTTGGAATGTAAATGAACAAATTAGGAAGAAGTTAGAAATAACAGATATGTGGATTTTAAGACGAATGTTGCGAATTCCTTGGACTGCCAGAGTAACTAACAACGATTGCCTGAAAGAGGCTAATGAAACTAGAAAACTATATACAACAATATGAAAGAGACAAACAGCTTTCTTTGGTCATATGATGAAAAGAGAGGCATTGGAGAACACCGTGACAACTGGAAAGATCGAGGGGAGGATAGGCAGAGGCAGACCAAGAGAAATGATGCTGGACAGATTGAGACGGTGGCATGGAGGAATATCGTCAGCAGAGTTGATCCAGAACACCAAAGACCGAGATCTGTGGAGAACCATGAACGCCTACGCCAGCCAGCAGGGCACTTGATGATGATGATAAACCAGGTGCTTTAGCTTCAATCTGTGGACAGGTATATTGGGATGTAACCAGGTTTTGGAGCTTCACATCTGTGGACAGGTATATTGGAATGTAATCAGGTACTGGAGTTTCACATCTGTAGAGAGTACAGTAAAATGTAACCAGGTTCTGGAGCTTCACATCTGTAGAGAGTACATTAAAATGTAACCAGGTTCTGGAGCTTCACATCTGTAGAGAGTTCATTAAGATGTAACCACGTTCTGGAGCTTCACATCTGTAGAGAGTATATTAAAATGTAACCTGGTTCTGGAGCTTCACATCTGTGGTGTGGTACACAGAGATGTAACCAGATCATGATTCAGCACAGCACACACACACATAAACACACATACACACATATAAACATTCAAGCACACACACACACACACACACACACACACACACACACACACACATACAGGCTGGATGTGATTAGGCCTAGGTTGATCATTTTTCTTTCACATAATTAAGGCATATGGTTATCAAGAGTCTCCCACTCATCGCACAAGACAAGTTAAGTGGAAATACATTTTAATCAAACTATAGTCAGCATCAGAAATAAATACACAATGCCGTTTACGACAGCTACAATCACCAAACAACAACAATACACAATGACATATACAATTACTACAATTGCCATCAACAACTATACGCACAATCACCATCTTCAACATTTATAGAACAACTTCATTGTCGCCAGTGACATCAACAAACATTGCAATAAATGAAGAATATAAGAAGGTGTTCTGAGAAAAGAAAATAATGTTTAATTAGAAATAATGAAAATATAGTACTTCACAAATCTTTACCAGAAGCTTATACGACAGGAACTTTACTTAAACATCAAGAAAACATATAAACTGCTTATATAAAAGAAAAACATAACTCAAATCTTATTATAATACACAGGACAATGCTTTCCCGATTAAAAACTTACAAGCTTATTTGGCAGAAATGACATAACATCATATAATTCACATGATCGCCATCTTAAGCATTTATTAGAACACCTTCATTGGCGCAAAAACATCAAAACAAACTGCAGGAAGCAAATATAGTGATACATAAAAGTTATTATATAGAAGCTTATAGTACAGGGGTTTTCCTAGAATATCAAGACAAATTTAACACTGCTCTTAGTATAATACACAGGACAATGCTTTCCCAAATATAAAGTTCAAAGATTTGGTGAAAATAATATAACAGAACATTGCAGATGTGTCACATTCATTAAGAACAGAATAGACGAATCAAATGACAAAGCAACATATGTAATAAATCACCTCCAATGAATATTAAAAAGTGTGGACTGGATTATTACATCGAACATGTTCAGTTGTATGCAGTGAATTCAAGAATGTGAATGCAAACAATTAGGAAACTGGAGGAAAACAGAACGTGGTTTCCGAGACAAATGTTCCGACTGTCAGAGTAACTAAAAATGATTGCTGGATAAGATTAATGAAAGTAGAACATCATATGCATCTATAAACAAGATATGAACAACATTGTTTGATCACGTGATGGCAGCGAGTGACTGAAGAATGTAATGACCACAGAAAAGATCCGCGATAGAAGATTCAGAAGCAGACCGAGAGAGGTGATGCATGAAGATCTCAGACGATGGCAGGTGGGGGGGGGGGGATATCATCAACATAATTGATCCAGAAATGATGCATGAAGTCTCAGACGATGGTAGGGAGAAATATAATCAACATAATTTATCCAGAACACCAAAAACGGAGATTTGCGACAGGCACAACGCATCCGCTACCATGCAAGACTCATGATGATAATAGTATAATATATGAGTATTTTAAAAGTTCATTATTTGAATATTCACATACAACATCGACTCATCTTAATAAGCGTCGCGGTGCACTTGAAACACCCATGCCTTTGCTTATGCAAACAGTCGAGGAGTATGGATGGAATTATAAATGTTGCCTACTTTTAATAGTAATTATATAACTATGTTTGTGAGTGCCTGTCAGGAAATTTGTTGGGGGTGTAACATAATATACCTTACACCGATCCATATTGCTTAGTCATGACATAGACAGCAGCATGGCGGTTGGGGACAAAGGTTGACCAAAGTAACGTCAGAAGCCGACCAATGAGAGCACGCAGGAAACTAGCTCCCGCGCATCCTCAGCAGACATTCGTGCATTTCATTTTACGGCCTGAGAGAGAAAACATCTACTCCCTTTTTGTTGAAACTAATGTTAATTAATTAAGGCCCAAAAACTGTATAGTACGACAAGTCATTGGTAGGCTTGAGAGGATACCAGAGTTGCTACTGCACCACCACGCTTTCATCACCGAACTATTGACGAGAAGAGCCAGTGAGTGGCTGACCACTGGGCAGAAACAGAGAAGAGTCTGGCTCCATGCAGCACTAAGATAAGTGCCGGTCACCAACCTTGCCAAAATCCACTGACCGCTAGTTACAACCTAAACATTCGGTCGGACACTAGCACTAATTACAGAATCCGACACTTACAGAGAAGTGCCAATTCTTTTTTTTTTTCAGCTTCAACAGCATCAAATAAACTTTACACTTTTATTTTAAGTAACTTTCCAAATTGCTCTTAGACTTTTCTATTTATTAGCATACAGTTTATGTAAGCAAATGTAAGATTGATGTTTTATTATTTAGAGTGAGAATTCATTTCTTGAGTTATGATAATTCTCGGGGGGCTGTAATTCTATCACAGGCAATGGTAGCCCAGATAACTAAACCTGCTGTCTTTTCCCAGTTGTTCAGCTTCAAGATTTACTTTCTGGTGTCTGTGCCATTGTTAGGAAAGTTGACATTTCCTGGGCCAAAAACCCATTCTCCTAATCTACGAGCCAACACGGTCTTATTTTCCTACAGTGGATAGACTTTCTTAAGGGTTAGTCTTTGTCTTCTACTTTGGTGTGAGGATTCTCCTCTCCACCCCGCTACAATAAGCATAACAGATTTAACCATAACATAAACTGACAACTCAAATGCAATAATAAGCGAATATTGACTTCAAGTGATCTGCCGTCTGACATGGGCAATCATGCCACTCCACAACTAGATGACTCTAACAGAGAACGTATCAGATCAAGTGCTGTATTTTCGCCACATCCTTGTGTTTCCACCACTAAATAATTTTCTCATATTTGCGTCATGGCTTCACTTTTGGTTTCTCTAAACTGTTCCTGGGCGTTTCAGCTGTACAACTTGTGCAAGCGACTTTATGTTTGTCGTCATACAGAATATATCTTGATACTGGGCCTGACAAGCCAGCCTGTGTGTTACCCTCCTCTCCGAAGAGGAAATAGTGGGAGCGTTAGCGCAGTTGATAGGAAACTGCTGATAGCGGCATAAGTGCAACTAGGCGCTGCTTCGACGCCTAGTCTCGTATCCTGCTAAGTGAAGGTAATATTGGGCACCTACACTTTCGTGCATTCAGGTCTACACAATGTGACGACCTGTCACATCTCAGACTCAAGGCAGGAAACTGCTTCGGTAACATTTCTTATTATTTCCAAGGATAAGTCAACTTCCTGCGCATATCGTTAGAAGTCGACTGGAGATGTCTGTCTGTGACTGGCTGTCTCACGTGGTAGGGGAAAACAGCTGTCAATGTCTAACCAAGCGTGAAGGGCCTACAGGGGGTTGGACATGCCTGGTTGTGGGACAATACTCCACTAGGAGTCCCAGGGGTTGAAGGGGAGGAAGACTTGATTAACTAATTCATCAGACGGGCGTGTGATATGATTGATTGATTGATTGATTGATTTAGGAACCGACATCACAGCATTCGGGACATTCCCATAAGTGCTCCGTCCCCATCCTCAGCAGCCAGCGAAGAGTTCCAACACTAATAGTTCCAGTAGCAATCTGATTATATGTCCGTCTCGCCTTTCCTCTGAGCGTCGAGCATCGGCCAGATCCCCTCGTCACACCTCGCTGTCTCATTCTTACCAGACTATGGTGATCCATTTGCTCCTCCGAGGTGTACACGTGCTCCCACAAGGCCGCAACCACATCTGTTTTGTCATACATCAATACTCCACCAAGTTTTGCCGAGCCAGCCAATCTGTCCGCCTGTTCATTCCCCAGCACACCGGCATGCCCAGGAGAAAAGATCCAGGTGATGCTTGCTACACGTGACCTCCGAAGCGAAGCAAGCCACTCTGCACGAAGCTTGCCTGATATGATTTTTAAGTTAATCATATGTCCATGAACGACACTGAGATTCGGGTGTAATGTATCAGGTCTTTACATACTCCAAGCCATTACATAATGAGGTGACGTGACCTGTTTTCTTTACCTTTTCTTCCCAGACAATTCTCAAACATTTCAGAACATTACCTGACAATCAATTCTTTCGGGGTGAGAAGTAGGATGAGGGGGAGGAGAATGAGGTGGAGGAGGATGAGGAGTAGAAGAATTAGCAATAGCAGAAATAGAAAAACAGAAAGAAGAAGAACAACAACCTATTGTCGGCGCCCCTCACACCACCACCTGCAACACAGACCCAGCCAACACTACAGATAAGTGTCACACTGATAACCAATGTTGTTTTTTTTTAGGGGGACTGAGTGGTCTCGGGGTATGGTGTCCGCCTCGAGTGCTGGAGGGCCCGGGTTCATGCTCCTGTGAGGACCGGGATTTTTTCACGTGGACTTCTAGTAATAAAATTTCCCCTGGTCTCTGGGTAGTGAGATCGGACGCCCGTGTGTAGTGTTGCGCACGTAAAAAATCCCTTGGCAGTTGGAAATCAAAAAAGAGTAGCCTAACGGCACTGCCCGGGCCAAATTTCGAGAAATCTATCCACAGTATTTCAGGATCCTCGCCGATGCTACGGAGTTCGTGCACTGAGCTGAGTTTCTCCAGACTCAGGTTTGACTTAGAAGGAAAAGGGAGCACTTATGGGTTAAACCCGTGTGCCGTGATGTTTATCCAACGAATAAACTAAACGACTAAACTAAACTAAACTAACCAATGTTTAAAAACTTTCTTTTCCTCGCATATATTTCTTTTCTTGACATGTATTATCAACTTGTTTGTTTCCGGGGTACAAAGATTTTTGTTTTCGGGGGGGGGGGGGGGAGAGAGGGGGGTTGTTTTCTTTAGAAAACACAGGTAAAATGTCTTCTGCTCTTGGAGGTTATGTACAATAAATAATAACATTGGCCGCGGCAGCTAATATTGAGAGTCCTATTACAGTACACACAAAAGCAATCAGTGCTGAAGCTGTTAGTTTTACGGTACCAAATGTGATCATAATTTGAAATATTATCAATACAATGTAACTAATGGAACCAAACCATATTATCATACGAACAAATGTCTTGAAATAGTCAGAATGATGCAAAATGTTATTATAATTATGGTCAGCCGACAAATTGCTGTGCTTCTTTGAAAACATGGTTAATGTAAGTAAGAGGGTGCTCAATAACAATAAAGTAACGTACATGAACATTAAAATGCAGGCAACATTAAATTCAGTACCTAAATGTTCAATGGAAGTGACGAACTCAGAATCGTGTTTGTTAGATTGTGAGGTGTTTTCAGTAGCATCCACAGTTTCATGTATTTGATTCACGCTAGTTTCCGGTGGTGATTTACTATGTTCATGTTCACCTCCTGAAACACACGACAAATACATATTAATTGCATGCACACATATAGGTCATGGCATTCGTAATTATTATTATTATTATATTCATCACCACGTGCGTTGTCAGGTGGTGTAGGCCTTCTTGTCTCTTCACAGATCTCGGCTCTTGGTGTTCTGAATCAATTCTGTTCATGACCTCCCTCATTGCCGTGTCTCCTCACAGATCTCGGCTCTTGGTGTTCTGAATCAATTCTGTTCATGACCTCCCTCATTGCCGTGTCTCCTCACAGATCTCGGCTCTTGGTGTTCTGAATCAATTCTGTTCATGACCTCCCTCATTGCCGTGTCTCCTCACAGATCTCGGCTCTTGGTGTTCTGAATCAATTCTGTTCATGACCTCCCTCATTGCCGTGTCTCCTCACAGATCTCGGCTCTTGGTGTTCTGAATCAATTCTGTTCATGACCTCCCTCATTGCCGTGTCTCCTCACAGATCTCGGCTCTTGGTGTTCTGAATCAATTCTGTTCATGACCTCCCTCATTGCCGTGTCTCCTCACAGATCTCGGCTCTTGGTGTTCTGAATCAATTCTGTTCATGACCTCCCTCATTGCCGTGTCTCCTCACAGATCTCGGCTCTTGGTGTTCCGAATCAATTCTAATCATGATCCCCCTCCATGTCACGTCTTATTCCATGCAACGTCATTTTCACTAGGTGTGCCTCTGCCTCTTCTGTCGCTGATCTGTCTAGCCATCTCCATATTTTCCAATGTTTCTTTTCTCAGCACGTGACCACAGAACACTGGTCGTCTCTTGCGTACAGTTGCATATCATGTTCTACTGTCATTAGCCTCTTCCAGGCATTGATTGATAATTATTCTGGCCGTCCAGGGTATTCTCAACATTTGTCTCCAAATCTTTCCTAATTTAATCTGTCAAATTCTAAAATTCAATCACATATAGCAGAACAGGCTAAAAATAACATTTCACTACCCACTTTCTGCTATTCAATGAAAGTGATTTATTAGATAAGATACTTTTCATCTCTTTGAAATGTAGCTTGTTTCTCATGCCTATTCTGTTCGTATTCTGTGTTGCACACCTTCCATCTCATGTAATGTTTAATCCCTTATGCCTGCGTTTATTGGCCTTATTAAGCACTTCTCTATTCTACTGTAATGTCCCAATTTGGTGTTATCTCTTTTCTTTCATATAACATTTTAATGCTTGCTTGATATCTAAGGAGTGTCCCGTTTTGGACTTTCATTTACTATAATGTCTAACAGTTTTTGCAGATCTCTTGAGTTTTCAGAAATCAGTACGGTGTCCTCGGTTTATATTTTAACCTCACACTGAAATTTATGGCCTATCCTTGATGTCTCTCATTATTATTTTGCTATAGAAAGAGAAGCAATCAGATGACTTACCGTGTTAACTTTTCATAATTACCCACTTTAGTTCCTGTTTGTTGCCTCTAATTGGTTCCAGTAAATATCTTATTTCCCACTTTCTAGATCTTTCTGATCAGTTTTAATATATTCGAACATTTTGATCGTATTTTTTAATCACATGCATTAACGTCATCTATAATGATTGATTGATTGATTGATTTAGGAACCGGCATCACAGCATTCGGGGCATTCCCATAAGCGCTCCGTCCCCATCCTCAGCAGCCAGCGAAGAGTTCCAACACTAATAGTTCCAGTAGCAATCTGATTATATGTCCGTCTCGCCTTTCCTCTGAGCGTCGAGCGTCGACCAGATCCCCTCGTCACACCTCGCTGCCTCATTCTTACCAGGCTATGGTGATCTATTTGCTTCTCCGAGGTGTACACGTGCTCCCACAAGGCCGCAACCACGTCTGCCTTGGCATGCATCAATACTCCACCAAGTTTTGCCGAACCAGCGAATCTATCCGCCTGTTCATTCCCCAGCACACCGGTATGCCCCGGAGAAAAGATCCAGGTGATGCTTGCTACCCGTGACCTCCGAAGCGAAGCAAGCCACTCTGCACGAAGCCTGCCTGTCCTCACCCTCCTCAGCATGCTTTCTGAGTCAGTTACAATCACTATGTGTGTGTATGTATCGTGTTCTCCGTCCAGTGGAAAGCTGCACTGACCGCCTCCACCTCCATTCTTAAGCTAGATCATGTTTCATCATACGCCAGGCTCTTCTGCACCAAACGTCGACCATTAGCTTTTGCTAAGAATCCCCAGGCACATCCGAGAGACGAGCATGTTCGATGACAAGTCCTTGATACAACATCTGGACATTCTGAATGAAACTCTGGTTACAACTTCCAAGCGAACCTCCAATGCACCCAAGCTGCCGGTTACACAATCTAAATGCACTTTAGCTAGAATATTTAGCTTCAAAAACACAAGGCTAATTCATAAACTCCATCTCGTCTATTGACATACGGCAGAAGTCATGTGTGTTGTCCTGTTTGTTTCAGTGTGTAATTTGGTCACGTGTAGTACTGCAGAGCTCAACGTATATATTGAACCAGATTACTGAAGTCGTCACTGCTTCGTTTGGTGCTCAACTATCGACCGGCGAGAGTTATGTTTCCATTGTGTAGTAACTTTAACTATGTACTTACTATTTGATGGAGTTTTTTTATTACATTGGTTTTGTTCCCTACATACATGTATATACTGTGTTCGCCAGGAATGAGGCGCTGGAACCTCTTGCTCCCGGGTAGATTGGGCTCGTTAGCTATTACAGTGACCAATCTAGGAGATGGAAAACTCCGATTATAAACCCCCAAGGTTAAGATGGACCGACGTACCGAGGACTGAATGGCCACGGGTGAGCTGGTTGTGAACGTTGGACATCTGGTATGCGGGCGGGGCGGCGCCAGGCGTATGGACTCCTGAGGGACATCCCCTGCCCCTTTCCTAGTAAGCAGGCAATGCTAGGGTAACCGTTTTTTTTTCCTGCAATATTCAAACTTTGCTTATGGATTTAATTAAACACTGGAATAGTCGCCGGAGCTATGGAGCACGTGCTCTGCGCTTGACACATCTTTCAGAGGCTAGCGAAGAGAGAGTGAGGAGGAGAAGGCGAGGAAATGGTGTGAGAAGAAGGCATATAAATAGGAGGGCAGGCGCCAGGAGAACAAGACGAAAAGTGGAGAGACTAGGTTTCAACCATGTAAGAGTGGGATACTGGAACTGTCGTAGTGCCAGGCAGAGAGGTCCTGTATTGGAGAGGCTAATACATGATTTTGATGTCCTCATGCTCCAGGAGTTAAATAAAGACAAATACTATTGTCCTGGATATGTCACTTATATAAACGACACTGGACAGAAGAGACATGGGCAAGGTCTACTGGTGAAGAAAGGAATGAAGCATGTAGCACTTGACTTGGGCCGGTGGAACCACTGTGCAAGAGAGGTCCAGGGTATACAAATGGAGATTGGTGGCCTAAGTTGGAACATCATAAATGTATATGCCACAGTGGGCTGTTTTGTCAGAAAGGAACAATGGGACTAGCTTAAGGAATTAGAGGACTTACCAGGTGATAGGCTACTCATATGTGGAGATTTCAATGCGAGGAACAGAGATTGGGACAGTAGTGGAGAAAACCGACAAGGAATTGCACTTGCGGATGCCACGGTGGACTCCGATGTGGTCTGCACAAATGATGGTAGGCCGACTAGAATGGCAATGAGGCCTGGCGATGCAGACACTTCTATTGATTTGGCACTTGTCTCCCAGTCATCAGAACTTGATGTAAAGTGGACTGTTTTGAATGACCGTGGGAGTGATCACATGCCATGCTCAGTCCTGATCTCTAAGTCCATGAAAGTTAAGGCTGGGAGAGCGTGCAGGACCTTCCGGTATGAGTGGACCGACAGCGTTCTTGAACGCCTCAGACAGGGGGCATGCAACAGGACTGTTAAAACTTCTTTTTTGCAGCCCCCATGGTGGACCCCAGAAGTAGATAATGCTTGGAAAGCAAAGAGAGCTGCAGTGAAGCAGCTAAGGAAAATGCGACAGACACCCCGAAGCTCACGAGAGGAAGTGGACAGAGGAAAATGACAAGAAAGACAAGGTGGAGACTTTCATGCGATGTGCTGCAGAGGCCATGAACGTAAAATGAGAATGTTTTATGAAGGAGATTGGAGGTGATAAAACACTGCGAAAATTCTGGAAACTGCACAGAGAAATTCAAAGAAAAGATCGGCCTATGACAGTGGGAACAATTTATAAAGAGGATGGTGTGCGCATGACAACAGACAAAGAGAAAGGGGAGGCGTTTCTCCAGAGATTTTTAGAGCAGACCAATCATAATGATGCGGATACCAGGGATGCATTTAGAGAGAATATGCCTTATGAAGACATCATGCGGGTTGAAGATGTTAAACATATTTTGAAAAAGGCAAACGACACGGCACCAGGGCCTGATGGTGTCAGGTATGGCCACATGAAGGCTTTGAGCGATGTAGACCTGAAGGAGATGGCCGACGGCTTTAATTACAGCATTAGGACAGCATCGGTACCACAGGATTGGTTACATAACGTCATCTATAAACAAACGTAAAAGGTCTATATCAGTGTTTTCAAACCTTTTTTTTTTTGGTACTATGCCCCACTGAAGCCTTTCTAAAATTCGTATCCCCCCCCCCCCCCCAATCCTCAACATATACATAATTTTTAATATGACAAAATTGAAATGTTCAAGAAAGAAACTTAAATGCTAGGTTTTAGGAAGAAATCACTAGGAAATTATTGAGCAAACACAGTAAGTAAATTTTTGAAACATATAATGGAGAACTGAAATTCAAGTGCAAAATAATTTTAGTGAAAAATTTGTATATTATTTTAACTATTAGGAATTATTTATTATTTAAATTTGGTGACATCCTTGCTCTTGATGCTTGCTGCAAAGAGATTTTATGGCAGGTTCCAATTTAAACATCAGTTTCAATTCTCCCCGTTTTGTTATATCCAGCCCATTTTTTCGTAAAGAAGCAGATCATTTATGGCACCAAATCCGCATTCAGCTAAATATGAAGATGGAAACGGTAACAATAGTTCTCTTGCACATTTGGTTACATTTGGATATTTAATTTTGGTTTTCTCACAAAGCCATGCTACCGCTCCTTTGCGAATTCTTCTTGATACTGCATATTTGAAATATCAGACAAATCCACTAACATTGGCTGCATCATCCAAGTTGGGAAATCAATTTGTTTCAAATCAGAAAATCTTTCTTTTAAATCAGCCGATACAATTTTCAGATGATCGACAATGACATACATATCAGTATCAGTCACATCACATTTTTTGGAACCAATGAAACTTTTCAAAATTTTGTTGTAAATATATGTCTGACATAATTCAAAACAAGGCAATGAAACCAAATATTTTCTCTTTTGAATCGGCAAGAGCTTTATTTGTTCCTTGAACTTGTTTATTTAATATATTTAGTTTTTCAAAGAAATCGGCTAAATAACTCACAAATGCCTTACCATCGACCGTTAACAGATTTTTCATTTCAGGTTTATGGCTTATAAAATCACTAAGAGTATCAAATAGTTCCATAAATCTTTTCAAGCAGTTCCCTTTCGAAAGCCATCTTACTTCAGTGTGAAGCATAAGTCTCACATGGTCTTCATTTTGTTCTTCACAAAATAACTTGAAGAGACGTTCACATTTGGCACTAGCTTTAATAGCATTGACACACTTTATAACTAAATTTAGTACTTCATTTAGAACAGGCGAAATGTTTTTAGCTAACAGGTTTTCCCTCTGAATAACACAATGCACAAGAAGCATTTCTGGATTCTCATCTTTCATCAATTTTAAGCAACCATTTTCTTCCCCATCAAAATAGCAGCACTATCTGCAGCACAAGATGTTATATTTTTCATTGGTATGTTATTGACATCAAAGTAATTGTTTAGTTTACTATATATATATATATATATATTATATATATATATATATATATATATATATATATATATATATATATATATATATATATCACTCATTTCGTCTATTCTTCTGCTAACAGTATTGTTACTGAGTGGCATAGCTTTAACATCTTTGTCATCTTTTTCCAGAACCGTTTTAAGAAATGATGATATTGATGGTTTGATTAAATTCTCCCCTATAGTATGACTTTTCCCAGATTTAGCGATGAGTAATGACATTTGATAACTAGCCTAAAGAGTACGATTGATAGTTGCATTATGAGCAGTAAATAGAGACTTTAATGTTACTCTCTTTTTCAAAATTTGTCTTTAAAATTTGAAAGTATTTCAAATCTGAATTATTATGAGCATTATGTTTCGCCTTCAAATGTGCTTCAAGACGACCTGGTTTCATCGATTCGTTGGTTAAGCATTGTTGGCATAAAAGACAAAAAGGTGACCGTTCATCGTGGATAGCGGGTATAAAACCAAATTTTAATTATTCCTCCAAATGCTGACGATGTTTTTTTCTTGCTTGCACCACTCATTTCACTATGGACTGAAATAAATAAATATGAAATAAATTAAAAACTAAGAATAATAATAATAATAATAATATGAACTGGAGTAAACGTAGACTAAAAATACATATATGTATGAAATGTATACAGTATGAATTTATACATTATATGTATGGCACATTTATCCCACGGCAAACAAATAAATAAATAAATAAAAACATACTTTTTCATTTGTCAAATTTTTCTGGAAAATGATGCTTCTAAAACTGAAATTAATACCAAATAAAAAATTATCAATTGAATTTACATACCACTTATATTTACACAATGTATATATATTTTAAAACAACGTGACTTTTACAACAATTTAATGGACGCTTATTTCAAAATAACACCAACGGCGAATGCTAAGCGTTACTGCAAAACACTATAGACTAGAAACAGACCCCGGCACTAAGCATTTCGCGCCATTCAGAACAAATAGCGCGAAATGCTTAGTGCCGACCCAGTATAACCAGTAGTTCAACTCTAACATCTAACATTGAAATCACGGCACTAACATGGCAGACAGAAGTTACTTATACTGGACGTTTACCCAGCTCGATTTGCGACTGAGAGTCGCCATACGGTTAACTTACACTCTGGACGAGTCCATTTTCAAACTGCCCCCCATTAACAATCGAATTGCCCCACCCCTGTGGGGCGTGGGCCCCACGTTGTGAAACACTGGTCTAGATCTTTATGTATCTCAGGTTACCTCTACACTAATGCTCGGAATATTTAAACTATATTATCTGTTCCTATCTCTTCCACAAATCTACGCTGTTCCACATTCATTTTAGTGTGTATTTTTCTTCTTGTTCTTTCCAGTATAAATCTGAGTAGAAAGAATGGTGACATTGTTTATAAGGTTCATTGTACGAATTTGTTCTTCTTCAATTGCTCCTAATTTCTTAGGTAAAGCTATAAATCCAGATGTCAGCATTTCACGAGGTATGTGTCCACTGCTTTGCTAATATTTATATTCCAAATTCTTCCAGTACGACTAATTCTTCTACAGTGATTTCATCTGGTCCAACCTTTTTTTTTTCTTTCTTCCTGGGTACAAAGTTAGCATTAGGGACATTTTCGCTTAGAATATATTGCCCTTCAAAATTACTTTCTTTTGTCAGTTCGCTTGCAATTTATCTATAACTGCAATGTTGTCTCTTGAATGAAATCAATTATCTCTTTGAGTTCATTCAGTGCTTCATATAATGTATCTTCCTCTGATGTTTTCTTCCACTGTTCCACTGTTTTGCAGAGACAGCTGGTGAGGCTAATTGGTCTGTAGCTGGAGGCAATGGAACTATCTTTCCCCGATTTTAGGAGGGGTATCATGATTGCTTCTCTCAAGGCATGTGGAACGCTGCCTAAAGTCCAGCGGTAATTGAAAATCTACAGCAGCTTTGTTTTGGCCATTGTTCCTAGATTCTTTATCATTTCATTGGAGAATCGTCGGCTCCTGGTTGCTTTCTTACTTTCAGTTTTGCTATTGCTAGCTCCAGTTTGGGTATTGTGATAGTTGCCTCCAGAACCTCATGAAATGTTTCGTTCTGACCTGCAAGCTGCCACTTTTCCCGACTTTCTTGTTGTGTCTCTGGACTAATGTCGATATTGTTATCTTGTGCGAATGAGTCCGCAAACTGGTTGGCAGCTCGCTTTCCTGTTAAGATGTTTTAGTTTTTATGTAGTGTAATTTTTGAGTTTCTCCCTGTGCCCTTCTCGTTAAGTTGTTTTATTAGCTGCCACAGCTTCCTTGTGTCTCTTTCAAAGTTAAGTGACTCTGTTTTCTCCTGCTAACTTTTCCGTCTGCAGCTTGGCCCTTTAGAATTGTGCTTTTCCGTGCTGGTAATTGTAGTGGTGGTATTGTAGGTTTGGCCTCTGCTTGCTTTCTTTACACTTCCACATCATTATGCAGCTGTTATAGTTCACTATTCCAGTAAAGTTTGTTTTGTTTTGCCAGCTCTTCTCGGTACTGTTCCTCTCGCTGCCTGTACTATGCAATTGCCGAACTCTTCTATTACTGTATTTATGTCTCTATCTGTGTTCAGATGTCCAACCAGTATGCTGGTGCGATGTTTGTGCTTTGCCCAGTCCGCTTTCTTGTAATTCCGCCTCGAGAGGGTGCTGCTTAAACTTACAAGCTTATTTTCTATAGTTAGACAGACTGGCTGATGGCCACTGCGACAAATTTGTTTCACAACAGTTCGTATGATGTTCCACTCAAAGTTTGAATGAAAAGCCAGTGCATGGTGTAGTTGTGGTGTGTCATGATCTCGAATAGACGATATGTGGGTCAGACGGTTTGTTAATCGAGATGAATCAGTTCCTGTCTTGCCAGTCTTCTAGTCTTTCTCCTCTCTGGCGCCTTGTGATTACAACCCCACCTCTGCGAGTGGCTGTTGAAATCGCCACACACAATCATTGTTGTTCTTTTAATGGTAGTGTGGTCAGTGCATGTGGGCGGTCACTTGGACAGTAGTTAATGATCAGATGTAGATCTGTATTGTCTGTCTTACCTTTACGTGTCTGATGCTCTGCCCCTTCCATGTAAACTTCAATTTTGGAATCAGTGGTGTTATTCTTTACAAGGCTCAGTATCCCACCCTTTCGCCTGTTCTTTCGGTCAAATCAGTAACAATGGTAGCCTCTGATGTTCAAAGTTATGTTTTCAATGAAGAGAGTTTCTTGCAAGCAACAAACACTTACTTGTTCTTTATTCAAGATAATTTCTGAAGGTCTATTCTCAAGTCCCCTGGTTCTGCAGAACATCTGAGAAGGATCTCCAGTCTCATCGTTGGACCCTTTAGACAGAGACATAGGGCCCTCTACTTCACCTGTCTGGGAGTACATAGACGTGCTGCCATCATCATAACGTTCTGCAGTAATCGACATATATCATCGCGTAATCACGTGACATCCTTATTTCTGTTGTGCGCTTCATGGATGGTTGCCTCTGTCTCTAGAACCTTTCCTTTACTAGAGTAAGTACACTTTGGTCTTACTCAAGTTTAGACATGTATGCATGTACACATGTATCTGCGCATGTGTGTACATGCAGACATATCTAGAGCATTCTGGTTTTTGTTAACGGCGCCAGAAACTCGCCGACGCCCTTCTCCTGTTAGTTAAAACTGTACCGCCAAGAGAAGGGAAGGAGATTGACTTTTGCTGCCAGAGTTGATGAATACACAAGCCATTTGGTAATTTGCAAAGTTGGGTGCTCACCCCACCTCTGCTCCCCGGGATTTATAACAGCAGTTAGGACCCTCTTTAACTTCAAATATCGTGATCTTAAACTGATTTTTCGCCTGTAAATAAATCACTATTTTGTTATGTTAACATTGTTGGTAGCTTGAAAAGAATTTAATTCAGTTTTGTACAACTGTTCTTGTAACCGACGTATTTTGCCTGTATGCATTTATCTTCCGAGTTTAAGATGTCTTTAGAGATTCAGTTTTTCTTAGTTGTTGTCTTCTCTTTGTTGTTTAATGGATTGACTTGTTTTTTGTGTTCGGCTGTTCATCACCACGCTTTTGTCAAATTACCTTCTGCGAGAGCGGCGTACTCATTATCATCACTAACGTTTATCTTTTTCAACATCATCACACGCATTATTAGCCAAAGGAAGATCTTTGACAGCCGAGACGCTCCGATTGCTCTAATCAACAGTTAAAAACCATACCAAAACAGACCAGATACCAATGTAATTCTCTTAGGCAACGAGGGATACACAAATTTAGCTATACAACACTAACCTATTGATAATTTGAGGTTTGTTGGAGCAGTCGAGACCATTCGATCCTCATCATCACAAACAGCGTCGTGAAACATGTCACAGTCTGTCAGACTACGATTACAGATGCGACATGGTGTACAGGGAACCTCTATCTGCAGAGATTCTTGTGTGGGGTCTCTGAAGTAACCAGCCTTACAACCAAACAAAGTTGAAGCGGTTCTGCTGCACGATCGAGTGATAACCGCCTGGGTGAGATTATTCTCAGATAGTTCTTCACATTTTAAACAATCCTTATATGTGTGGCTGTGGTCAGACATAAAAGTCCCAGCTGGACAAGGTAAGCATTCCACACTGGATGTCCGAAAGAACTGTCCAGCTCCACACACAACTGGTCTCTCCTTGCACACAAACACACCATCAGGGGTCATAACTGCATCGTGATTAGGTGGGCAGCAGACGGTATTGTAGTACCCCTCACATGGTCGGGCGGGAAACGGACATTCAGTACACTTCTCACACCTGTTATCCTGCATAATAATACCAGCTTTTCGTCTGTAGAATCCGCCTGTACAGAGTATTACAGCATCACGAGTACTGTCGCAAACACTGACCAACACTTCAACATCAGGGTTTTCTATCCTCGTACAGGGTTTACATTGTCTGAAAAAATTATAGTCGTTTTCTATGAAGGTTCCACGTGGACAAGGAATACAGACGTCATGACCTTCTCTGGAAGTGTGGAGTCTTTCTCCGCTTGAGCAGTATGTCTCGTAAGTTCCACCAGGGCAGAAGTGAAACAGGAATAGGAAAGCAAGAACGTAAATGTTCTCCATTTTCAAAATATACGGCAGGCGACCATCTGTCGTCAGCTTTATCATCAGGTGTTTCTGTAAACAGTAATTATAAAGTAATTAACGTCAGCTTTATCATCAGGTGTTTCTGTAAACAGTAATTATACAGTAATTAACGGAACCATTTAACACACCACGTGACGTGCAGGGTATATGGTGCTAGCCCCATAGTTGTATGGACCAACCGGCACTCGGTGGCTGATGTGGCTGCACATATCATACAAACACATACAGTGAAAGTGTTGCACTCATTAAGTGAAGTAAAGTATGCTAAACTTGCTTAACTGATTCATTGCTGAAGGATAGTATATCGCCAAACGTGGACTCTCAATTGGACAGAAGGATGATATACCTCTGCACAATGGTCATCGTGGTATTTGTTTTGGTTTGCGGTGTCTTCCGAAATTTAAATGCTCAGTGAACGAAAATGTGCATTATAGTATCTGTTTAATACACTATAGAACGGTCTCCCTGGCATAGCGGTTAGCGTATTTCTCCGCAATCCCGTATAATCTCGTGAGTAGCGCAGCTGCCCGAGATTCGGTAGCGGATCGCGCCGCGTTGGTGCTGAAAATGCTGATGTTGACTGCAACGTCCTGTAAGGGATATACAACATTAACATAAAACAAAACAAAACACTATAATACAATCTAAATAATACATTTTAAACGATATCAATCCCCAGAAGGATTAGAAAGCTGCTGGTCAAAACTGTTTTCCAAAAGAAGCTGTTAAAGTCATCATAAACACTAACATTGAATTACTGGGGGGGGGGGGGGGGGGGGGGGGGATACCAGCAGACTGGGGAGAAGAATGCTAGCAAAGAAAGGGAGCCTGCAGTAGTGTGAACACTATAGAGTGCTATTGTGCGCCATGTTTGGTCCAAACCCACTGTTTTTTGTTTGGCACTAAATCAGGTAAAGGCATTGCTATCTGTACCTCGGTGACGCGTAGAGGCAGATGGCAATGTCTCACTGATGACCTTGATTTAAGTCCCGACAATGTGCTGTATTGGCCTTTAGCCAGCATTTCCATAAACTAGGTATGTACATATGTCCCACATGAAATAACAGGATATGTTTGCGTTGTTCAGAAGTCAAAAGTAATGTCCATGCAACTTAATGTTGCTTCTGTTCATGACCATTTTCGGAATATGACAATAGCCTGGGCTTCATGGTTGGAATATCGGGATCTGTGGAACTAACACAGGAAACAATCCAATCAGGTCATTATCTAGGACTGAAAAATCGCGGTGGTGATCTAGAACACTATCCACCACGCTACCATGAATGAGATCATTAACGGAAAATGCTTGGGAAAAGGGCACTGTCGGGAAATTAACATAGACTGTGTCAAGACAGATGAGCATTTGAGATATTAGAGCGTGATCGCCCACTCTTATTGGCATGACACGTGACAATTATGATTATACACACAAGCAAGTAGTATACAATGTGCAATTTACACCCTAAATATAGAGCAATACGTCATAGATGACATTATTTTTTACTATAAGAAGGGTATAGCTCTAGATTGAAAACGGACCCCAGTTTTGAAATTTTGGCGGTTATTTTCTTGGATTATGTCTGGTTGTCACTTCCGTTGTCATTTCCTGTTGGCTACCTACAGTTGTCACTTCCGGTGTCTCCCGGGACACGTGCCACCGACCAGCAAGCCCATAGGTCCCTCCGTCGGCCGAATCGGCTTTCCCAGACATCCCCCAAGACCACTTGAAGACAGTAAGGCAAGCCCCGGACATGAGGAGTACTTATATTGTTAAGTACACCAAATAGGCGCCGGAAACCTGGGTTTGAGTCCCAGTGTGTGTGTGTGTGTGTGTGTGTGTGTGTGTGTGTGTGTGTGTGTGTGTGTAGGGTTAGGCCAATGTGAGGAGCGCGAGGGAATAGGCCCCTACCCCGGATATTAGACTTTGCCTCCTCAGAGGAGGGCCGCCAACCCAAATGGAGAATGGCGAGCCACAAGGTCGATCATTTTTTTTTTTTTTTTTTTTTAAACCTTTATTGAGTGTTAAGAAACATTTGCATTTGTATTGTTCGTGTTGTTACAGAGCGTTGCATGTGGAAGTGTAGGTGACATATGCGCAAATTTTTACAACATTTGTTTCAACATTTTTACATTTGAAATGGGGGGTAAAGAAAAACGAGTACAAACAACAACAAGACGATAGTATACCATTTTTTTCCCCCTCTGCCACCCTCTCACCTGTCAGCTCCAACCCCACCAATACCATCATCACCACTTGGTAATGAGGAAAATGGCAGTAAAATCTGTTGGAACTAACTATTGAAGGCGGCAGTAGCATCAAAACCAACAGTGTCGAAAGGGTGGGGGAAAAGGGAGGGGGGTGGTTGTCAAGGGGTATACTAGTTTACAATGCAGAAAGGTAGTTGTTGCATTTGTATTGTTCGTGTTGTTACATGCGTACTGTGTGTTCAGTATTTGTGTGCGTGTTTTTACAGAGCGTTGCATGTGGGCGTGTAGGTGACATATGCTCAAAAATTACAAATATGTTATACATTTAAACATTTCTCCATTGACATTGTTGTAAGGAAATATTTTAAATCAAAAGCGTGATGGTAGCAGGCTGTTATTATTTCCCCTGCCGCCCCGCTTTCCTGTCAGCTCCAAAAACTCCTACCAAGTACCATCACCCTCGGTGATGATAAACATGGCGGTGCAGAACTGAAACAAAACGGTGAGGGTGGCAGCAGAGACAACAATCACAGTATCAAAAGGGTGGGAAAGGGGGATGTGATAGTATACGCGTTTACAAAGCCATATATATTAATAGTGATTACAATGATAATAATGCAAAGTAACAACCAAATACATAAATAAATATCATAGTGACAAGGAATAACAGTGCTGGGACTAGTGATAGACTCAATGATAATAAATAATAGTTTTAACATGTGATTTTATGTGCTAAATTGATTACCTTAGGAATGGTGTTTACATGAAATACATCTTATAATAATAATGACAAGGAATAAAAACTACTAAGGGTGATAACAGCAATGCTAATAAACACAATGATAGAATTTGTTATGATAATGATCACATTTTCCAAAACTGTGATTCCATTTGCTAAATGATTTTCTTAGGAATGGTGTTAAAACATGGCAGGTACATACAATAACAATTGCATCCTGCACTGTTAAATAATATAGTAGGTGTAAAAAGGAGTTGGTTATCTTTTTTCTCCTTGCTTATTGTTTCTTTTTTTTTTTTTTTTTTACATATGCATGCAATGTTCAATAATAGTAGAAGTAAAAGGAGTTGGTTTTCTTTTTCTCCTTGCTTATTTTTTTGTCATATTTGTAAGGGTTCATTCATTTTTTTCCCTTCCTCTTTTTTTTTTTTTTTAACTTTTTGTAAAAAGTAAAACAAGCATCAGTATTAGCACAAACTTTTTTACAATCTTTACATTTTTGTTTCCATTGTCCTCTCCTCACCAATTTGTTTCATTCCACCAATGCCTTCATCACCCTTATCTGGGCGATGATGGTAAAGGCGCCGGGCAACTGGGTTTGAGTCCCAGTGTGTGTGTGTGTGAGTGTAGGGGTAGGCCGATGTGAGGGGCGCGAGGGAATAGGCCCCTACAACGGATATTAGCATTAGCATTCGCCAACCCAAATGGGGAGTGGCGTGCAACAAGGTCGATAATTTTTTTTTTTTGGTTTGGCGGTCATCCCAGACTAGCTGGTTCCCCGCCTCCCCTGTTTTTGGCGTGGACCCTTAGTCCCACTGTGAGCTATTGCCCACAGTGGTCCACCGGGCCCACATTTAAAGTGATGCTTATGTGAGGTCCTTTTTTTTGGATCACCCGGCCCCCGACCAGACCAGGCGCACTACTGGGGGGGATGCAGCAAATGCGTCTGATCTTAGCCAAGAGACCGAGAATGATCATCCCGGCCTCCGACCAGACCAAGCGCACTACTGGAGGCCAGCAAATACACTTGATCTTATTTTTTTTTTTTTTTTTTTTTAGGGTTTGGCGGTCATCCCAGACGAGCTGGTTCCCCGCCTCCCCTGTTTTTGGCGTGGACCCTTAGTCCCACTGTGAGCTATTGCCCACAGTGGTCCACCGGGCCCACATTTAAAGTGATTAATGTGAGGTTTTTTTTTTTTTTGGTGTGTGGATCACCCGGCCCACGACCAGACCAGGCGCACTACTGCGGGGAGCAGCAAATGCGTCTGACCTTAGCCACGGGACCGAGATTGATCCTCCCGGCTTCCGACCAGACCAAGCGCACTACTGGAAGGGACAGCAAATACACTTGATCTTAGCCAAAAGTCGATCAAATGTAGTGTAGACTACACTTTCATCTGACCCAAAAAATAGCTTGGGCATATTCAACTTTAGGAAAAAAGACTGAAGTCAGATTACGGCTATTAATTCCATATATGGGTATATTACCACAATTAATAAATACGTAATAACATATAGATAGTGATTATTTCTAGACAAAATAACATTAGAGACCAGACACAATAGTATACATTCAATTGAATTAACATAATCAGTGAAATTTGCAACTTAATCATTAAACCAATATTTTTTAAAGATAACGCTAGTTACTTCCCTTGCGTATTTTGGAAATAGTTGTATCCCCTTGATGTCTGCAGGAAACGGCAGTATTTTACATAACTAAGAAGGACTAATGAAAATAACTTGCTTTAGAATTAATGTCCGATAATGAATTTCGGAATATAGCGGTTATAAATTACGCTAAATCGATTGAGCACATCGTCGAAGTTGTAAACAAAGAGTGCAAGGTATTTTGCTTGGGTGGTGAGTATGTAAACAATCCGAAAATAACGGAAATAGCAACTGTCATTTACTGCCGATATAGTACCTTGCGGTATATGACAGTGCAATTCAGAAAGTGACATGACAGAAATTCAGAAATTGTACATACATAAACGAAGAAAATCAGGGGTGTTTGACAAAGCGGCTTTTATTTTACTGTAGGCGCATTATGTATAAAACATATATGCTGCTAGAAAACCGCCGAAGTTGTAAACAAATATTGTCCGGTACTTTGCTTAGGTGGTGAATATGTAAACAATACGAACGAAGACCGGAAATTGCAACTGTCATTTTAGCCTGAGGAATTAAGGCCGCCTGTCTAGTGCAGTCGCCGCGAACTGTGCAGACTAGGATGGTCATTTTGCCCCCGACAGAAAAAAATTACCGGAAATGTGAACAGAAAATCAACAACTAGTATCAGAAATTGCGTGAAGTTTGACAAAGCGGCTTTTATTTTGATGTAGCCTCGCAAGAATTTGTAAAACAACATGCTGCTAGCAAACTGCCGAAGCTGTAAACAAATATTGTAAGGTACTTTGCTTGGGTGGAGAGTATGTAAACAATCCGGAAAAAAAAACGGAAATAGCAATCGGCTTATATTTTGTCGTAGTCTCGCAAGAATTTGTAAAAACATCATGCTGCTGGCAGACCACCGAAGGTGTAAACAAATATTGTAAGGTACTTTGCTTGGGTGGTTAGTATGTAAACAATCCGTAAAGACAGGAAATAGCAATCGGCTTATATTTTGTCGTAGTCTCCAAGAATTTGTAAAACATTATTCTGCTGGCAAACCAACGAAGTTGTAAAGAAATATTGTAAGGTACTATGCTTGGGCCGCTAACTAATGATGCTTGTTGTAATGTAATGATACACCATAATCAGCGGTATGTGACGTGCCGACTGGCGTCAGCTCTCCGCAACTCTCGATCTTTCACAATAAATTGCCCTGCCCCGCAGCGCACGGTGCGCGTGTGTGTGTGTGTGTGTGTGTGTGTGTGTGTGTGTGCCTGTATGTGTCTGCGTATGCGTGCGTGAGCGTGTGTGTATGATTGCGTGCGTGCGTGCGTGCGTGCGCGTGTATGTGTGTGTGTATGTATGTGCCGGGTCATCTCACGAACAAATGTATGCTTCGTACTATAGCTATGTGTCTATCTTTTACACATTGCACTCAAGCTTTAATGCAATGCATTTACAGGACAAAGCAGTCAGTCCCAGCATTCTGTTTATGTACCTGCTTCCTGGGCAAGTTTGCAGTTATCTTTCTGAACGGCCGGCACCCATGATGTTCTGTAGTGTCTGGCATCATGATCATCATCATCATCATCATCATCATCATCATCATCATCATCATCATCATCATCATCATCATCATCATCATCATCATCATCATCATCATCATCATCATCATCATCACTATAGCATCTTCCACTGACGTTGTCAAGTGGAGACATGAAAATCAGTCATTTGAACGAATGCGGTGTATGCCCTACACGGGTAGTAATTCTAGATAGCTGAATGCCTGGTCATTCTTCATCATCATATGCCATATCGGTAAGCGTGGGCGGTCATGGCTCGTCTATCTAATACATACACCCTCATTCCTGACGTATAGCATTTACAGGTCGGATTAACAATTAAATTTCTCTTTCTGTTTCCAAATTGAATGTTTTATGTAGAAATGTAATTGTTAATTTTTGTTCAATCTTATTTGTTGAAATTTTATTTTTTTCCATTCAACCACAGTGACTTATTACATAAGATACATTTAATTTTCTGAAATACAGCTGTTGTTTGCATAGGGGACAGGAGAACATCTCTAGCAGGTTGGGGTGGTCAAATGACAACGTGAGATATTTTTTCCCCATTTGGGACAGACGAATATCTCTAGTAGGTTGGGGATTTAAAATGACAACGTGAGATATTTTTCCCATTTGATTAAGGAATTGTCCTACTTTTTCTAAGTTTTGGCTGAAATTTGGCTGAAATTTTTCATATTTTGTTAACAAAATGTCCTACTTTTCATAAGATTTGGATGAAATTTGGCCAAACTTTTCACATTTGATTGACAAATTTGTTCTTACTTTTCATAAGTTTGACTGAGAATTTTATAAGTTTAGCTGAAATCTGGACAAAATATTTTGCTTTGGTTAACAAAGTGGCCAACTTTTTTATAAGTTAGGTTGAAATTTGACCAAGCTTTTCACCTGTGGTTATCAAAGTTTCGTTACTGTTCATAATTGTGGTTGAAATTCGGTAAAACATTTCACCTTTGGTTACCACAGTTTCCTAATTTTCATAAGTTTGGGTGAAATTTGTTTAAACTGTTCACCTTTGGTTAGCAAAGTTTTCTTACTTTTCATAAGCTTGGTTGAAATTTGGCCAAAATGTTTCACTTTGGTTAACAAATTATCCTACTTTTCATATGTTTGGGTGAGATTTTTATAAGTCTGGTTGAAATGGAGCCAAATATTTTTCATTTTGGGTAACAAATTTTTCCGACTTTTCATAAGTTTGGTTGAAATTTGGCCAAAATTGTCACGTTTGATTAACAAATTTTCTTATTTTCATAAGTTTGGATGAAATTTGGCCAAACATTTCACGTTTGGTTAACCAAATTTTCGATTTTTTAAAATATGTTTGGTTGAAATTTTGCCAAACTTTTCACCTTTGGTTACCAAATTGTCCTACTTTTCATAAGTTTGGTTGAAATTTGGCTAAAATTTTCACCTTTCGATTAACAAATGTTCCTACGTTTCATAAGTTTGACTGAGATTTTTATAAGTTTGGTTGAAATGTGACAAAATTGTTCACTTTTGTTAACAAATTTTCCTACTTTTCATAAGTTTGGGTGGGCTTTTTATAAGTCTGGTTGAAATGTAGCCAAAATTGTTCCCATGTGGCTAACATATTTTATTACTTGACCAAGATTTTTGCCCTTCATTCTCTCACCACATGACAACTATATACACCGTAAACACTAAATATTCAACAACCAAGACGTAATTATAATCTATATACCTGTTTATTTACAGAAGTTCAGTACATTTTACAAGAATAATATCTTTTAATGCATAATGTCATTATACGAAATGGATGATGTGATATGAGCTGGTATACATAGTATCACAGCAACATTTTATTTTCACATATAGAGCTATACACATTGTATGTTGTTTCAGGGTTTCTTCACACCACTGACTGAGTAGGTTGTTTTTTTTCGCTGGTTGCCAGGTATGTAATGTCACTTAGCATGTAATCATAAAACTGGTCTCCTGCTCGGTGGGCTGATATATATATTGTAGATAACCGAGGGATCAATCATCTGAAGGTCGAGTACATCAAGCAGCTGGTTGTTGGGTTCATCACACATCTGGTTGCTGGGGTCATCTCACATCTGACTGTAGCTGGGTTGACAACTGGTGGTATAGTATACATATGATTGGTGGCTCAGTGTTCATGTATCTGAAGGTGTTTTCGTTTTGCATGATTAAGCTGAGGGTGTAGTGCTCATAGGTGTTGAGGTTGCAGTGCCCATAGTTGTTGTTAAAGTGGGTGTCTGATGCTTTGTTTTTATGTGTCGTTGTAAGCTGTCTTTTCTGTTAAATAGATTACCACAGAGGTGGCACGTGTGTGTTTCGGTGTTGTTAACTGTGTTAATGTGACGTGTAAGCTTGCGTTTTTCTGTAAAGAATTGACCACATATATGACACAGATAGAGATTTTTCTGTTTAGTGGCCTTTACGCTGGAAAGGGTAAGGGCAATAAGGCACATATTCCAACCAGCTTGTAGTTTCCGCACCAGCTAATGGAGTGTTGATAATTAGCACAGTACTCTTTTGTGTAGTTGCACTGGTGAAGTGTTGATACGGTAGAGTGATCCAACACTATGATTTGTATAGCTTTCTGTAGTTCCACGCTTTCAAAGGTCGTTCTGGTGTAAGTACTGACCGATGAACGTTATACCGCTGTGAAGAAAAGACAAACCATTACAGTCCACCGTCGATATTTTATTTTTTATTTCAAAACATGCGACAACCAATATTATTTTGATGCTAGTGTTTTTAAACCATCTACAGAAAATAATAACCAAACTTTTTTAAAATCAAAAGTACTAACTTTTTAATTATGATATATAAATAGAAAATAGTACCCATTTGACATTTGCGAATTATGAGGGTGCACCAAGACGTCATATGTAGTAAAATAATGGTTGCTCTCTGCATTGCTCTCATTTTTGTTCTTCTCATACCGGCTGTCTTACGTCACCTGAGGGTCTTCAACGTGAATATACGTTTTGTGATTGGAGATAAAGGCTAGCAAGGTCCTGTATGTTTCGTAATTCTGTAAAGCTTATTTACGTTGTGTTATTTTATAAAGTATGTTACTGTCATAGGTGTTTTATGTACTATATTAGTGAGCAAAGCAGGCGAATACACGCACTGATGGACAGTTAATGAGCATTGGTGAACAATAATTGGTGGTGATATAACAAGTGACATCATATGTATATGATAAATTTACACATACTGTATTTTACACAGTGTGACACCATCCATATGACCTTTATGCAGACCAGTTTTGACCTAGTGTGAAGGGATATATACACCAGACAGTATTTTGATATCATGCGCATCTGATATATCTCGAGGTGTAAACCCGAATGTAGCATCATGTACCTTATTTCCTGCGATATACATCAGCGACAACACTATAATTGACGGCGTGTAACGAGAATGTATACTACACACAGCGTACTTACCACTGTGGTCTCTTCGGTGAGCTGTTTTCGATAGGTCTTGTTGCAAACGTAGTGTATTTAACCCGCCTTTGCGGTCCTTTTTATACAGACTGTGCGGTTGATGCAAAATAGAAAACATGTCTAAACATGTTCAAGCAGGTTTACCGCTGTCGGTACGCTCTGAATCATCCTCCGGTTTTCCCCAAAGACATGTCTGAACACGTTCACGTACGTTCACTCACGCTGACATAGCCCTGTGATGAGTCAACCGAGAGTTCAGGTCATAGATGTTGTGGCGGTAAATGGTTCTAGAATTAGTGTCGGATTGTGGAAACGCCTAGTTTTATTGTCACAGTTTTGTAATCTAATGTATGAGTGGTATTCTGTAATAGTACCTTATTTTAGAGCTAAAGACATGCCTGGGACTTTAAGCACGTGGTATGGTTTTGTCATTACCATGTATGATAGGATCATTCAGCCACGGTGACCTCCTCGCTAATCAGTTTTCCACCTCTGTTGCCACCATTCAGCCACGTCGCCACATGAATACATGACCGCTTGGCCAGCAGAGTTTGTGTACATGTGACCACTGAGTCTTGCGGCTAGAAAGCTTTTCGTCAGCACAGACACAGAGAAGAAAGAATACTGCTATCGATTTGGCAGCAGGCCGCCTTGTTATGAAAAGGTATGAGTGCCGGGTTCTTCAGAAAACACTGGCAATCTTGCGAAGAATTTACAAACACAAAAAGAAGGCTGGGGTTGACTGCGATGTCGTGTAAATGTATTGACGCTTTACCGACCTGTAAATGCTATGCGTCAGGAATGAGGGTGTATGTATTAGATAGACGAGCCATGACCGCCCACGCTTACCGATATGGCACATGATGATGATGAATGACCAGGCATTCAGCTATCTAGGATTACTACCCGTGTAGGGCATACACCGCATTCGTTCAAATGACTGATTTTCATGTCTCCACTTGACAACGACGACAGAAGACGCTATAGTGATGATGATGATGATGATGATGATGATGATGATGATGATGATGATGATGATGATGATGATGATGATGATGATGATGATGATGATGATGATGATGATGATGATGATGATGATGATGATGATGATGGTAATCATGATGCCAGACACTACAGATGATCATGGGTGCCGGCCGTTCAGAAAGACAACTGCAAACTTACCCCGGAAGCGCGTACATGCACAGAATGCTGGGGCTGACTGCTATGTCCTATAAATGCATTGCATTAAATGTTGAGTGCAATATGTAAAAGATAGACACATAGCTATAGTAGTAAGCATACATTTGTTCTTGAGATGACACGGCACACACACACACACACACACACACACGAGCACGCACGCACGCACTCATGCACACATACTCACGCACGCATGCGCAGACACATACATGCACCGCGCGCTGCGGGGCAGGACAATTTATTGTGGAAGATCGAGAGTTGTGGAGAGCCTACGCCAGTCGGCACGTCACATACCGCTGATTATGGTTTATCATTACATTACAACAAGCATCATTAGTTAGCGGCCCAAGCATAGGTGTACCTTACAATATTTCTTTACACCTTCGATGGTTTGCCAGCAGAATAATGTTTTTTCAAATTCTTGGAGACTACGACAAAATATAAGCCGATTGCTATTTCCTGTCTTTTCGGATTGTTTACATACTAACCACCCAAGCAAAGTACCTTAAAATATTTCCTTACAACTTTGGCGGTTTGCTAGCAGCATGTTTTTTTTTAACAACTTCTTCTGAGACTACATCAAAATATAAGCCGCTTTGTCAAACTTCACCCAATTTCTGATACTATTTGTTGATTTTCTGTTCACATTTCTGGTAATTTTTTTCTGTTGGGTTGCAAAACGACCATACTAGCCTGCACAGTTCGCGACGACTGCACTAGACAGGCGGCCTTAATTCCTCAGGCTCAAAGACCCCTCTGCCATACACCGCAAGGTACTATATTGGCAGTAAATGACAGTTGCTATTTCCGGTCTTTTCGGATTGTTTACATACTCACCACCCAAGCAAAGTACCTTACACTCTTTGTTTACAACTTCGGCGATGTGCTCAATCGATTTAGCGTCATTTATAACCGCTATATTCCAAGATTCATTATCGGGCGTTAATTCTAAAGCAAGTTATTTTCATTAGTCCTTCTCAGTTATGTAAAATACTGCCGTTTCCTGCAGACATCCAGGGACACAACTATTTCCAAAATACACAAGGGAAGTAACTAGCGTTATCTTTAAAAAAAATATTGTTTTAATGATTAATTTGCAAATTTCACTGATTATGTTAATTCAATTGAATGTATACTATTGAGTCTGGTCTCTAGTGTTATTTTGTCTAGAATTAATCACTATCTATATGTTATTACGTGTTTATTAATTGTTGTAATATACCCATATATAAAATTAATAGCCATAATCTGGCTTCAGTCTTTTTTCCTAAAGTTGGATATGCCCAAGCTATTCTTTGGGTTAGATCAAAGTGTAGTTTACACTACAATTGATCGACCTTGTTTCTCGCCACTCCCCATTTGGGTTGGCGAATGCTAATGCTAATATCCGTTGTAGGGGCCTATTCCCTCGCGCCCCTCACATCGGCCTACCCCTACACTCACACACACACACACACACACACACACACACACTGGGACTCAAACCCAGGTGCCCGGCGCCTATTTGGTCTACTTAACTATTTAAGTACTCCTCATGCCCGTGCTTGCCTCACTGTCTTCAAGTGGTCTTGGGGGCGGTCGGGGTCAGCCGAGGCGGCCGGCGTAGGGACCTGTGGACTGGTCGGTCGGCGGCACGTGCCCCGTGAGACACTGGAAGTGACAACCGTAGGTAGCCAACAGGAAGTGACAACGAAAGTGACAACCAGACATAACCCAAGAAAAAAACCGCCAAAATTTCAAAAATGGGGTCCGTTTTCAGTCTGGAGCTATACCCTTCTTATAGTAAAAAACAACGTCATCTATGACGTATTGCTCCATATTTATTGTGTAAATTGCACATTGTATACTACTCAAGTGCACATCTTTCACAACCTGGGTTATAACTGTGAACAATCAGTTATAGACTGCATTTACTTAACCATTCTTCAAACATCAGCATAAACCAAACCTTCAGGATCCAGTCACATTCATCATCATTGGTATGTGGCTTGCCAAGTGGCGCGGGCTTGCATTTTTCTCCATACATCTCAATCCCTAGACCTCTGGGTTAATTTTGTTGATTACATCTCACTTCTTGGACAATCATGGATAATTTCTCTTGACCTGCCTCTGCCTCTTCAAACGCTGATATCTCCAGTCACCATGTTGTTTTCCAATACGTCACTTCGAATTATTTAACCAAGAAAATGGTGTGCTTTCCTTCTTATAGTTGCTTATACTGTTCTACTTTCACTGGCCTGAATTAGGTACTCATTGTTAGTTACTTTGAACTTCCAAGAAATTCGTAGCATTCGTATCAGAAGCCACATCTCTGCTGCAATCTATTCTTTCATTGTTCGTTCCCATTCCGTGATTCACTAATATACAACAGAACAGGTTCAATATACCATCTAAGTACTCACTTTTGGACATTCAATTACAGTGATTCTAATAAGCGTGCCCTATTTTATTTTATTTTTAATGCAAAGTTTGCTATGCTATGTATCTACCATAAATTGAGCTATAAGACGAAAACAAATAAACCTAATAGGCCAGCTGAGAACAGAACATGCATCACACAACAAACATCTAGATAAGATTGGTACATTGCCTGAACCGAATTGTTGGCCCCGCATCCAAATGAGGAATCTATTGAACATTATTTCAAGATTAGTTAACATGTCAAACAAACTGCTCCCACCACACATTACTACTTGCACAACAACACATTCTATTTTATTGCTATAGCTTAGGGGGATCTGAACTTTTGTCAGAGAAGCAATGAGCTGTTAGAGTCACTTGCCCACAGATACGAGTGCATATCTTCATCAATAGAGGAGCCACAGTCGCTCATTAGCTAGCACACTTGCCTGACAGCACGATTGTCATATGTTGAGATCCCTACCTCGGATTTATTTAATAGACCTAGACCCACTGGTGAGAACTTAAAATGGGAACCAGGAAATGTCCAGCAAGTGAAATAGGCTGACGATTATTTTATACAAGATTTCTGCTTGCATCATATACCCAGTACAGCCCAAGGCGTGCACAAGGGTACTTTACTTGTTTACCTCAGCATAATCATCACATCTACAAGGTAGTGAGAGCTCTGGATGTTTTATACACAAGTATTGATAAATTTACTTCCTCGACATTGGCAGACACGAATACAACTAACTACGTGACAAGTCTAGCAGTAATGCACAACTCAGAAACTGTGAAAAATGAACATTAAATATCGGTTTGAAATTAAACATGGATATGCATCGATCACGCAACAATTGCTTACTGTGTAAAATAGTAAAACCAGAACCAGGATACTTCAGCCAAAACACCGAAACACCAATGTTCTCTTTTGGGTTACAGTAAAATGACGATATACTAAAATCATAGCAGGAATTCCCGAAAATTACATGGAGTTCGACTTGTTTCTGTTGTAAACACGGTAAAGTGTCGTGGGAGGATTAATTGATGTTCCAACCACCGACGGTGGATAATGCCTTTCCATGTGGTTGTACAATGTCTTTGGTATCATCAATCCATTTTCTTCTCTTGTATTAGATATGTGCAAAGCATTAGAATTCGTGTATTGACTCGTCCATGCTTGTTTTCAATAGACTGCACTTTCGATGGTACCATCATCTCGACGTCGGATTAGGATGTCCAGGAACAGCGACGATAATGTGTTCGTGGTCAATAGGCAAAGCGATGTTTTTGTGAGCTTGGTTCATGATTTAGTGGAACGATTCAGCTTGTGTGGCCTCTGTGATTAATAATATATTATGCACTTAACGATATAATTAGTGGAATGTGCGGTGGGGGTGTAATGGTTTCCGCCGGAGGCGGGAAAGACAGACAAGTTTCTTGCCAAATTGCATGCTACAATTCAACAATCAAAGTGATCAGTTATCAGTTATCAGTTGGGGTATCTTCATTGCACTCCGGACAGGTCCATGGGTGCTCAGATCCTCCCCTCCCCTCCCCCAGCATATGCTTCGGCGTTCGGTGGCTAATAGTGTTGAATCTGTTCACCCAGGACATGCTGGTGTGTTGGGAAACGAGCAAGCGGACAGACAGGCCTGGTCTGCACAGTTGTGAGATATATTAGTGCATGGAAAGATAGATGTGGTCCGGACGCTTTGAAATAACTTGTTTATCGTGGATGAACAGATCAATCATCATAGCGTAGATCAAATGAAGCGGCAGAGATTTCATGATGAAACTTCCCCCTCAAGAGGCGGACTGATACACCTATTTAGTGAGCAATGTAGGTCAAGGGCGATGGACATATAACGATAGAATGAAAATGCAGAGGGCTAGATCAACTTTCATAGCACGAGGAAATATGTGGAAGTCAAAAGAAATTAAACTGAGCACCGAACTTAAATATTCAATTCAACGTTAAATCATACAACTGTATGGATCAGGAACAGGAAGAGCAAGCAAAATGAATACAAATACACTACAAACATTCAGTAAATGATGTCTATACAAATTAGAAGTTGTACAACGATATAACAGAATCACCAATGTAAAGATCTTAGACATAACTCTACAAATACCAGTGAACCAGGAGGTAAAGGGAAGACGATATAACAGAATCACCAATGTGTCATCATCTTGCTCTTATCTAGGTAACTGAACACGGGTACATACAGGCAACAATAAATCTGTTCGCTATGAGATCGAATATTTATTGTATTGAATATACAGTTGGCGCAGTGGGTTAACAGCCCGCGCTATATTATCTTACATATCACAGATAGTTAAACATCAAACACATAGTTGTCATACAACAATCTAGCACACTATCTAGCCTATATATATATATATATATATATCTATGAATATCTATTGAGTCCCTCTCAGGCAGGCCTTGTTGCCTCTCTCAAGTCCGTCTGTCCTCTCCCGGTCTCCTCGTGTCCTAATTCGACACGGGCGGTAACTCTGTCCGAGTTCCTCGTGGACCCCGCATTAGGCGGGCCACATCAGTGTCCACGGAACCATGGACTCGATGACCAGCTCTTTCGAGAAGGTTCTAGATTACTCGGGTCCTGAGCGACTCAATGCTATACCTTGGGCTGGAGTTGCAGCCCTCTAATAATATACCTGAAGGTGAGGCGGTGACAGGATCCCCCCTCCCCCCTGATATGATTTGTTCTTGGGTAATTAGATCTGTTCTAATTCTGTCACCGAATCACATAAAGTTGGTGTTTGTAGTTTGGTGGATAGTAACCTGGTAACCTACCTACTAGCACTAAAACTCATGTATTCTACCATACAACACTTCTCTGATTTGGTGAAGAGATCCCTCTGTCTCTCGTGTGCTTAAATATGCTTATCTGACCGAAGTTACGTGACGTTTTAGTAGTTGTATTTGCAACCCGCCCTTCTCATAGTACCCCACTGGTACCAAGACAATTAACCTCTGTATTAAAGAGGGTTAACAAGACCGAAGTCCTGGCTAAATAAGTACACCTTCAAATCTTGATCTGTGTGTGTATTTCCATACACTTTTACTCTCGTATGTTATCTAATGCTAAATATGTAGTTACCTTGTTCTTTTATCCCCCTCAGACTACATGTGTCCCTGTTGGCTTGTTAGTGTGTTGACTAATAAGTTGATGTTTATAATAAAGTGACTATTTTAAATTGATAGTGTTGAGTTTTGAGGTTTGTGTAACGTGTGTGCTGAATGTGTGGCGTATTTCCAAGCGTCACGAGTTGGGATAACCTCAATCATGAAATACTGCACTGTGTGCAATACATGATCAGGCATTCCAAGTAGTGGTGCTTAGATGTATCCTAACTGCTAAACTAAGTATATTACACTAACTACTAAATTAAACTCACTATTAAACTAAGTATTACACATGTATTGACAAATTAGACAAGTCATGCAATTTTACATGAAAGACGCAGACAAATTACAATAAATACGTTTTGCGTACAATTTGTCCGCCAAGTGTATCGTTCTCATCATTTAATCCTTTCACGCAGTCATTCATTCACCTTTCATACACAATAGTATTTGGTTAAAATATATAATTAAAGTTGAGGTAAGTGTTATTGCCCTTAGAAAAAATGGGCTAGGCGATATTTGCCCTTTAAGAAAATACGTACTTTTTGTACGATGAATCAAAAATAGGTTATAATTTAACTAGAGACAATTGTATAGGGCGGTTCTTTAGCCTATGAATGGCACCGCCTGTAATATTAAAGTAGAATACGTACCAATTACAGGTTAACACAATTTATATACATCATTAATGCAAATATAATACATATGTAATCCTAAAGCAATTAATTAATTAGATAACTAAATAAATCCAACGATGATGTGCGCGTTGTTCTCCTGTCGTTAGTGTGTTATGCCATGAATGTCAAAGTTAGTATGGGTGTCTCTTGAGTGTTGTAGTCGATGTCGTTCTGTTTCGGCTGTTTGCAAAGTTTCGTAGCAACAGCAAGTATGGATTGTTCTCAATGTTCCGTATGAAATATTACAGTGTTCAGAGTCAGTTCACTGGTTGATATTATTGGTTGAAACAAACACAGTTACCGTTTCTTGCTGGAATCGTTCTAGAGCTTAGGCACTTGATAGTATAGTTCTTAAGTATAGCTCTTAACGTATAGATGGTTCTAATGTATAGTTCTTAATGTATCATGTTCATGGGTGTCGTAAGAAACCTAATCACTGAGAGTACTCTAGCAGGTGTAGAGTTAAACTGTTATATGCAACCGACTAAAAGTATCACAGTTTATAGTATGGCTAATGGTCGATGTGATAAGAGTCATTCTACTGGCGCATTTGTCTGCCGTGATAAAAGGTCAGCCATAATATTATCGGTGCCCTTGATATGGCGGATTTCGAAGTCGAAATCTTGAAGTAGAAGAAACCATCGTTGTAACAGGTGGTTTTTGGGCGACCCATGGTTAAGGACTAATAATGGCGAACTGTCTGTGAGGACCACAAAATGACTCCCCAAGAGGAACTTAGATAATCTCAATATACAGAACAATAGGCTTAAACACTCCAATTCCACTGTGGCATAACGAGTCTCAGCCTTCTTTAGTTTGCGGCTCACGTAGAGAATCGGGTGTCGTACGCCATCCACTTCCTGCATTAAACATCCTCCTATTGCGATAGCGCTAGCATCTGTGGTCAAAATAAAGGGTAAATTTATGTTGGGTAATCGTAAGACTGGTGGATTAGAAAAAATATGTTTCAATCTACACATTGCATCATCTAAGCTGGTACTTTTACAAATTTTTGATGGATGATCTTTAGTTAACATATTAGAAAAGACTGAGGTGAATTCTGCCCAATGTGGAATGAATTTAGAATAATAGTTAATAAGACCTAGTAGACTTCTAATCTGTTTTTTTTTTTGTGGTAGGCACTTCTAGATTAAGGATCTTGGAAATAATTTTATCATCAGTCAACAATTTTCCTTCAGAAATTCTATGACCAAGGAAGTCTATTTGTGTATAACCTATTTCAACTTTGGAAGGTTTGATAGTAAGTCCAAAAAGAGAGATTTGGTTGAAGACTTGTTTCAGGGTAAGTAAGTGAGAAGTCATATCAGAAGAATGGACGCATATATCATCAATATAGGCTACTACATCTTTAATTCCGTGTAATAACAATCTTGTTAGTCTCACAAATGTGGCCGGTGCGTTCTTCAGGCCAAAAGGAAGATATAGCCATTCGTACAAACCGAGAGGTGTTGCGAATGCTGTTATATGTCTACAAGAAGGGTGTAGTGGAACTTGCCAATATCCTTTCGCTAAATCGGTCTTGGAAAATAAGGATGATTGAGCCATATTTAAAATAAGATCTTCACAACTGTTCATTGGCTCTGCATCCGTTGTTGTTCTTGTATTTAATACTCTATAGTCGATGCACAAACGGATTGTCTGGTCCTTCTTTTCACCAGGACAATCGGTGAAGAATATTGAGACATCGATTTTTGAATAATGCCATTCTTCTCTAATTCTAAAATTTCTTTATCTAAATTAGATCTGTAATGGAGAGGAATAGAATATGGTCTACATTTGACCGGTCTCAGATCTGTCAGCACAATGGAATGTGTTATTCTATCAGTGCGTCCAGGTTTGTTGGAAAAGATAGTCTTATAGTCGTCAAGGAGCGTCATAATGTCTTGTCGCTGTTGTTGTGTCAAAGTGTCAGAGATATGTATGTCATTTATACTCCCGTCGTCAGTCATGATTGGTACAGGGATTTCAGTATTGTCCACGTCTGTCTGATTTATCACAGATGCTACTGTTTGTAAATTGTCTTCAATGTCATTGTCGTCGTCGTCGAGATCAATCGTCAATATGTCGTCAAATTTGTCGTCATTGTCGATATCACAGATTGTCGGTAATGTCCATATGTCTTCGTCGTTTTCGTCGTCGTAATCGTGTGTCGTTAACGATGCTTCGTTTGTCGTGGTGTCCTTTGGTTGAGAAATTGTCGTTTCGTCCCCGTCACGAGTTCGTTGTGTCTGTTCATTTGTCTCATTGTCCTGTCTAGCATAGTATGGTTTCAACATATTTACATGGAATAATTTCAACTTTCCATTTACAGAGAATGTAGTAGGGTTATTCCCCTTGACCAGTTTATGACATATATCACAAGATGTACAAAATGTTTTAATGTCTTGGTCGAACTTTGGCCAATAAAACTGGGTCAGGACAATTGCCCTGGTCAATTCGTATCCCATATGACCTCCAAAAGGGGAGTCATGGGCTATTTTTAGAACTTTGTCTCGATGTGCTTGTATAAAACTATTTGTTGTATCGTGGTCTGATTTGTTGTGTAAAATCTAGTTAAGATGTTGTTCTGTAGCCTAAATGTCCACGATGCGTTCTTAGCTAATTTTGGTTTAAGTCCTACTAACTTAAAGTATGGTGCAAGTGTTGTATCTGCTTTCTGTTCATTTCCAAAATTGATGTTAGTTGAGTTTGGCGCTACTATTTCTAATGATTCCTGCAGTTGGTCGGTGTTGGTTTTATGGGTTGTCTGTCGTGTTATTGCGTTTGTGTGTTGTGTGTTTTGTTGCACATTTACAGGCATGGTACTTGGTAGCTCGGTAGCATCCTCAATTCGAGGTGTTAATTCGGTCGTATCGCTCATAGATTCGACCGCCCCTGCTTTGTACACCTCGGTGAATTCTTTCTGAATTACCTCAGTGGTTGTCTCCCTTGGTGTTTTGGCAGATTGAGACAAGCAAGAATGGTGCTTCTCTTTCGCATCGCTGTTTGTGTGGTGGATACCGTGTTTATGCTCCCACTCTTTGATTTCCTTTTCAGAGCATGGATGTATGTTGGGTAAATTACCAAGTATAATATCAGCGACTGGATTGTCAAGGACAGCGCACAATACTTGTCCTGATATGAACGGTGTTTGAATTTCGATCAGAGCAAGGGGGTATCTCTCTATAGTACCTGAGAATGTGCGACAAGTCACATGTTTGCCTGTGTAGTCTTTAGTGTCTATTAATGTTTTCTTAACCCCACAGAGCGTTGCGCCGGAATCCCGAATTAATGTGCACTTTTTGTTGTTAACAAACCCTGTAGAAAAAACTAGCTTGCCTGTAGATGATAAGGCAGCGTTAGCTGTTTCATTTGAAATAGGGACCGTGTGGCCACATAATAGTGTTGTGTCAAGTTGGAACTTCGTACAGGTGTTGCACTTACTGTCTGTAATGGTGCTAATAATGTGTACAGCATTCCCAAGCTCGCTTTCATTGTCGTGTTGATTATCACATTCATTCAGTGATTCAAGCTCTTCGTCAGACGACGTTTCTACTAGTGCAGCATTGGCCTGTTTCAATAACTTACGTCCATCACTAAAGCGACTATAGTGGCCAAAACTTTGGCAAAAGAAGCATTTGACCGCTCTCTGGTAAGCGTTGCGCTTAGCCTTCTGCTTCTCCACCATCATTTTGAGGTGGGTAGGATAGGTAGGCGATTTGTCGCACATAGAGTAAGTGTCGTGACTGAAACCGAAATATTGGCATTTCGCTACTTTACCGACATTGGGGCGCGGTTTAAATTTACCCCCTGTTTGTTTGGAGTATTTGGTGTTTACTACTGCATCTGCTGTATCGTTGTGACTTATGTTCAGCTGAAAAATGTCCCTATTTGCTGTGAAAAATGCATTCCCCTTTGCCTCTATTTCCTGAATACTCTTACAGTCCATTTGTTTTAAGAACTTGGCAAAAGGTGTGGGGATGGTGCTAACTATTTTGTCTATAATAATAAGCTCTTTAAGTTTGTCATGGCTATTGTTGGTTTTAGCCGAGTTGATCCATTTTGTGCACACGTCTTGGACTGTACTGACATAATCTATAAAGGTTTGGTTTGGTTGTGGAGATAATTTGGCAAATTGTTGTTGGTAACCTGCAGTATCTAAAGAAAAATGTTGGAGAATGCGTTGTTTTAAGTAATCATAGTCTTTTCGCATTTCATGTGGTATTGTCTCTATTACTTTTAGTGGTTCAAGAGCTAAGTTTCTCATTAGAATAAATGCCCAATCTGATTTTATGATCTTATGATGAGACATGAGACACTCAAAATTTTCTAAGTAGGCGCTGATGGAATCTCCTGAGCAGAACGCCTTCACGAGGCCTTTATACTTATTATATTTTTGTTCTTCCTCTTTGCTTTTTAGCTTATTAACAGATATTTCTGCGTTGGACTCAATCACCATCTGTTTTAGTTTTATTTGTGTCTCGGCATTCAATTGGGCCTGCTTGGCTGCCGACTCAAGCTCCAGCTGTTTTTCCTGAGCTTGCAACTGCATTTTTTTCTCTTCAGCTTGTAGTTGCATCAGCATCTTTTTTTCTTCCGTCTCGATTTGTCTTTTCTTTTCTTCGGCCTCCATTTGCAATTTCTTTTCTTCGGCCTGCATTTGCATTTTCTTTTCTTCTGCCTCCATTTGCAATTTCTTTTCTTCTCGTTCTATCGCTCTTTCTTCACGGGCAATATTTTCTGCGTGCGTTTTCTGTGCCCATTCTGACAGTTTCTCTTCTTTATAACCTAACTTTATTCCTTGCTCAATGCATTTATCTAAGCTAGACATTTTGTGTTTTACTTGTTTGTAAAGTTTATAGAGTTAAATCCCTTAGAAAAAATGTTGTGTAGTCGACAATTTGGTTAACTCCCTTAATTATTAATGTGTAAATCAAAATGCAAGGTTATGTTGGTGACAAGGTCATGAATATGCAAACAAATCAATATGAAACAAAATGATACATTGATGGAAGATGAGAAGTACAGCTTAGAGTTGTAATGGGTATGATGTGAAACTTAGCTTTCAATCCCAGAACTCTCCGATGTTGTCTTGTACTCTCGTCACTGTTGGAAAGGTTACATAGGTTGCACGCGGCACTAGTTGAGGAACAATCTGCTCGTGGAGTGAGAAAACATTAGTCACAGTCACACACAAAAAATGTCAAAATAGTAACATGTCAAAAATCGTTTACAGAATCAAAATAATGAGGCACACTGCGGAGGCAATGGTGAGACGTTGCCGAGGGGCTCAGATTAATTCTATTTTATTGCTAGATAGCTACTAATTTTTGTAAAGTTGTAAAGTTAATTTTTTTGATTTAAACAAATCAATGTGTTATCAAAAATCAATGTGATATGATTAAATAAGTAATTTTACATGGCAATTAATAGCTCTTTCACAAAACATTTTATGCCAAAACTAGGAAAACTAGCCCCCAAAAAGCCTGTCATCATCTTGCTCTTATCTAGGTAACTGAACACGGGTACATACAGGCAACAATAAATCTGTTCGCTATGAGATCGAATATTTATTGTATTGAATATACAGTTGGCGCAGTGGGTTAACAGCCCGCGCTATATTATCTTACATATCACAGATAGTTAAACATCAAACACATAGTTGTCATACAACAATCTAGCACACTATCTAGCCTATATATATATATATATATATATATCTATGAATATCTATTGAGTCCCTCTCAGGCAGGCCTTGTTGCCTCTCTCAAGTCCGTCTGTCCTCTCCCGGTCTCCTCGTGTCCTAATTCGACACGGGCGGTAACTCTGTCCGAGTTCCTCGTGGACCCCGCATTAGGCGGGCCACATCAGTGTCCACGGAACCATGGACTCGATGACCAGCTCTTTCGAGAAGGTTCTAGATTACTCGGGCCCTGATGCTATCCAATGCTATCCCTTGGGCTGGAGTTGCAGCCCTCTAATAATATACCTGAAGGTGAGGCGGTGACACAATGTAAAGATCTTAGACATAACTCTACAAATACCAGTGAACCAGGAGGTAAAGGGAAGCCGATATAACAGAATCACCAATGTAAAGATCTTAGACATGACTCTACAAATACCAGTGAACCTGGAGGTAAAGGGAAGCCGATATAACAGAATCACCAATGTAAAGATCTTAGACATGACTCTACAAATACCAGTGAACCAGGAGGTAAAGGGAAGCCGATATAACAGAATCACCAATGTAAAGATCTTAGACATAACTCTACAAATACCAGTGAACCAGGAGGTAAAGGGAAGCCGATATAACAGAATCACCAATGTAAAGATCTTAGACATATCTCTACAAATACCAGTGAACCAGGAGGTAAAGGGAAGCCGATATAACAGAATCACCAATGTAAAGATCTTAGACATAACTCTACAAATACCAGTGAACCAGGAGGTAAAGGGAAGACGTAGGCGCTGTATACTGCAACTAGACAGGCCTTTGTCCGGAATCCACAGGTGAAACGAAATAGAGAAAGATGTAAAACTTACAGAGAAGAGAAGTAGAGACATAAATTAATTGGAGGACATGGGCGGATACCGCATGGGATAGCTAAAGATACGAGGCTGGAGTGAGTTGGTTGGGGATCTGTGTCGCCATGGGGGATAGATGGCGACAGATATGGCAGACAGTGAGAAATAGTATAGTTTGAGAACAATATTTTCCCATAGGGTATTTGAATAATGGAAGCTCTAACAATTGATTGCAACAAGTTATTGACGAATACATTTCGCTGCATCTCGTCAGGTGCCCACAGCAGAGGTCACACAACATCAACTCAAGCAATAAGATCAATCCTTCAAGCTGAAATATATAACACACATACATTTTCACATCAGTTCCAGTTATTACATACAACACCACCCCTATCCCCACCCCAGTATTACAAGAACATGTTTCTCTGAAAGCTAAATCTACTTGCATTATCACTTTCAGTTTCGGTGCCGGACTACTTATATTGGCAGACCAGAGAGGCAGTTGAACAATAAGGTGCTAGAACATAAACCCAACCTTTAGATAAAAAGAATAATAAACAAACATTTCAGCTATCTTTAGCTACCCCATAATTACCTCTGCCGAGGGGTTAACGACGATGTTCGTGATCCCGTATATTCACCTTGGGAAAACAGATGCGCGAGATTCGGCAGCGGATCGTGCCGTGCTGAATATTTTCGAGGGTATTTGAGCCCGTCATTCAGAAAGCAATGACAAACTACTGAACGTAAAACTTGCCTAGTACATCAATAGCAGCTGACAAATGCTGGTGTTGACTGCAACGTCATGTCAGGGATATGCAACATTAAAAAAAAAAAATAATAATTAACTCTGATCCACGACACTGGTGATCCTGTAAGATGGTGAAACATGACCGCCCATACTTATTAGCATGGCACATGATGATGATCAATATACCCTGGTAACACAATATAACCTTTTAGTTTAGTTGCATGTCCTTTACAGGACGTAGCAGCCAACTCCGGCTGTTCATGATTCCTGGTCAATTTTTACGTTCAGTAGTTTTCCATTTTCATGTTATGTAACACGCGAATCCATATGTTTGTGTATTCTCATCTGTCATATTATCAGTTAAATACCATTTGATTTTATCATGCATAATATAAACTCATGTTCATTACTGTAGTTTGAGTGAGTGAGTCAGTGAGTGTGAATGAGAGACAGAACGAGTGAGCGTGAGAGTGAATGAGTGAGCGGGAGAGTGAATGAGTGAGCGGGAGAGTGAATGAGTGAACGGGAAAGTGAATGAGTGAGCGGGAGAGTGAATGAGTGAGCGTGAGAGTGAATGAGCGGGAGAGTGAATGTGTGAGAGTGAATCAATGAGCAGAAGAGTGAATGTGTGAGCGTGAGAGTGAATGTGTGTGTGTGTGTGTGTGTGAGAGAGAGAGAGAGAGAGAGAGAGAGAGAGAGAGAAAGAGAGAGAGAGAGAGAGAGAGAGAGAGAGAGAGAGAGAGAGAGCATCACTATTTTTACGTCACATACATTTTATGTACACATTTTTCTCCATGTTTAACATTTTTATGAGACTGCTCATGACAAGTGTCAGTGTATGTGTGTGAGTAAAGTGTGGGAGTTTGTTCATACTAGTTTCAATACTAACGTGAGACATTTTGTATGTGTCTAGATGTGAGGAAGTGTGAGTGTATGTGGAGGATGTGTGTGAGTGTGGGGATATGTGTGGGTGGGGGGTGTGTGGGTGGGGGTATGCATTTGGATGGGTTGGGGTGTGTGGGTTTTGGTGGGTAGTGGTATTTGTGGGTGTTGGTGGGATGTGTGGATGGATGTGTGGGGGCGAAAGTACGGGTGTTGGAATGGGTGTGGGGGATGTGTGTATGGGTGGAGGATATGTGTATGGGACGGATGCAGGGGATGTGTGTTTATGTGGGTGGAGATGTGTGGATGGTTTGAGGAAGTATGTGTGGGAGGCGGGGTTGTGTGAGTAGGGGATTGTGTTGGGTGGATTTGGGATGGAAGGGCGGGTGGGGAGAAATGTATGGTGTGTGGGTTTGAGATATGTGTGCGGTGTGTTGGTGGGGGATGTGTGAATGATATGTGGGTGGAGGGTATGTTTGTGGTGGTATGGGTGGAGGATAGTATGTGGTGTGGGGAATGTGTGTGATGGGTGTGGGGAATGTGCGTATGGGTGGGGTATATGTGTGGGTGAGCAGGGGATTGTGGTGGTTGGGGGAAGTATGTGGGGGAGTGTGGGTGGGAGATGTGTGTATGTGGATGGGGAATGTGTGGGTGGGTGTGTGTGAGTGGCTTAGGGATGTGTAGGTGGGTGAGGGAGTTGTATGTGTCGGGGTGGGATGTGTGAGTGGGTGGAGGATGTGTGTGGGGGTAGGGGTATTGTGATCGAGAGATGTTTGGTTGGGAGTGGGTTGGTGGGGGTGTGTGGGTGCGTAGTGGAGGATGTGTGAGTGAGTGTGTGTTGGTGGACGGGTAGGGAATGCGTGTGTGGGTGGGGAGAGGTGTGTGGTGTGTTGGTTGGTGATATTGTGTGGGTGAGGTATGTGTGTGTGGGTGGGGGATTTTTGTGGTGTGTGAGTGGGGGTATGTGGGGTGGATGGGTAAGGGTATCTGTGTGGGTGTGGGTGGGATTATTTTGTGGTATCTGGGTGGGGGATATGTGTGTGGTGTGTAAGTGGGGATGTGTTGGTGAGGGATATGTGTGTGTGTGGTGCGTGGGTTGGGAATAGTGCGTGGTAGGGGGTGTATGTGATGTGCGGGTGGGGGATTGTGTGGTGGGGGATTAGGTTAAGGCATGTGTGGGTGGGTGGAATGTTGTATGTGTGGGTGGTGGTGTGTGTGTGAGTGGATTGGGGATGTATGGGTGGTTAGGGAGATGTGTGTGTGTGGGGGGGGGGGGGGGGGGTAGGGACATGTCAGTTGGTGGGGATGTGTGTGTATGGTTTGGGGATGTGTGAGTGGATGTGCGATGTGTGGGTTGGTGGGGGATTGTGTGTGTGGGTGGGGAATATGTTGTCGATAAAGATGTGGCTGGGGGAAGGGTGGTTTGAGGTGTGGGTGGGGAGAGGATGTGTGGGGTAGAATGTGGATGGGCGTGGGATGTGTGGGTTGGTGGGGGAATGTTTGTGGGTGGCGAGTGTGTTTTGGTTGGGGGATCAGGTGAGGGCAGTGTGTGTGGGTGGGGGATGGGTCGGTTGGTGGGGTATGTATGTGTCCCTTGGTGTGTGTGTCAGGTAGGTGGGGGTGTGTATGTGTCCCTTGGTGCGCATGTGTGTGGGTAGGTGGGGATGTTGTGTGGGTGGGGTGATGTATGGATAGGTGGGAGATGGGCTTCATACCATGGTAATTAGCCTTGTTTATGTTTACAACATTCATTTCACAATGTTTATTTTTCTTCCTATGCAAATGTATAATGCTCTTGATGAACGAAAGACGAGTGATTGGAAGGGCCGAATGTAAGACGGGCCTGCGCACCCAATTTGTGACCCTAATAAAGTTGATTTGATTTGATTTGATTTGCTTTCTTATCGACCGGCATCTATACCTTTTTCGAAAAAAAGACAGCACCGCTGAGTTTCGAACCCTGGTATACGGGATTACGAATCGCGTGCGTAACACCTTCGCCACGGAGAAGGCGTAGTAGAATCTACATACACGAAATTACTCACGTCATCGACATTGCTTATTCTGTTAGAATCTGATAACGTGACTGATAGAGACAGTGTGTATTGTGTGTGGTTTAACACAAAAAATGGACAAATGTTAAGATTAGCCGAGGCAATTACTATTCATATGGTCAAATAAACTCTGTATAAGTACAAATGCACGACAATTAGGTTGAACTGACCACGGTAGACAATGTAAAGTGCTGTGTGAATGTTGTGTTGTATATGCCAGCTTGCAGGTTTTATCTGTTTGTTTTAGTTTATGTTGAGCTCGGCGTGGCCGAGAGGTTTACCGCGCTACCACTTATACTTCCTCTGGTGACCGCGGCGTAGTGGGTTCATTCCACAAGCCAGTCAGTTGGACTTAGACGTTGACTTCTTGTCCTAGACTTGGGGACGTAAATTACAAGTGCCTCAGAAATCGGAGAGGGTTCACCTGATGACAAGGGGATCTGGTAATATGGAAAGCTAAACATCGCGCTGAATCAGTCCATTGCACTTACTAGTAGGAGCAACTACATCTGGCATTGGAATGATAGTTTAAGCTCCACACGATCCTACGCTAAACGGAACGCATGAATGAGGAAAATAGAAACCATACACGAGAGTAGATAATAAACAAAATAGAGGGTTAGGAAGATACATTTTATACACCTGGAGTTGGATAACAGACAAACTAGTGGATTAGGAAAAGAGACTATACATCTGTAGTTATATAACTGACAAAATTGCAGATTAGGAGAAGAGACTTATACATCTGGAGTTAGACAACAGACACAATATTGAGTTAGGAGAAGAGAAATAAACCCAGCACTGGATAAGTTAAACTAAAGATCGCTCACCCCATGAGGCTTGTTGAGCATATGGCTCTATCTCCATACACTTAGACCAGTTGTAACTGGACGGATGATGAGATCAATATCCCACAGACAGACATGACTTCCTAGAACATTTTCTGGCATCAATATTAACTTGAGTCGACCTGGGCCAATTTCTCATGGCTATGGGGATTCGAATGTGTAACTACCGGGCTGACAGGCAAGCGTGCTAGCTACTGCGAACTGCGGATCCCATTCTGGGACTGTGAGTGGCACCTTGCAGTCTTGACAGACCAAAGTATGTGGACTGGAATTTGGCCAAAATTCCATCTCACACTGCCTGGGCAGAGCTTCAGAGAAACATGTGCTACCCAAACGACATGCTCCCTCCCTCGGCCTTGCCTTGTTTGATCCAGAGGAATGGATAACCAGTACGTCGGGAACAAGGTAGGCTGCAGGCGCTGGCGGCTCAGCGTTAAACCTCCGAGACCTCGTCCCCACGAGCAGGTGGCGAGCATTGGCCAGACCCTAAACCTTTGGGACTTGACTTAGAGGCGTTCAGCCAAGCCCCGCAGGTAAGGGTTGTATACGCGCCCGGACCACTGGGTACGTACACCTGTCAATCGCAAGTGTCTGGACGTGTGTAAGTGTGTACTGCCGTCAGACTCCCCGCCTGACTCGTGCGCATTCCGCGATCAACGGGAATAGGCCCGTCGGAGATATTGCTCGTCTAGTTAGTTAGTTAGTTAGTTAGTTAGTCGACAGATCATCCTCTTTGCACATCGAACCATTCAGTCCATAAGTGCTCGGATCCCTTCCTCAGCAAATCCCGCAGCCTGTAGCGGCTCACGACGCCAGTTCTGTGTTGGTTTATCAATCTTCTTTGGCTTCCCGCGTAGTGTTCTTGTTTGGCAACACCTCTATTAATTTGCATTTCTCGCAGTCTGACCATGGTTGTAGAATCACAGTCATAGCTTGGTTCTCGCAACAGTCTTACTTCTCGCAAAGCGTTTAAAACATCAGCCTAGTCTATAGCACGTCCGCCCTCCACTATAGCCTCACCTGCGAGCTTGTCAGCCCGCTCATTTCCTTGTACTCCCGCATGCCGTGGCACAAAGATGAAACTAATTGCTCGTCTGTTGCTGACAAATCTCCACATGACTGAATAAGTAAAGAAACGATAAAAGTAGTGGTATTTCAATTGCGCTTGCGCTCCCACCTATGCTACACCCTTCATGTGTCTTCACAAAGTCGGACTAGTGTCAAGCTCAAAAGGGTCTTCTTTCCCCGCTACTACACAATAGATAAAATAGTCGATTAGGACAGACAGACAACCTACCTTGGACAACGTCTGTAGAATGCACTTGTACAGAGATTACAGCAACGAGAGTTCTGTCATACACATTGACAAACAGTTCCATATCGGGGTTGTCAATCTCCATACAGGGCTCACATATCCTGAAGGAGTGACCATCCTCTGCCATGAAAGTTCTGTAGTCACAAGGAATGCAGACGCCAGGTTCTCTAGGGGTTTGGAGTCGTTCTTCTCTTGAGCATTGCATCTCATCAGCTCCACCACACGACAAGCAGGACGTGAAAAGCGAAGCAAGAACATAAGTGTTCGCCATTCTCTAAATGTACGGTAGTGGCCCTTATCACGTCATATTTGTTCATAATCTATCTTATTTTGTTGTAGATTAGTTAACGCGGAACTTGTAGCAAAATGGCATCAAAATGCGGAGCTCTGCCTCCCCTCTCCAAAGTCAGAATACAGCTGGGTATGCAAGACGGGTACTGGAATTTTACATTGCCGAATAGCCATATGATGATGTAACCATGTCATAGTTAAACACAGCGCACACAGTTTTGTAATAATAAAACCAGGTCAAATCTACATCGACAGATATTGATGAAATTAGACGTAAGCCTATACTGTTTTCTCCTTGGGATTTAAATATTTCAATTCCACCAGTCTCTAACCCAATGCCCATAGGGATACTTTAAAAGATAGTTGCATATCCTTTACAGGACATGGCAGTCAACTTTAGTACTTTGTGGCTGTTTGTGATTCCGGGGCAAGTTTACGTTCAGTAGTTTGCCATTGCTTTTTGAAACACCGCCACTCATACCATTGTATGAAAACAACACAAGGCGGTCTGCTACAAAATGCCAGCAGCTGTGTTTCGATCGTGGTATGCGGGATTACGAATTGCATTCATAACGCCTTCGACACAGAGCACATCGGGATATAGTTGGTTACAATCCCGCCACAGACCACATCGGGATATAGTTGGTTACAATCCCGCCACAGACCACATCGGGATATAGTTGGTTACAATCCCGCCACAGACCACATCGGGATATAGTTGGTTACAATCCCGCCACAGACCACATCGGGATATAGTTGGTTACAATCCCGCCACAGACCACATCGGAATATAGTTGGTTACAATCCCGCCACAGACCACATCGGGATATAGTTGGTTACAATCCCGCCACAGACCACATCGGGATATAGTTGGTTACAATCCCGCCACAGACCACATCGGAATATAGTTGGTTACAATCCCGCCACAGACCACATCGGGATATAGTTGGTTACAATCCCGCCACAGACCACATCGGGATATAGTTGGTTACAATCCCGCCACAGACCACATCGGGATATAGTTAGTTACAATCCCGCCACAGACCACATCGGGATATAGTTGGTTACAATCCCGCCACAGACCACATCGTGATATAGTTGGTTAGAATCCCGCCACAGACCACATCGGGATATAGTTGGTTACAATCCTGCCACAGACCACATCGTGATATAGTTGGTTACAGTCACAGAGCACATCGGGATATAGTTGGTTACAATCCTGCCGCAGACCACATCGGGATATAGTTGGTTACAATCCTGCCACAGACCACATCGTGATATAGTTGGTTACAGTCACAGAGCACATCGGGATATAGTTGGTTACAATCCCGCCACAGACCACATCGGGATATAGTTAGTTACAATCCCGCCACATACCACATCGGGATATAGTTGGTTACAATTGTGACAGTGTAGCGAATTGGTGAAATCAGACATAACATAACTCCAGCAGTCTCCTGATGTATGACATTTAATTGTAGTTGCTTCAGGTTTACAGACTCTTATAAATATCGTAGACAAATAACAGAGGTCCAGATATCTCGACAATACTTGATGGTGACTTAAACGTGACCTCGCTCTAAGACTGCTGGCTAATCACTAACTCGTTGCTATCTTTTCCGTCACGCGTGAGCATCCCTAGTTATTTACATTTTCCCAGGGTGCTCCCGCGTGCACTGAAGTTTCGACCCTTTTTCTCTTGCACGCCGACTTAGATTCCCTTAACAGAGACAGACACTCTGTTATATTCCTTTCTACCCTCAACGAGACTTTTCCCCGAAAAGTCTTAACCCAAAACTTATCTACCTCCATTTACAACCCTTCTTTATAGTAACTTCGAGATAACTATCCTCTATTTCTATATCCCTAACTCCCTTGCCCCAAATAATCGTAATATTTATAGCCAACCGCTATTCTCCTAAATTTTACCAATTCCCCCTTTCGTACAATCTATTACTTATTCTTCCTTAAAAGCTCGCCCGTTTTACAAAAACCATTTAACTGTACCTCGTATATCGCAAATCACACCCACTCTTCTGGTCATTAGTCTTCACAACCTTCATGTGGTCAATTACCATTACTTCTTCTTCTCTTATTAAGACCACTGCAATCCGCTTGCATTGTTTCATAGTTAAAAATAGAGTGGTATGTCCATCCAAATTGTTGGTATATAAACAAAAATTGAAGATTATCATGCATTATGAAATACACATAACATAGTCTCGCGGACATCAAGGATAAACACAGGATAGACAGAGGAACGGTTGGTGCGCACCAAAGAGACAGTAAGAAATAGTCACATTTATCCTCCCTTGCACACACAAAACTTTATACAAAATAAAGTTTCAAAAAAAAAAAACTATCATATAATCCATGAAAAATGTACTTCAATCCTGTTAAAAACTCAATTTTTACACTCTCAAGATTAAAATTATTATTCTACTTTTTGACCTGTATCAACAGTCAGTGATATATGCCTTTATGACTGTACAAACCTCTACTTCTACTTATTTCATGCGTCCCTAATTAAAATTGATAATGTTCATGGAGATACTTACTTGTTTAAAGCTGATAACACCAGCCCCTCGCAATCCAAACATGGGTTTTAATCCATGTATTTCTATTAACGCTGATAACACAGCACCTATTTCAACCCCCCATATTTCTTACTTCCCATGACTTCTTTTTCTGCTATTCACAGCTTTATTTCCAACTATATTCTAGTTAAACCCCATCATCCCATGTGTTTCTATTCTTAAACATCTTTGAGATTCATCGTTCATTTATTATGAACGTATCTAATTTATTTCTAAACCATTATAATATGTACTGACATCCCCCAGCTTTATCTATCGCCATCTACTAAGCTTTCAAACATGGCCCTCACTCCATGTTTTTCTAAACTTACTACTACTGAGAATGCAAATATGTCTCTCTTTATAGTCTAAAGTCGTTTGCTTATTATTTTCTGAACGAAGGATCCTATTCAATATTTAATAAGATCTAAATCAACTCTGTACTCAGAACAAAACAATAACAGTTTCCCAAACAAGTCTCAACTTAATATATTAATTTAAACAAGTCAAAATAACTGAAACTACAATTTTTGAGTCATTAAAAACCAAACATTTCAAAACGAAACTCTCTCCCCGCCCAATATACATGGTTTATCCCCAACATAATATACATAATAAAACAAGCATTAAATTATTTAATGTTACCTAACATTACCGGTTTCTTTTTTGAACCGATAATTTACCCTTAAAAGAAGGAAAACACAACAAGTCCTATCCTAAAATTAAATGGTAATCATTTTACAGAACCAAGTCAATCAAAATAATGTAGCATACTATACATGATGCATTGAAATTTCAATTTAAAGCAAAGAAAAACTTAACAAATCTTGACCAGGCTATCTACTAAACCTGTTCTAATTATCACATTACTCTGTAATCTACAGCTACTGTGTTTCATCAACCTCCGTACATAAAAAAAAACAATTTGTCTTCTAACACAGATCACACATTTTAAATCTTCCTTAAGTAAAAAAAATTCTTCTCCTGCTATCTGCACATATTCTATCAATCTATTTGCCATATTTCCACCTTCTCAACAATTCTAGATTTTTCTCTATAAGTGCCATCTCTAAATCGAAGTTTTCATTTTCATGATGAGAAGTTGTAATGTCTTCACTCATACTATCATTTCCATCAGTCTCTGACTTTTCATCCATTTCTCGTTCTTCTGTGTTTACATCGCTGGCCTCTAATTTTTTTCCGTTGTATATCTAATCTAATTTGTTTGTCTTGATTCCTTAAAGACCGTTCTAACAGTGGCATGTCTTCGTCACTTGATGAGTTTTCCCTAATTCTCTTCTGTCTTTTAACTTCTCTATCTCTTTGTCTCTCTATTCTCCTTTTCACTGCTTGTCTGGTATTTTTAAATGGAGCGGTTACCTCCTCCTCCATAGATTCAACACTATTATAACCATCATACGTATTATTTTCTTCAGCCCTAAGAATTTTCGGTACTGTTTCTGCTTGTTCACCAATTTCGTCATAAATTGGTGTTGTTATTGTTTGTTTTTGTACCAGTTCTTTTCCAAAATCTAAGGGTATCGTATATTTGACTCGTCTGACGAGTTGTCCATCTGAGTATACCCCTTCTGTATAATTATTATTATTATCGTCTCCCTTATCTTCATTATCTCGTCTTAAATGCTCCACGTGTGACCGCGCCACATGTCCTGTGATTTGGTTCTTGATACTATATGATACTGGACCTAACCTTTCTAAAATGTAATATCCTGGAATCTAATGAGCATCAAATTTGGAGTTTCTTCTATGTTTTTTATAGTAAACTCTATCACCTACTTTAAATTCCTGTAGTTGTGTATTTTTATCTGCGTATTTCTTCTGTCTTTCTCTGGCTTTAATTATATTGTTTCTTAACCTTACATGCGCTTTGTGCATTTCTTGTATAATTACTTCCTGAAAATCCTCCCCCATATATTTACGTCTCGGTTTTAACAGATTGTCAATTGGGAGTATTGGTTCTCTTCCGTGTAATAAGTAAAATGGTGAAAAACCTGTCCCTTCATTTTGATTTGTGCGTATCGCGCCCAATGCAGATCCCAAGTAAAGATCCCAATCCCTATCATGTTCCTCTACAATTTTTGCTATTATATTATATAATGTCCGATGTTGTCTCTCATTTTTCGCATTTGAGGAAGGTCTATAATAAGAAGTTTTTATGTGGGCGATATTCAAATCTTGTAATAATTTCTCAAACTTGTTGTTCACGAACTCCTTTCCATTATCTGTGAGTACCGTCTGTGGGCAACTAAACCTTGGTATGTACTCTTGTAGAAAAATATTAATGATAGTATCAGCGCTCTTATCCGGAATCGCATAAACCTCCGGCCAAAGACTATAGCAATCCACGATATGAAGTAGGTATACATTCCCCGATAACGTTCTAGGATGAGGACCTGAAATATCTAAACTAACCTTCTGCATTGGAAACTGAGGAATGTCAGTATCTTGTAAGGGACATTTGATCGTTTTCATATTTCTTAACCTACATTTCTCACACGCGTCAACATATTTACAAGCGCTTTTAAATAAATTCGGCCAATAATATTTATTCTTGAGGGCTTTAACTAACTTGTCTCGACCAAGATGACCATTCTCATCATGATATGCCTTTAGAATTTCAATTTCCAAATGCTTCGGAATGTATTTTCTCAACTCTTCACTTTTTTCACTCACATAATATAACTGATTGTCATCCTGCAAGACTAAAAAATTCTTCTTAGAACTGTTTTCACCCGTTTCATTCAACTTCTGTTTTATTTCTATAACTTTCGGATCCAATTCTTGTTCTTCTTTCATATTAAACTGCATTAATTGTGGATCTTCCGCTATTGGTTCGGATTCCTGATCTGACAGTGAGCTGCTAAAATTTTCTCTATTCAAGATGGCTGAATCTAGTATATTTACTTGCCAGTTTCGGTCGTCTATCTCCGGTTCTCCCTCATCTTCAGTGTTTCCTGATGAGTCTGGATATGGGATTCTGGATAATAAATCTGCACATGTATTATTTTTACCAGATATGTACTCCACTTTTGCGTTATAGCCTTGTAAATTTAGCGCCCATGTTTGTATTTTTCTATTTTGTACTGGGGCTTCTAACAAAGATTTTAATGGCATGTGATCAGTTCTTATAATAAAATTGGCGTTATGTAAGTAATAATCTAGTTTCTGTAAAGCATAGTGTATAGCGTATGCCTCTTTTTCTATGGTCGGCCATTTTTTCTGAGATTTACTAAGTTTGTGTGACAAAAAATAGATTGGTCTTTCGTTTTTAACTCCTGGTATTCCTGAATTTTCCCCTTCATATGGTTGCGTTAAACATGCTCCTATGGCGTTATCTGATGCATCTGTATATAAAATCAATTGTTTGTCTAGATCTGGATGTGCCAATAATGGGACTACTGTTAAACTATTTTTCAAAAAATCAAATGCTTTCTGACAATCTTCATTCCATTTAAATCTTGCATATTTGCAAGTCAGATTAGTGATGGGTTCTGCTATCTGTGCAAAATTTGGAATGAACCGACGATAGTACCCACATGTACCAATAAAAGCTCGTACTTCTTTCACGTTGGTGCAGCAGGTAGTTCTTTAATGACTTTCACTTTGTCCTGATCTGGTTTAATTCCTTCTCTATCGATGATGTACCCCAAATACTTAGTTTCTGTTTTTAGGAATTCACATTTACTGAGTTTCAATTTAACATCGTGTAATCTTAGTCTATCAAATACCTACTTTTACGTGTTTCAGATGGTCTTGTACGTCTCCTGCTGTGTAGATTAAAATGTCATCTATGTATGCTAATGCAAACTTTTGCATGCCCTCCAGTACTTGATTTATTAATAGCATATAATGAGAAGGCGCCGTCTTGACCCCAAAAGGCATTCGTAAAAATTCGTAAGAACCTGCGTGAGTACAGAAAGCACTTTTTTCTGAGCATCCGGCGACATAGGGATACACCAAAATCCTGACCTTGCGTCTAGCGTAGTGAAGAAGGTAGACCCATTAAGTAGCCCCAAAATATCGTCAATCACCGGCAATGGATAAGCTACATTCTTGGTGATTTTGTTCAGGGCCCTGTAGTCACAGCAGAAACGGTGACTCCCGTCCTTCTTGGTCACGATAACAATCGGAGATGACCATTCTGACTTGGATCTTGTTATGATTCCCGCTTTTAGCATATCTTCTATTGCTTTTTCTACAATCTCTCTATTCCTTAGAGGAGTTCTATATGGTTTCAAACTAATTGGTGGATGATTTCCTGTGTCTATTTCCATAGTAACTGTCTTAGTCTTACCTAACTCCAAGTCATTAATAGCAAAAACATCCTGATTTTTTCTTACTAAGTCTTCTAATACTTCTTTATACTCTTGCGGAGCTTTTAATTGTGATAATAACTCTTGTTCTCTCTTCAAAACTGTCGTTGTTTTGTCTACTGAATGTACTTGAGATGGATATTTTCTGAATGCATGGATCGATTCATCATTCCGTCTTTTCCAACTTCCTCTACTTCTATTTCGATTATTAATAGGGCCTTCTGGATATTTATTTATTGACAATCCTTCTTTAACTGTTGTTGCTATGTTGTTAAGATCACGTGCTATTTTTGCAATCACACACCCTCTATACAATTTAATCTCCTTCCCTGTGTTATTAAAAATCATTACCGGAAAACTGAAATGTCTATTTAATGTTATTATTCCATCTGTGACTTCTAACCCTGGTTCATCTATTATCTCTCTCTCTAACTCTGTTACTGTAACGGTTTGTCCCGTCGAAAAATAAGGATTTTTTTTATTTTTGCTTGTATCAGATTGACTGTCTGTGGTTTTAAAGTCATAGATGTTTTAACTCTGACTAGGGCCGATACGTGCATGTCTTCCTCTAAATCCACATAGACGTCTTGAAATCTCAACTTATGTAAATCAAAATAAAGCCTTACACCATTTTTTAGCAAAAAATCTCTACCTAGAATCATGTTCCTATTTAACTCTTTGACCACATGAAAAAGATGTCTTACGTTTATGTTTCCCAACCTAAAGTTGATCATTGTTTGTCCAATCACCCAGAAACATAAAGACTAGTTTGATAAAAATTCCGAAGACATCAACCAATTGCTGGCCGAGAAACAACTTCTCCACAAGGCATATTTAAACGAACAAAGTCAACATTAAAAAAATGCCTTCAATAACATCTGGAGAGTAGTGCAGCAGAAACTTTGGCGCATGCAGGACTCCTGTCTGAAGAACAAAACTGATGAAATTCAAGGATTTGCTGAAAGACATGATATGAAACACTTCTACGACTCACTGAAAGCGGTCTATGGTCCTACATGACCAGGCATAGTTCCTTTCCTCTGTGCAGATGGGGGAACATCGGTCACCGATAAGAAAGAAATCCTTCAGCGCTGGGCAGAGCATTTCAGCAACATGTTAAATGCAACTTCCTTCGTCGAGATGAAACCATCGACTGCCTTCCTCGAGTTCCCACTAATGAAACACTTGATGACCTGCGAACCACAGTGGAAGCAAACAAAGCCACCCAGCAACTCTCCAGCGGCAAGGCACCTGGTCCGGACTCCATCCAAGCAGAGATATACAAGGCAGGTGGGCCGGTCCTAATATAGCAGCTTCACTAAGTCTTCACAAACATATGTGTGAACAAGACCATGCCACAAGATTTCAAGGACGTGTCAATAGTCCACCTTTACAAACGTAAAGGAAACCGCCAATCCTGTGACAGCCGCCGAAGCATCTCCTTATTTCAATGGCAGGGAAGATACTCGCCAGAATTCTTCTCAGTCGCCTCATGGCCCATCTCGATCAAGGTCTTCTTCTTGAGAGTCAATGTGGCTTCTGAAAATAACGTGGAACTGTTGACATGATTTTCACTGCAAGGCAGCTGCAAGAGAAATGTCAGGAACAGAACTGCGAAATGTTCTCCACTTTCATTGACCTTACCAAGGCTTTTGATAGTCAGCAGAGAAGGACTGTGGAGGATTATGAAGAAACATGGCTGTCCACAAAAGTTTGTCCAAATAGTGCGGCTATTTCATGATGGTATGCAGGCAAGAGTACAGGCAAATGGTGAAACATCTGAGCCCTTTCCTTTCACCAATGGAGTGAAGCAAGGATGTGTCCTGGCACCAACACTGTTCAGCCTCATGTTTTCAGCCATGCTGACGAATGCCTTCGAGAACAATGACATTGGAATAGAAATCAACTACCGCATGGACAGAAAGTTGTTCAATCTCAGAAGGCTGAAAGCTAAAACCAAAACTAGCAGCGACACCATCAGAGAGCTGCTGTTTGCTGATGATTGCGTTCTATATGCAAATTCAAAGGCAGACACGCAACACAATGTTTCAGCTTTCTCTATGCCTGTACCAAATTTGGGCTCAATATAAACTTGGAGAAGACTGTAGTTATGTACCAACCAGCTCCAGGGAATAATCACACCGTGTCGAATATCAAGGTGAATATTCATAGACTAAGTGTTGTGGACAAATTCACATATCTTGGCAGCACCGTGTCACAAGCTGCGACAATTGTTGATGAAGCGAATGCAAGAATCTCCAAGGCCAGCGCGGCCTTTGGCAGACTGTACAAGAATGTATGAGACAGAAATGAAATAAGCCTGCAAACAAAGCTGAAAGTCTACAAAGCAGTTTATTCTCCATACTGCTATATGCTTGTTAAACCTGGACTGTTTATCAGCGACACACGAAGAAATTAAACCACTTCCACAGTCTGCCTTAGGAAGCTATTGATGATTAAATGGGAAGACAAGATCCAAGAAACTGAAGTTCTAGAAAGAGCGTCCATGCCCAGTATCCACACTATTCAAATGAAGAATCAGATTCGCTGGACTAGTCACTTAACTCGTATTCCAGATCACAGGCTTCGCAAACGAATTTTTTATGGCAAGCTGTGTTGTGGTAAACGTTCCCAAGGTGGCTAGAGGAAACGAAGACACTGAAAATCTAAGTGAAAGCTTTTGGAATTCATCTTGACACCTGGGAGACTGCTGCCAAAGACCAAAATTCGTAGTGTGCATCATTACGCAAGGATGCAGTCACTTGTGAAGCAACCAGGACTGCAAGAGCTGTGAAGAAAAGGCTGAACAGAAAAACCATTGCAGGAGATCCTCCTCCTGGAACGTCAAGCATTTTTTTCCCACATTGTAAAAGAGCATTTCGAGTCTAAATAGGCCTTATCAGCCATCTAAGAACTCGCGGCTCCATACTTACAATCTCCACTAAATGAAATGAATGGTCATCATCATTCTTGATGGACAAACAACATTTAAATTCTGATATAAATAACATTTGATAATTTGTTGACTAATACAAGGGGCTTCTCATAAGTCTTTAGCCTGACCATGAAGGTGGAGAAAATTGAAATTTGGCACAGTGCTTTTCCTTCTCAATGTAGCCACCAATTGAATTTATGCATTTCTGCCATCTCTGTGTGACCTTGAAAAGACCTTCAGAATAAAACAACCTATTTTTCGAACTAAACCAGTTATCACAAGCCAGTATGACATCTTCGTCACTGTCAAGACGATTTCCTTTCAGATGTTTTCTACAATTTGGTGAATCCAAGTCTCATCTACAGTCCCCATGGTCTTTTACATGTTTTTTGACCGCCACATGTTGAGCAACTGGCCACAGCAATCAACCCGTGTTTGTTTCTGTTCACATGTCAGCAGGCGCGGGGCACACACTTTTCTCATGTTCAGTCTGTTGTGTAAAATTCTAAAATCTGTACTCTTACTCAGTTTTGCTGAACCCGATATCTCTGTAATTTTCATTTTCCTATCCTGGCCTATGATTTTCTTCACTTTTGCAGCATTTGCATCACTGCACTCTGAGGACGGTCGTCCTGGTCTTGGCAGATCTGCAAACTTCGGAACGGCCATACTGTATTTCTGTAGGTGTTTTACCATGTAACGTAAAGAATTTTAACACAGTCCTGGCGTCCAGATCTTATCAATAGGGTGTGTTGTGCCATGCACCATATCGTAAAAACCAGTTGAGGTGGGAAATTCATAATTCATATGTCCATTACAAATTGAATGAGCTATACATGTGCTAAATTTTTATTTTCTCCGCCTACTCCTTCATGGTCAGGCTAAAGACTTATGAGAAGCCCCTTGTATAATCTGCATCATCATTGCATTTTGATATGTGAAATCAGCATGTCAAAATCAATAAGACATGGTGTATGTAAATTCTGATACAAATAACATTTGAGCATTTGTTGGCTAGTGTAATTGGTTTGACATCAAGCAAGGAGTCCGTCAGGGATGTGTGCTGTCCCCCTATTTGTTTAACCTGTATGCCGAAAATTTTATGAGAAATGTAAGAGATGATATAAACAGGGAGCTATATGATGCCCTACATATCTGTGGTTATGACATACCAGAGATTCGGTATGCGATGATGCAGTATTGCTATCAACAACACAGAATAGTATAGAAAACCTAACAGCCTCAACAAAATTGAATAGTGAAAATCACAACTTATATCTAAACATAGCAAAAACAAAGATAATGCATACAGATAAAACTACTATGGAGAAAGAAATATATGTTAATGATGAAAAATTGGAGGTGGTGGAAAATTTCGAATATTTTGGGTAATTGATTACCAGCAATGGGGACAAAATGAATGAAATGAAATGACGACTATCAATTGCTCTTCAAAGACTAAAACAACTGAATAAATTATGGAGTGGGACAGGCAGAACTACAAAAATTAGATTTTTAAGAGCATGAATCTTTCCCATTGCAACGTACACCTGTGAGACCTGGACACTTACTAAACAAGCTGAACTGCGCATAAATGCCCTTGAATATTAATTTTATAGACAAGTTCAAAGAATATCTTGGGTAAAGAAAAGAACAAATGCATCCATACTTCAAAAGCTGAATATTGAAGAAGGTTGGCTATTGAAGACGATAAAACAAAGAAAATTAAAATATTTTGGTCACTTGAAACGTCACGAAAGTTTGAGGAGAACAAAAATGGAGAGGTATATGCCTGGGAGGAGAGGAAGAGGACGGCCAAAGAGAAGATGGGTGCAGGATGTGGATGATCTCCAGATGGGTGTATCGGACGTGGGACATCTTGCTCATGATCGAGAGGTTTTTCCAGAATGTTGTTATGGGAGCGAGGTTCTGCAAATGACATGCTCCTGAATGAATGAATGAATGAATGAATGAATGAGTGTAATATGCATCATCATGTGCCCTGCCGAATGGCATTGGCATTCTCGCGTACCCACAGACCTCGGTTCCTGGTATTTTGGTTCAAGTTTATGAATGATATTCCTCCCTATCACCGTCTTAGGCCATACAGCATCCTTTCTCTTGGTCTGCTGTCTCTTCTACCGCTGATTATTTCTGTGTCAGCAGGTCTGCATGGCCGAATGGGTAAGAACGCATGTCCTTAAACATTCGTTGTGCTGATGCCGAGGTAAGCAGTTCAACCCCCTACACCAAACAGCTGGACTAAAATGTTGACCTGTCGTCCTTGACTTGGGGATGTAAATTACAAGTACCTCTGAAATCGGAGTGGGTTCGCCTGAAGGCGAGGGACACTGTTAATAGGGAAAGCTAATCCATATGTAAAATTCAGTCCATCACTACTATAAATAGTGTGTATGGACTACGCTTGAGTTCAAAGCAAGCGAGCGCCCAAAAAAAAAAAAAAAACTTCTGTGTCACCGGTATCTCTTCTTGTTACTTAACCAAAGACCTTTATAGAAAACTACCCAACACCCATGTTATTTCAGGAACTCGAGATAGCCAAGTGACCAACGCACTGGCTGCTTGTCATGTGTTCGAACCCACTTCATGGTGGGGATGATGTTTTATTGACTTGGGTTCATACCTCGACTCAGCCTGAAGTGGATACCAGGAAATGTTATGGGAAGTAAATATGACCGGCGTGATACTGAGCACATCTATATATAGTGTCGACTGATGTGTGATATATATATTATATATTATATATTAGACTATTATTATTATTATTATTAGATATATATACTATATATATATATATATATATATATATATATATATATATATATATTATATATTAGATATATTATATTATATATTAGACTGGCACTGCACACTCAGGCACACCAAGGCGTGTCAAGAGGTCCCCCTGTACTTGCTTGACATCCTTCTGACCATCTTCTTGATTCATTTTGACCTGAAGTTTCACTATGTCTTTTTTTTGCCTCGCACTTTGAATTTGTTTGTCAGGGGTTAAGAGTTTACATCTTTCATTCTCTTGAAAACGTCTGGCCAGATTTTTTCTTAGTTTATAGATAATATAAAAGCATACAATAAAGGTTATAGCATTGGCCATAACAATTAATACTGAGATAGTCATTAATATGTACACAGCAGTAAGCGTGTATGGATGTCTTGGTTGTGTGGTCAAAACCGTGACTACACATTGAAATATGCCAAATACAAGGAGGCTAATTATAGCAAACCAATGTATTTTCTGAACACATCGCTCAATCCTGCACCAATGGTGAAGCATGTTACCATTAAGGTCAGCCACTACATTACTTTGCTTCATTGGAAATATACTTAATGTATGTGTCAGGATAATCCAAATCAATAAAATGACAATTAGCTGTTGTAAAATCCAGACATAATTATTATCTAAACGTTCAGTGGAAATGGGCAACTCAGAATCATTTTTATTAGACTGTGGGATATTGTTATGAGCATCTTTAGTTCTCTGGAGTTGTTTCATGGTAATTTCATCTCCTGGAATACAAGACATATCAATGTTAATGTTATGTACACATGTGGTTCACTGAATGCATAATTATATTCATCATCATGTGCCTTACTAGCAGACCTTCATATCTCGTCACAGATCTCGGCTCTTGGTTTTCTGAATCAACTCTATTCATGACCCCCCTCCATGCAACGTCTTATTCCACCCAGCTTCATTTCTCTAGGTGTGCCTCTACCTCTTCTGTAACTGATCTTTCTAGTCATCTCCATGTTCTCCAATGTCACTCTTTTCAGCAAATGACAACAGAACACTGGTTGTCTCTTCCCTACAGTTGCACACAATGTTCTACTGTCATTAGCCTCTTCCAGGCAATCATTGATAATTATTCTGGCAGTCCAAGGTTTTCTCAACACTCGTCTCAGAGACTACATCACACAGTCTCCAAACTCTTCCTATTTTGATCTTACAAATTGATTCACTGCCATACAGGAGAACAGGCTCAAAATACACTTGTAACATACCCCCTCTCTAAAATTCAATTAAAGTGATTTCTGACATAAGACACCTTTCATTTTCTGAAATGCAGTTTTTGCTCAGGCAAGTTCTATTCTTAATCTGTACTATGTAATTTCCATCTTATGTTATGTTCATCACCATGTACTTGAATTTATTGTCTTTTTTAAAGCATTTCTGCTATTGTAATATCACATTTTAGATGGTATCTTTTCCCTTCATATAACAATTGTTCAAGGAAAGTCCCTCTTTGCACTTACTATAGTGCCGAAGAGTTGTTGCAGATGCCTTGAGGTTTGAGACATCAATACTGTGTCCTCTGCATAACACAGATGGTTTATATTATAACCTCCCACACAATCTTCTAGTCTATCTTTAATCTGTCTCATTTTTATTTCGCTATAGAAACAGAAGTGATACATTGACTTAACTTCATATTTTCTTTCTTGTCATAATTGCCCACATTATTCCTATTGTGTATAACTGGTTCCAATAAATACTGTTGTTTTTTTTTGTTTTGTTTTTTAATTCTGAGATCTTTCAGGCCAGTTTTAATATCCTGCAACATTTTGATCAATTCATCGTGTTTCACTTTATCAAAATCTTTGACGCCATCTATAAACCAAAAGTAAAGATCTAGCTCTTTATGTGTCCCAGTTTATCTCTCCACTAATGCGGGATATGTATGTTACAATATTTGTTCCTTTACCTTCCACAAATCCATACTGTTCTTCGTTCATGTCCATGCTTATGTTCTTTCTTGCTCTTCACAATTTAAATCTGAGTAGAAGTTTGGTGACATGATTTATAAGGTTCATTGTACGAAATTGTCCGCCTACAATTGTTCCAGGTCTCTTTGGTAAAGCGGTAAATCCAGAAGTCAGCATATTACTAGGTATATGCCCACTGTTGTGAGAACCTTTCAACAGTTTTTGTTTTAATATTTTGATTTCATATTCTTCCAGTATTACTAATTCTTCTCAGTGATTTAATCTAGTCTAACAATTTCTGATCTTTTCTTTATATGCTGGCTGGAGATAAAACTGTATACGCATGTTGTGATTGTGACTGATTTAAAAAGTATGCTGACAAAGGTGAAGACTGGCATGCTTCGTGCTGAATGGCATGCATCCATTCAGAGGTCGCGGTTGTCAACATTTGCTGAATCTTTTCTCCAGGACACTCTGGTGTGGTTGGAAATAAACAAGAAGACAGATTGGTTAGTGCTACATCATTGAGGGGGGTGATTTGATGCATGATAAGCCAGATGTGGTGAAGACCCTCTGGGAGCGCATGAATAATGCAGAACAGATAGACTATCATGCTTTAGAAAGAATGCAGCAGCACGGGATGGTCAGAGGATTTGGTAGACAGTTGTCACTCAGAGGTGAAGCAAGACGGACATATAATCAGAATGTAACGGGCACCATTAGTATTGAAACTCTACACTGGCTGTTGAAGATGATGACCAAGCGCTAATAGGAATGCTCTGAGTGCAACGATGGTGGTTCTTGACTAAATTCAACTCAACTTTTCATATGTTTGATTAGCATTAGTGACGTCATTGTTAAGAATATGCTGCTATTCAAAGTTCCTTCCTTGTGTCAATTCTGTTCTTTCCCAAATAATTCTCACATGTATTTATTCCATCTCTTTATCATAGTCATAGAACTTTCGTCTGTTAATGCCTTTCATGTTTTTGTTTACAAACATTAAGTGTTTACACTGATTTTTCTGCCTGCTAAATCACTAATATTTCTGTTAATATGTTTTGTAGCTTTAATATAATATAATTTAATTTTGTTGCACTGGTCTTTTAACCACACTATTTTGCCCTGTATGGATTTATCTTTTATTTTTTTTATTTTTTTGTAACTTATCATATTCATATTTTTAATGCTGTTTTATTTTGTTAATCGACTTCACGATTTCTGCAGTGATCTAATTTTTCAAAACTTTTGTCTTATTTCTGGTAACATCTCTTTGCATTTTTATGAATTGAATAGTGTGTTATGTTGAGCAGATTATCATGACACTTTTGTCAACCCATATTGTGCTAGAACGGGTATCTCATCATTACCACCAACGTTCATCTTCGTCAACATCTATGACAACTCTTTTGTAGCTAGATGAAGGTCTTTGACAGATGAGAAGCTCTGATTTATCTAACCAGCAGTTGACAACCATTCTAAGACATACAAGATACCAATGTGATTCTCTAAGGCAACGAGAGACAACATTTACCATAAACCACTAACCTATTGATACTTTCAGGTTTGTTGGAACAGTTGAGACCATTCTATCATCATCATCACAAATGGCGTCGTGAAACATGCACAGTCTGTCAGAAAACGATTACAGATACCGACATGGTGTACAGGGAGCCTCTATCTGCGGAGATTCTTGTGTGGGGTCTCTGAAGTAACCAGCCTTACAGCCAAACAAAGTTGGGGCGGTTCTGCTGCACGGTCTAGTGATGACCGCCTGGGTGAGATTATTCTCAGATAGTTCTTCACATGTTAAACAATCCTTATATGTGTGGCTGTGGTCAGACATGAAAGTCCCGGCTGGACAAGGTAAGCACTCCTCACTGGATGACCTAAAGAACTGTCCAGCTCCACACACAATTGGTCTCTCGTTGCACACAAACACACCATCAGGAGTCATAACTGCATCGTGATTAGGTGGGCAGCAGACGGTATTGTAGTACCCCTCACATGGTCGGGCGGGAAACGGACATTCAGTGCACTTTTCACACCTGTCCTTCTGTCGGATATTCCTGGCTCTACGTCTGTAGAATCCACCTGTACAGAGTATTACAGCATCGTGAGTACTGTTGCAAGCACTGACCAACACTTCTACATCAGGGTTTTCTATCACTGTACAGGGCTTACATTCTCTGAAGACGTGATGTTCTCTCGCAATGAAAGTTCCACGGGGACAAGGAATACAGACGTCATGACCTTCTCTGGGAGTGTGGAGCCTTTCTCCGCTTGAACAGTGTGTCTCGTAAGTTCTACCAGGGCAGAAGTGAAACAAGAATAGGAAAATAACAAAGTAAATGTTCTCCATTTTCAAAATGTAAGACCGGCGAACTTCTGGAGTCAGCTTTATCATTAGATGTTTCTGTAAACAGTAATTATACAGTAGTTAACAGGATCGTTTAACACACCACGTGACATACAGGGTATATGGTGCTAGCCCAATTGTTGTATGGACCAACTGGCACTCGGTGGCTGACGTGGCTGAACATGTCATACACACACATTCAGTGAAAGTGTTGCACTCATTGAGTGAAGTAAAGTATGCTAAACTTGCTTAACTGATCCAATGCCGAAGGATCGTATATCGGCACATATGACCTCCCTTTTGATTAGAAAAACGATATATCCCTATACAATGGTCATCATGATATTTTTTTTAAATTTGCGATGCCCTCCGCAATGTAAATGTTCAATGAATGGAAATGTACTTTATAATATTGTATGATGCATTATAAAACCAACTAAAGAATAAATGTTCAACGGTATGGAACTCCTGAAGGATTAGAAAGCTGCTGGTCCAGACTGTATTCCAACAGAAGCTATTAAAGCCAACATAAACACATAAAATGAATTACTGAAGAAATACCAGCAAACGGGGAAGATGAATGTCTGATGAAGCCAGCAAAGGCAGTTAACCTGCAGTAGTGTGAATACTATAAATAACAATGATTATACACACTATTCACATTCTGGTTTATAATTGTGAACTATCAGATATACCTTACATTTACTAGACCACTCTTCAAACATCAACATAAACCAGACCTTCAGGATCCAATAAAATTAATCATAATCTGTATGTGGCTTGCCAAGTGGCGTCAACATGCATTTTTCTCAACATATCACAGTCCCTAGACCTCTGGAATAATTCTCTTGGCCTGCCTCTGTCTCTTCAACCGCTGATATCTCCATCACCATGTTGTTCTCCAATGCATCTCTTCGCATTATTAGATCAAAGAACATTGCTTGCCTTCTTACAGTTGCGTATGATGTTCTACTTTCACTGGACTCCATCAGGCACTTATTGTTTTCCTTCTTATGTTTGCGTTATCAGTTATCAGTTATCAATTGGGGTATTTTCATTGCACTACTGCAGGTCCATAGGTGCTCAGATTCCCCCCCCCCCCCCCCAGCATAGCATCAGCGTCCGGTGGCTAATAGTGCCAGTTCTGTGTTGGTTTAACGAGGCGCCTCGTTTTCTCCCGATGCTACCTCTCGCGTCTGGCCGTGCCGATTCTTACTCCCAAATCTTTCATCCTGGACAGCGATGTGGATTCACTGACGTCAAAGTCCTCTGTTCTCGACATATCTTTAAGGACGTTAATACCATCGGCACGATCCATGGGCTGCCATCTACACAGGGTGCAGAGCCAGCCAGTTTATCAGCTCGTTCATTTTCCTCGACTCCCGCATGTCCCTGCACGAAGATGAAGGTGACTCTACGGACAACAGACTTCCGCAACGACTCAGTCCACTGTCTACGTACAGATCCAGCTTCGCCCTTCCGAATCATGCTCATTGAATCACTTAGTACACACACGTTGGTATAATGCTGTGATTGCAGCCATATGAAAGCCTGTGTAACTGCCATCACCTCCATCGTCATGCTGCTCGTGGTCATAGAGTGGGCACCACTGGATTCTTGAACGGGTCGGCCCGCTGAACGGGCTGTAAATGCCCACGCACTTCTCTGCTGCTTTACAACAGATCCATCTGTATAGATGAGCACTTCGGGGCTATCTGAGAGTTCATAGATAAGCGCGTTGACCTCTGCATTAACAGCGGCAGGGTTCTGCTCTCTGCACCGTCTGTCGAGTGTGATAATGCAGGAGAAAGTGCACTTAAAAGCTGGAGGCACCGGCACCCATTCCCTTGCCGGGGTTGATACTGGTAAGACTGCAGACCTGTCTGACGACATCTTCCTCCCGAACCCATCCATGATTTGCCCCTCTTTAGCCTGTCACCCTTTTCTCTGAATATAGCGTCATGCAGAGGGGTGCTGCTCATCTGCACTTATTTTTAAGTATGCACGAGCTCTCCAGATCTTGATCCTGTGTTCCATTGTCGGGAAGTCAAGGAGGTATCTCATTGCTACACAGCTGGTGTCTCTCGTGCAGCCCAAAATGATGCGCATGGCTTCGTTTTGTACACTTTTCAAGTCTTCCAATCTGTGTAGGGCTGACAGTGAGGATGGCCAGGGCATACTCGATGGATGAAAGCACAAGTCCTGGGAACAGAAGTATTAGCAGTCTTTGCTCGATATTGGCAGCCGCCATGACTCTCATTGCTGACAAACCTTTCCGAGCTTTCGTTATGACATAATCGACATGATCTCTGAAGGGCAGGCTACGATCAAGCCTCACGCCAAGATATGTCATTGACTGGATTCTACTCAAAATGCTCCCATCCATTCTTACTGCCGGCAGGTCTGTGTTCACAATATGGTTGTTTAGGGATAACTATGTAACCGATGCCTTTGCAGGGTTGACAAGGACACCGGCATCAGCACACCATGAGGAAATTCGATCTAGTTCGCCCTGCGTATATAGAAAGTATGGTTGCGCATACTGTTCTACTTTCACTGGCCTCTATCAGGCACTCATTGTTTGGTTTACTTCTTAAAGCTGCGTATGATGTTTTACTTCCACTAGACTTGCAGGCATTCATTGTTTGGTTTCCTCTTTCAGATTGCGTTAATATACTTTACGCTATGAAATGTGCATGTATAAAATATTTTCCCATTTTTGTTTGGACGTACATGACAGTTGTCGATGTATGTATGTGAACGTGTAGGAGACTGTGCTAATCAGAGTGCATGTGCATGCCTGAATTTAATTATGCTTTTATATATACATATATACGTGTGTGTGTGTGTGTGTGTGTGTGTGTGTGTGTGTGTGTGTGTGTGTGTGTGTGACTTTGTTAGTGAGTTTGTGATTGAGAGAAAGTATGTGTATGCGAGGTAGTGTGCATTTGTGTGTGTTTGAGTTGGTGCATAAATGTGAGAGTTTGTGTAAATAATGAAAGTAGGTATGGAGAATTGTAATTATGTGTTTATAAATGTGCGTGTTTACGTGTGTCTGCCTGCCTGTCTGTCTCGTAATATGCATTGGATATGTTTACAACATTCATTTGACAATGTTTTTTTCCGGTGTGAATGTAACATGCAAAATTGATGAATGAAAGATACGTGAATGGAAGGCTAAATGTAAGACGGCCCTGTTTTTCCATTGTGTGACCATTTAAAAATAAAGTTCGATCTTTCGTTCGTTCTCTCCCACCGGATTCCACGCCACAGTATCATGCTCTTTTGCCCACTGTACAAATCTGCAGCCTCTTTAATTCTGTTCCCATTGTCCATACTTCTGGATCCGAGTCTACACAGATGGGTCAGCACAAAATGCTGTTCGAAATGGAGGAGCGGGAGTGTACATAGAATACCCAAATAATACTAGGGACATAGCCAGAGTACCGATATGAAAGTACTGCCATAACTATGATGCTGAAATTGAGGCAATCAAGATAGCAACAGATACATTAAATACCAGCATTGGTACACAACCTGTGGTGCTATTTGTCAAGAGGTGGGGCTTACTTCCTCTACAATGATACGAGTTCAGGCTCTATAATGTAGCGAGCTCACCTCAAGCTCTATGTGGCTCTGGGCATCAGGGGTACATAACAGCATATATTGAGGCATTCTGACACAGGACAGGGTAACCATCTGAATTCCACAACAACGACTCAACGCATATACTGATGGAATGAACTGCAATGTATTTCTTACAGCTGATCGTAGACTACGGTAATGAGTGTGGGATTGATGCCGACTTCAGTCATTCTCTCTCTCCATGCACTCCCGCTCTTTAATCAGAAATCATCTCCACAGACCAGTGAAAGTGTTGGGAACAAGGCCAGCCGCCTAGTGTATCATGCAAATCCAATATATTACTCCTACCTTCAACTGGAGCTCACCATACTCGAATTCCAACAGCTAGCGCTGCCTTTAGTGACTTATGAACTTCAGTCACGGTTTGACTCCCGAGACTGGTATTGAAAGCACATCCGATCACCTTGTCCGCTGGCACACAAACTAATGCTTAAGCCGTTATGGCGTTAGGTGACGTCCTATCATGACGTCTAAATTGCGTTCAATGTTGGTGTCACAATGTTCACCATTTGTGACACCCTTTATCTTCTTCTTTGATGCGCTAACTCATCAATTGCCTGCCTCACTGTCATTTACTACATGACAGCTTTGCCCCCTCTACAATGAAAATGATCGTTAGACCATTTTCTATGTTATCTTGACATGCAAGCAAATGATGTCCACGACGTAAATTACATCCTATTGTGATAGACAACGCATTCACCGTCCTTGGAACTTAGTTTGTCAACGTGAACCAATCTAGATCGTGGGATATTGAACACCGGACTAAAATACAAGTCCCGAACACCGCCACCTCTACATTCTATAAATGATCCCTGAGATGTTATCGCGTTAACATGCCCGACTACTTGTAACTAAACTAAGGCTCAAACACCGCCAGTTCATATATTAAGATCTGTTATCGCGTATATATGTTGACACCCTAAAACTACTAACGGTCTCTATATCCCCGAGTGCCGTCAGTTAAATAAAAACACCATCCAGTGTTGCATACCCAACGATCACATGATCCGTAGTCGACAACTTATTGTCCCTGACGTGAATACATATATCCCCACAACTGCATGTCGACCTGGCACCCTCATTTCTTTTCGCTATAGCATGTCGATAGGGAAAACTATTCTCAATATCACTGTGTTATATAGCTATAGTGTGTTGTTCATTTGTTATATGTATCTATGTATCCTATAATGTGTAGTGTTTACTATATGTTTGTGTCTATTAATTTTCTTTCATTCCTTTCTCTTCCTTCATCCATCGTGAAAATGATATGTATGATGATCAATAGTTAACACAGCACATACTACTGACATTACGAACTACAACACATCAATGTCTGGATAATTAAAATAACAAATATCAATCCTCATAATAATTATAAAAACAAAATATATAAACATAACATTAAAACAATAAACATATTCATTTATGAAACATGTATATCACTTAAGATATACTTAATTAATTTGATCGAAGATCCGCACAGACTCTGTCCTCGAGTTTATGTCCTATATTGAAAATTCGAAAATCATGAATTTGTTCATAATTTTCTTATACTAACACAATTAAAATTATCTATAAACCACCACCGATACTACCATATTGGCTTGTGACAGAATGAAGCCACACACATCGGTTATGCCACGTGAAACTTTTCACCTGTTTCTCATATTGGCTTGTGACAGAATGAAGCCACATACATCGGTTATGCCACGTGAAACTTTTCACCTGTTTCTCTGAAATAATAATAACAACAAGTGACTAAGTTACGTCTATACTTTCTTTAAAAAAAAAAATTATATATTTATCTGTGGTATTTCAGATTTAGCCACAGTCATCCTACCGTAATGTTACACTAAAAAAATAAATAAATCAGAAAACATAAATATATATATATATATTTACATATACATAAAACTTTCATAGTTTATTTATAGTCTACTGAGTAGATCAGCTAGATTATTTTATGTTCTAAAAATTGAATTCCTGAAATGCAAATTCAGTTTCATTTGGCTCTATCGTAAAATCAAACATCCGAATGCGACAAAACAAACCATCTGACTAGGAATGTACGATGATGTACTATTTCAGTTTTATGGCTGATACGTTTGTGATGTCTTTAAATAATAAATGTAGAATGATAACGGATAATTCTGAAAACAAAAAGAAGGTATAAGAATTCCTATAAACAGAAAGGCGCTACTGGCGCGGTCATGTGTATAGAATCCTCCGCCATCTCAGATATGATCCATACAACTATATAAATTTCGCCATGCTCGCTCTTACCCAGTCTATTTGAGCCTAGGTTTTAGATAAAGATAATTGCTTATAAAAAAAAAATGATTGATAATATGAACCAGACAATAATACAAATACAGTACACTCCACTTATAACAATATTTATGATGACAAAACAATCACAATGACGCTACATGTTTTATTTACGGCTAGTAAAATTCACTTTGAGATGACCAAGAATTTTCTTCCTAACAGATATTTAACCAATTTCTGACCAGAATTTACCAACGATAAAGTAATTTCATAGCGTTTGTGTGATTCGTATACCTTTCTCCCAGAGTACAAGACAAGATGTAGTATTTTCCTACAACCTTGTGGAAGAATGTACACGACAGACAGTAAACAGGTACCATCCACCACAACACCATCTTAGGACTGATCATTGAATGTGCTTCCTGCAAAGGAATCTCAGATTCGTCATACCGTGTCGTCAGGCAGGTTGTTAGAATACATTGTTCAGAATCATCATATATACCTATAATATGGCTCACCTTCCGGCGTACACCATATTGTACCATCTTAATCACACTCCCTGTAACCTTAGCTATACATTTTATTACTTTGTTTGTTATGATAGATAGAAAGGAAATCAACCAGAAGAAAGTATCGACTAAATCAAATGAAGTATCTGTTTTCATACACATATTCTTCGGATTACAAGACGGAACTGTCACTGATATGTCATATGTCCGTGGTTTTCTATCCACTTGTATGATGTCCTGTTGCAGCGTTATTGCTGCGGCTTGAACTGTCTTATTATCTTTAGGTTCCACCATAACTGGATGTGACATGTGTGTGTTTGAAACCAGACCATCATGAGGTAATCGACTTTCCTTTTGTATTTGTGTATTATTAACGGTGTTTGCTACAATATGCTTCCTTTCCCATTCTGTTATGTCCTCACACGAAACATCACATAATTCAGGGATATTTCCAATAAAGACATCCACAAATGGGTCCGGCAACGCAGCTACCTTTATTTTCCTAGAAAAATATGGGAAGTTTATATCAGCCCAGGCAACTGTAAACCTTTCTCTTCTATCTCCAAAAGTTCTACAGGTCACATGCTCTCCAGTATAGTCGGTTTCATTAATTAGCTTTTTATGTATTCCCACTATACTCGACCCGGAATCGCGTACTAAGCTACATTTCTTTCCATTCACTATGGCGTGTTGTACGATCAGTGATCCATTGGTAATTTGGACCGCATTAGCCTCCTGCACATGTATTTTATGACCACACGTCAAGTTGCCCTCTTTGTGAAAGATCTTGCATGTATCACACATTGGGTCGATGGGAGAATATTCTACTTCTACCGTATTTGCATGACTAGTCTCGTCCGAGTCACTGTCACTACTAGATGTTAGCATCCCTATGTTTGCTTCTTTATACAGTTGTCTTAACGGACAAGCTAAAAACCTATGTCCAAAACTTTTACATTTAAAGCATTGTGTTTGTCTTTGATAGGTGTTAAATCTGTCTCTATTTCTAAGTGCTAATTTCTTTATGTAACTGTCAAACTGCGGATGTTTGTCACACATTTGATTTGAGCCGTGGGTAAAACCACAGTATTCACAAGTTGTCCACACACCCTTTTTCTCGTGTTTAACATAAGGTTGATACTTTGGTTGTTGTTGTTTTTCCCTCCTTTGATGTTGTCCACCAGACTGTTGTTGTGTTTTGTATCCCTGCATCCTTGATTTCTGAGGGAATCTATCACATGCGTTTGTCTCCACCAATGGGGAAAAACTATTATTAAATATGTCTTTGTGGGCGTCGAAGAAAGACTCTCCCTTTTCATCCATCTGCTGTATACTCGAACATTTCTGTTCAATAAGAAAGGTAGACATAGATGGAGGAACCGCCGAGATCAGTCTGTCTCTAACAATCAAGTCCCGTAGCTTCTTGTAGTCATCAGTAACATTGGCTGATCGAGCCCATTTATCGAATGTTAATTGAGTCAAAGAGGAGAAGTCAAGGAACGTCTGTCCTGCTTTAGGAATAAGATTTTTGAATGATGCACGAAGGCCAAATTCGTCAAGACAAAAATGAGACAGCAGTCTCTTTCGAATGTATGAGTAATCACTACGTAACTCATCTGGGATCAGTTCTACAACCTGCAAAGGTTCACCACTTAAGTGCCTATGCAGCAAAACTGCCCATTCGGTCTCCGCAACTCCATAGTGTCTCAAGATTAGCTCAAAATTAGTTAGCCATGCAGAGACGGAATCGGAGTTGGAGTATGTCTTTATCACCCCATTATATTTCTTAATGGCATCTGTGGATTGTGCCTCCACTTTGTTTCTAGCAATCTGTTCATCCTTGTCCTTCTCGTATTGTTTCATTTTGAAGTTATTCTCCAATTCTTTTTCCTTCAGAAGCTTTTCTGTATTCAATTTCTCAAGATTAAAAGCCATCTCTTTTTCTCTTAATTGTGCTTCTCTATCTAGTTTTTCCTTATCTGCAGCGATTTGCAATGCCATCCTTTCTTTATCTGCTGCAATTTGAGCTGCAATTCTGTCATTTTCTGCGGCTATCCTCTCTTTATCTGCTGCAATTTGAGCTGCAATTCTGTCATTTTCTGCGGCTATCCTCTCTTTATCTGCTGCAATTTGAGCTGCAATTCTGTCATTTTCCATAGCCATTTTTTCCTTCTCAAATACTCTTTGTCTCTCTTGTTCATCTAGTCGATCCTTTTCCAATTGTCTAATCGCAACTCTTTCGTTCCTTTCGTGAGCTTGAAAATCTGTAAATTGTTTCTCCGACCACGATATAAGATCTGCTCCTGTCAAACCTGCATCTTTCCCAATTGCAACAAAATCCTGTAATGATGACATGTTTTTATGTTTCTACAATATTCAATAATAATAATCAAAGTGCGAAATGAATGAAACGAAAAAAAAAAAATATTTTACCAAACCATAAACATGGCTTATAAGTATTAAAATCGACAGACAAAATCGAAGAAAGTCGAAAGAAATAATTAATAAATTACAATTAGATACATTAATAATGAAAATGACAAATAATTTTATAATAGACACGACCTATAACTCAGCAGTTACAGTATAGACAGAGTTAAAGTTCTTTAGATTCCAGCATTATGTAACAACTCAATAATGCACCGCGCATAAGACCTCACAAGACAAAATAGCATAAAATTGTGTATCACGCCTATGACGTCATCACACTTACGATAATACAGACAAAATAAATGCGTGCAAAATTACAGTATTCTGACCATAACTAATTACTGACAAACCACAAACAAATAGAATACTTAGCTCAAGAATAAGTAAACCTTTTCCAACAGTCTGACAGTAGAACAATCCACTCGATTTGATAAATAATTTTGTTCGATGTTACTCCGTAAGCACGACTTTAATGAGTTTATATGTACGTTCCTGAAATCCAAGGTCTGCGTACCTTCATAAATGATATCACTGTGTCCATTTCGTTGTACTTAGGCGTTAATTCATCACGTTTCCGTATATGTTTAATATGTTGAACTGTCGTAGGTTACACAAATTATGAAAATAACACTCTAGGCACGATGCCTGTGATCAACCCTAGAAGGAGCCTGACTGATGTGAGTGTTATTTGCTACACAATGTAGCTATCAGGTTTAGCACTATTTTGTAATGCGCTGTCTATATGCACTAAGATGACCACTGTGTTGATACAGCCTCAGCGAGGCGTTGATTATCTTGTACACTTGAATAGCACTGGAAAAACAAAATTCGTTTTCCATAGAACATATGTCACTGTGACGAACTGTTGTTGGTATAGACGATACAATCAACCAGCGAAGGTAACCCAATGACGATCCGACAATCTCTGCCTTTGTAGATCTTGATATCAATCAGTTATTAACAATCTTCCGTATCACGTGTGTCTCCTATGTATCGTGACCTCTATTTTTAATCCACAAACTGGTACTTGATAGTTTTTCCAAATATAGTCCACTTAGACTTTCAATCTTGCTCTTATAATGAGTATAATAACTCGTAAGCAAATGTTCTCTATCTAGATCAACAATCAGAGCGATAATGTCAATATACGGCTCTCGGACAATTAAGTACAGTACCGACTTCTTTAGCATCCAGAAAACAGTCTCCAACTGACACTGACAGTGCGGTTAATCATTTATAAGATGATAAGACAATTAACAACCGAGGATGCGCCACTTGATCACCAGCTATTGATCGGCATGATCCTCACATTTACAGATACGTTGCGTGTTCATGAATGTGTTTCTTTATCAGGCTGAGAAACTGACCGTCACTATGTCACGAGGTAATGGTTCAAATTTCTTCGGATGACGCTTCCATGTCAAAACCAATGGTTCAAATCTCTTCGGACGATGCTCCCATGTCAAGAGGTGGGGCTTGCTTCCTCTACAATGATACGAGTTCAGGCTCTATAATGTAGCGAGCTCACCTCAAGCTCTATGTGGCTCTGGGCATCAGGGGTACATGACAGCATATATTGAGGCATTCTGACACAGGACATGGTAACCATCTGAATTCCACAACAACGACTCAACGCATATACTGATGGAATGAACTGCAATGTATTTCTTACAGCTGATCGTAGACTACGGTAATGAGTGTGGGATTGATGCCGACTTCAGTCATTCTCTCTCTCCAGGCACTCCCGCTCTTCAATCAGAAATCATCTCCACAGACCAGTGAAAGTGTTGGGAACAAGGCCAGACGCCTAGTGTATCATGCAAATCCAATATATTGCTTCCTACCTTCAACTGGAGCTCACCATACTCGAATTCCAACAGCTAGCGCTGCCTTTAGTGACTTATGAACTTCAGTCACGATTCGACTCCCGAGACTGGTATTGAAAGCACATCCGATCACTTTGTCCGCTGGCACACAAACTAATGCTTAAGCCGTTATGGCCTTAGGTGACGTCCTATCATGACGTCTAAATTGCGTTCAATGTTGGTGTCACAATGTTCCCCATTTGTGACACCCTTTATCTTCTTCTTTGATGTGCTAACTCATCAATTGCCTGCCTCACTGTCATTTACTACATGACACTATTGACAGATGCAAAATCAGTACTCGAGGCGCTCTTGTCTGGGAAATTGCCAGTACTAAGGACACTCCTTTCTGAACTTAGAAGTCAGCGTAAGGTCACCATACAGTGGATACCATCCCACTGTGGAATACCCGGAAACAACAGAGCTGATCAATTGGCTAAGTAAGGAGCCAAAGAAGAACAGCCTTATGTGCCCGTTATATACCACCAAAAGAAAAGAATGATCAGATCAGTCAGAAAGCCACCAAAACCTGATCAAGATGACTACCACATTATGGACCGACCAGAACAAGTCATTATTCTACGCCTCAGAACAGGACACAATAGATTACGCAACCACATGTATAGAAAATTCAAGATTGGTGAAAAAGCAATGTGCACACGTGGATTGGTGTCGCAGACAGCAGAGCACATACTCCAAGACTGCCCAAAATATAACATATCTAGGCAAACCTTCTGGCCTAGACAGACGACAGTGGAAGATAAACTCTATGGACCGCTGTGTGAACTAAAAAAAAAGACAGTTAAATTCATACAAGAGACAGCACTGCAGTTATAGACATATTTCAAGCGAACGAAAGAAGAATACTATGTTTGTTTTTACTTCATATCTGTGGCCTTGTTTGGCAGCCATATGTCAAGATAGGTTTTGTTTCAGATAAAACGTATGTAAACACTTAGTGAATGCTGAATATAAAATTTTATATTGCTGCACTAGGGACATTGCAACACATGATCAGTCTTTCTCTCCTAAAGCTACCCAAGTTCCAATGCTGATTATTCCAGTAGCAATCTGATTATTTAAATTATAAGTCCACATGGCTTCTCCTCTACGCTTTGAGTATCATCCAGACCCTCCAATGACTACCTTCTGAGCCAGGCTTTCCAAATATGGCTACTCCGTCTGTTCCACTGAACACTTTTTAATCCAAATTCAATCGACCTCAATCTCTTCATTGCAAGGGCCTGTGTTTCTCTTAGTGTGTTATTACGCCAGAGAAACTTAGTAAGAATATGGTGTAAAACAAAGCTACAATTGTCTTGATTTCATTATTGAATCTTTCAGTTTTTCATATACACAAACAATGAGGCACGGACAAATCTTCACCCGTTCAAGTAATCAGAGAAAGACATGTGTATCATTTGTGTCTGTGCATTGACTTGCGTTGAACTCAAATATAGTCCACACGTGTTACTACAAGGGCTATTTCAAAATCAATCTCCGATTGGCTGGTAAAAAATAAACCGGTTGCCACAGCAACACTGTTCATGGCTTGCATCATTCAGTAGTCTTTTAGCTCACTACATATCAACCTACAGTCGCATTTGTTCAGTGGTTCATGAATCGAGAACGAATAAACATGGACCCCCCCCCCCCCCCCCCCCAACTTGGCACCAAGTGATTATCATCTCTTCGGTAAAGATGAAGGTCTGGCTGGCTTCCCAGTGCTACTACTCAAGTTTAGTCCATACACACTACTTCTAGTAGCGCTGGACTGAATTTTGTGTGTAAATTAGCTTTCCCTATTAATAGTGTACCTTGCCATGATGTGAACCCACTCTGACTTCAGAGGTACTTGTAATTTACGCCTCAAAGTCAAGGGCGAGAGGTCAACATTTTAGTCACTGTCCGGTGTAGGGATGAACCCCTTACCTCATCAGCACAATGGATGTTTCATAATACACCTTATCCATTCGGCCATGCTCACCTCCGTGGTTGAATATGACAGTGCTGGTGAAATTAGCCGACACAAAGAAACATCAGTTGTAGAAATGTATACACGTGTGGCTTCCATTTGTGGAGACCTGAAAATTGTCAAAACTTGTGTTCAGCTATTTTTTTCCTGTCATGTGGAGGTGCACAGAAATGAGAGATCCTATACACTAGCTTCAAAAATGTCCATAATTGTTTAAAATTCGCTTTTACATGAGGTCTAATGGGTGTATGTTGGTAGCCCGATATTTGTATAGACAGGTTGGCACTCGGTGAGGGATGTCAATATGAAGTAACCTAGAATGTGTAAAGATCTAATACTTCACACGTGAGAAAAAGCCTGAGAAGACTGTCTAAAAAAAAATAATAAGAGTTAGAAGAAGCCCAATCCAAGCTGGCCAATCTCCAGCACACACGCAGTTCTGCGTCAAATAACTGCGTGAATATCTGTGTTGTATATTTCAGCTTGGATGATGTATCTACTTAGTTGAGTTTATGTTGTGTGATTTCTGCAGTATGCATTGTTTGTCTTTGTTATTCAAATTCAGTATCTGCTATGGAACTTTTATTTAATGAAGTTGTATGCAATCATTATGGGCATTATTTGTAGTTCATAAGACAATACATCATCATCATCATGTGTCATGCCAATAAGTGTGGACAGTTATGTTTTGCCATATCACACGATCACCAGAGTCGTGGATCAGCTATGTGTTCTTGTCTTGACCGTACCACGTGGTCAAGCCATACACGTATTTACTTCTTTGCCTTCTCCTTGTGTTTCCCCTGAATCTTGGTGTCACATAACGTGTCCAAAAATTGTGACTGTCTATCACAGCAATGGTTCAAATGTTGCTGTATATGATACAGTGCACGCGCACTGTTACCTTTTGTTGCAATAATGATTCTTGCCTTCATATCATTACCATCTTCAACCTGTCTGGTATCAGGAGAACCCCTGTAGAACGTAAATGTTGACTTGATGTTAGATGGGCTATGGGTTGGGTGGCTGGAAGACTCGATGTTGGTTGGAAGACTCATTGTTGGATGGGCTGTTGGTTGGAAGACTCTATGTTGGATGGGCTGTTGGTTGGAAGACTCTATGTTGGATGGGCTGTTGGTTGGTTGGGAGACTCGATGTTGGATGATGGGCTGTTGGTTGGTTGGAAGACTCAATGTTGGATGGGCTGTTGGTTGGAAGACTTGATGTTGGATGGGCAATACAGCCCTCATGAAAATGGAACTATGGGATAGGATTAAATCCGAACTGGTCATTCGGTAGCCAGTCATCAAGAAGGGAGGCCGCTTCTATAGCCAGCTGTATACTAGGCATCTAGGGGAACGTTCTACAGCTATGGTTGTTGGTTGGTTGGTTGGTTGTTGGTTGGTTGGTTGGAAGACTCGATGTTGGATGATGGGCTGTTGGTTGGGTGGTTAGAAGACTTAACTCTTGAGTGCAGCGATGTTCATATTGTTTAAAACTGAAATGAGCTCGCATCTGTTGGAGTCAGGCTGGTGTGGAGACTTTCCTCCCAATCCTATCCCATAGTTCCATTTTCATGAGGGCTGTATTGCAGAGTTGTCCTTCCCCTCTCCAGTTGTTATAACCAAAAGGGTTTTAATACATACGATCGACTTCATTGCACTGGGTTTTAACCTATATGGCTTGGTCTCTCTCTGCAGGGTTGCTTGCTGAAAGCGTCGCACAAATCACAAACTCCGTAGCTCAAGTGAAGACTCCGCGGGAGTCTCTAAGAAAATTGCACTAGGGAACTGAATGCCAGAGTCCAGAATCGATCCCACAGCCTTCGGAATATGAGGCTCAACCGCTTCACCGTGGGGGCTGCATGGTCTCGAGGTATAGTGTCCGCCTCGGGTGCTGGAGGTCCCGGGTTCAGGCCCCGGTGAGGACCGGGATTTATTTAAAACATCCACCTGTACTTCCAGTAATAAAATTTCCCCTTGTCTCTGGGTAGTGAGATCGGAAGCCCGTGTGTATTGTTGCGCACGTAAATAATCCCTTAGCAGTTGGAAATCGAAAAAGAGGAGCCTAACGGCGCTGCCCGGGCAAAATTTCGAGTTGAAAATCTACCCAAAGTATTTCAGGATCCTCGCCGATGCAACGGAGTTCGTGCATTAAGCTGAGTTTCTCCAGACTCAGGTTTGAGTTAGAAGGAAAACGGAGCACTTATGGGTTAAACCGTGTGCCATGATGTTGATCCAACGACTAAAACTAAACTAAAACTAAAACTGTCCATACTTGCTTACTATGCATCTGTCCTGTTGATTTCCAACTTTGACATTAAAGTCACCCATTATGATATTTAATTCTGATTGATTGCATGTCTTGAATGATTCTCCACATGATTATACCATTCGTCGATGCAGTCATCACTGCTGTCTGTTGTTGGTGCATAAACTTGTATAATGTTAATATCGTGTCGCGAAACGGAAGTGGGCCTCAGACAGGACAACACAGTACCAACATTGTCCCACCCCGTTCAGGTGGCTACGCCACATTTTAAGGCGGGTGAGTGGGGATTTCCCAGTTATAAAGAATTAGGACCGTCTTCTGGGCCCTTGAGATTGTATCGGGATTGTCATGAACTTCACAGGTCCGGAGAAACATAACTCAACTCTTTGAACGTGCGTAGATGTTTGCTGTGGTAAATCGCAACACTCTGATAATCTCGGAGAATGGTGAGTTGCCATCACTTTCGTGAGGTAATTCTCGGAGATGTTCTGTGAGTTCCGTGAGTGTGTGTGTTACTTCCAGACTAAATCCGAACTGGACATTCGGTAGCCAGTCATCAAGAAGGGAGGCCGCTTCTATAGCCAGCTGTATACTAGGCATCTAGGGGAACGTTCTACAGCTATGGTTGTTGTTGAAGCTATCCTTTCACGGCCGCGTCTTCCAGCTGTATACTATGCAACTCTTGTGGCATCAGAGATTGATCTACAGTGGAGGTCCGGTCTGTCATTGAGACGAGAGGCCGTGTCGCCGTGTTGACCTTTTGGGGATCCAGAGGGGGACCTACACCCGAGGGCTTGATGAACCTACCGGGTTGCTGTTTGTTGCATAGTGTCACATTAAAGGTAACATATTTATACTTGGCGTCGCTTAACTAAGATTGTATTTCAGTTGTGGGTCAATTCTCGACCAGGTCCGGCAGTTGTGCCGGAAGGCCTGTGCTCTGACCTAAGATGTACGCGTTGACCTCGGATCAGCGGACACCAGTTATAAGTCAAGTATCAACCTGGCACGCCAGCTGTGTAATCCACTTGTGTGTTTACTATAACTTAGATTTGAGAGTGGGCGAAGGTCAGCAGACAAGACGGAATGTATTCTGCTAGCCAGCTCAGTGGAACAGTCAGGTTTAAGCGAATGACCAATACATTCGACACCCTATTTCAATAATGGGGTACATTAGGGAATTATTGTTCTGACAGTAGACATTCTCATGATCAGAGCTTTAATTTGATTACCCTAATGGACGAGGTTGACATTAGTACGTTTCAATCATCAGATGGCAGGTTGAAACCAGTACTTGTCAAGCACTCATGTGACTACGCGAGAACCACATGCGTTTCTCGTTAAGGTGAAACCCAAATATGTAGGAGGCTATAAGCTGTAAGTGATTATCGCCACACAGACCGGTTGTTATTTAACTGGGCTTAGTCAGGCAGGGGAAAGATATCTTCACACCTATTAGGGATTTAACCTTGGGCCAGTATAGCGGTGGGGATACACCCACTCATGTAACTGCGTGTATATTTCATCAGTAGTTGTCTGACTCCATACTTCCTTTGATGAGAAAGGAATAATTTGTCAGGTGGGTCTATCTTTCTACTGTCTCTACACTTTCATCGGAACCAGATTGTTTGAGGGGTTGATTCGACACAATTCCTAGGCAGCCAAAGGAATGTATTTATGTGATGTCTATCTATATACATACACCCACACACAACAGAAATCCAGGTAACCGAGGAAGAAAGGTGGAAAGCGACAAACACAAGACTCTTCAGTTGTTTGTCTGGTCTTTAATTCAGTATTTCAGGATAGTTACCATTGCAGTCTGAGCATCTTCCAGTAATCTTGGAGGTGTCATAGAGTACTTACCTGAGGTATCCTGATATGCTTATCTACTTTTCTGATGAGACAAATTGTGATTAAGAAAGATGATCCAGGCCATAACACTTGATGATTTCTATAGGAGGTATGGAACTTTACCATCCTCACGAATGGATCATGTCACTATATCTATTATCTACTAGGTATGAGATGGTAGGGAATGTGTCATCCTATATACTATTTCTCAGGGATGAGACATGTGGCTGAAAAGCTACAGGACTTATGTTAGGATTACTAAGTGTTGTAACCTAACCTGTCTGTGAGACATACGATAGTGGCCTGAGCCCGAGAGCTGACCACTGAAGGGGGGAAATCTGTGCTGAGTATTGATGCAGTATGTATTATGCCAGTGTGTGAAGAGTGTACACCTGTCTTGTTCTTGATTACAGGAATCCCTTTGCTGTTAGTTGGGCGCGGCAGGCGACTGCCCTTCGCTGTTACTGATTTCTATTCGCTGTTGGCTGTCCGCCTTGTCTGGGTGCTCTGCGGTTTGCTGGTTGCCTAGCTGCGAGTGGCCTGTTGCTGTGGACGAGTACTGCGCCATTGCTGAAGTGTTCTGAGCAACCTGTGAATGTTTGCTGTCAACCGGAAGAGATTTGAGAAGTCCGGTGCTATGGGCTGTGTGCCTATTTGCGGTTGACGAGTGCTGTTGGCTGTTGCTGTTTGGAAGAGCCCTAAAGGCACTATATAGGATCAGGTGACTGTTTCATAGCCCTGTGTTTACAGACTGACATTCAATCATGCACGGACAGAACTCCAGTGGGATGATGAGATCGTCTACCAGACTACTCTCACCCAGCTAATTGTTCCTGTCTGTTTGTCCGTCTGTTGTCTGTCTGTTGGGCAGAGTCTGAATCTCCAATAAAGATTCTAGATTCGCTTTTTATAAGATTGTTCTCTTATCGTCAGTTAGGTGTCTTCATATATCAACAGTCGTCATATGGGAAGTGTCGTCCGGGCACCGTCCTGAGGACAATTAGTAGAAGGGTAGACCGAAGTTAATCTAGAACCCCAACTAAATAGTATCTACGACTACTGAGAACAGGCCAGTGTTGTCACAATAGAAAGGTCTTCCACTAAGCATGAAAGGTTTGAGTGCGTACGTAATGCGGACATGTGGGTGATCCGGGGGTGCACAAAGGACACATGAATTATACGCATGAGGCATATCCATTTGTTTGTTTAATGAGTCGCGTAAATAAAATACTGATGTGAATTATAATGAGAAGAAGAAGCAGCAACATAAAAACTGATAATAAAATCAGATGTCACAGGAATTCAAGAAACCGACACAGATGCCACCGAAGAACTAGAACCAGACATACTGAAAGAAGATTTTATAGAAACCGTCTGATTAGCACCTTTGAACAAATCACAAGGACAAGATGAAATACCAAATGACCTAATTAAAGCAGCAAGAGAAAAGGAACAGCATGGCTACATAGACTATTCGACCATGTTTGGGTAGAACAACAGACACCACGAGACTGAGGAAATGCCATAATTATCCCAATTTGGAAAAACAAAGGCAGCAAAAGAGATTGCACACAATACAGAGGAATTTCACTGTTGAGTCATTCTAGGAAAATATTTTGCAAAAGTCTCGAGGAAAGGTTACTACTATAGAACCCCAGCTAAGCGAAACACAACTTGGATTTAGGAAAAACAAAGGACGCACAGATGCCATTTTTACTCTTAGACAACTTACAGAAAAATCATCTGAATTCAATGAAAAACTCTACTTAGCATTTGTCGGCCCAAAAAAAAAGGCATTTGATAGAGTAGATAGAAACAATCTGTGGGCAATCTTTAAACGATATGGAGTGAGTATACAACTAACAAACCTATGTCGAAGCTTATACAACAACAGTGAATATATAGTGAGAACAACTGGAGGACACTCAGAACCCTTCACCATAAGATCCGGAGTACGACAAGGTTGTATCCTGTTCCCTCTCTTGTTCATAACATATGTAGACAACATGTGTAAAGAAACCTGCCAAACAGAGACCGCAAGAACACCACATGACGAGAACACAGAAGAAGAACCATCAACAAATCTAACCATTAGAGAACTCCTGTTTGCGGACGACCAACCACTAATAGCAAACACAGAAGCTGAATTACAAGACCACGTGAATAATCTAAATGAAATATGTAGAGAACATAACATGAAAATTAGCACAAGTAAAACAGAGGTAATGAGTATAACTAAAGAAGAAAAAGCAACAACGATTCACTCAAACGAACATCCCTTGAAACAAGTAAAGAGTTTCAAGTACCTATGAAGTATAATATCATCAAATGGCGAATCAGAAGACGACATCGAAAATAGATGCAATAAGGCATACCAACTCATTGGAAAAATGGCACAAATACTAAAGAACAAACATGTATCAATAACTACTAAGAAAGCACTTTACAACACAATCTTCCTACCAACTCTATGCTACCAATGCCAAACCTGAACAATGACAGAAAAAGAGAAAAGAAAAATCACAACAACAGAAATGAGATTCCTGAGAATAATACTCAATGTATCAAGAAGAGATAAGATCAGAAATGAAGAAATCAGGACTAAAGTGGGGGTTATAGCTGCACTAGATTTTATTAGAAGGTAGCAAGTCAAATGGTTTGGCCATGAAAGTAGGTCTAACTGCATACCACAACAATCAATGATGTACAGACCAGAGGGAAGCAGAGACAAAGGCTGACCACATAAACGATGGACGCCGGGAATAAAAGAATCCATGGGAATATCGATACATGAAACCCATAAGGGGGCACTATCCCGCTGTTTATACTTCACCTTGACACCGCAAGGTATAACAGGAACATGATGAGATGAGATTAGATAGGCACAAACAATGCCATATAAATCTTGAGAACATTAACAGGAAGAATTATTGCAGTGAACATAGATTTACATTTGTGATGTATTGAATACTAAGGCATTTGACAAGGTGAAACACGAAGAATGCAATATAGT
>JACEFZ010022705.1:380000-390000 GCA_014155875.1 Cepaea nemoralis | reverse complement strand
CCCTTACCCCGCTAATTGCTGTCAGACAATACTAACTACTGCTACTACCACTCTTAAAATAAATATAAGGACAAAAAAGGTTGGATATAGAGCAATTACCCTGGCCATTTTAGCTCTTCTTCTTTTTCTGCGTTCATGTTGTTATTCTGATGTAATTGCGGTGTGTCTAAGTTAATCACCTTTAGGCCGAGACCCTTAGGCCAACACATCCGACTTTACCGTGCATTTTTTCACCAGCTTAGCATTCCAGGGCATTTCAGGTCTAAGACCACTCTTCATATGAGGAATAGACGACAACTACAACACACGGATATTTGATTAAGAAATATTTCCCGCATAACTGAACGAACGAACGAACGAACGAAAGAACAAACTTTATTTTTAAAAGGGTAACAAATTGGGCACCCAGGCCCGTCTTACAATCGGCCCTTTCGATCACTCATCTTTCATTCACCAAATGTGCATGTTACATTTACGTAGGGAAAAAAAACCCATTGTGAAATGGATTTTGTAAGCATACACAATGCATATTACGCATGGTACATTCACATGGGAAAAAAAAACATTGTCAAATGAAAGTTGTAAACATTAGCAGTGCATATTGCAATGTTGTGAGACACATCCCCCATCCACCCTCACACCCCGCAGCCACCCACACATCCCTCAGCCACCCACAAATCCCCCACCAACCACACCCCCACCCACCCACACATACCTCCACGCACTCACACAGACTCAGGCAAACATACATGCCGCCACAAACCCACTGATCCCCCACCCACACACATTTCTCAACCCACACATACATCCCCCACCCATCCCATAACCTACACGCACACACCCACCCACATATTCTCCAACACCCACCCACACACCCGCAACCACCCAGCAAAACAAACAAAACCACACACACATACCCTGTCAACCCACACATCACGCACCTATCCACACATACATACCGCACCCTCACAATTTTCCTCACCCACCCACACACACATCAGCCAACCTACACCCACTCACCCACCCAATATCCGCCACCTCTCAACTACACATCCCCCACCTATACACACATCCCCACCCACAAACACATCTCCCCACCTGCCCACACATATCCCCCACCCATAAACACCCAAAAACACACACCTCCCACCCACACACACCCACCACCCACATATACCCCACCCACACACATCCGCCGCTCACGCACATCTTCCCACAAACACACACATCCCCCAACCATACACTCATCTCTCACACACATCCACCCACTCACGTACTCATCCATCAACCACTCACACCCACACATCACCCACCCGCCCATCAACACATGCATCTCTCATCTACCCTCCCACCCACACACACCCCAACCACCCAGCCAAACACACATCCCCCATCCTCACATACATCCGTCATCCACCTGCACATCCCACACCTCCCCTACCTCTCACACATCTCCCCTCCCACACAAAACTCCACCCATAAACACATTCCCCTTACACAGCACACATCCCCACATTGCATTCCTCATACACATCCCCGCCCACACATCCCTCACCCACACACACATCTCCCCACCCACCCACACATCCCCCACCTACAAACATCCTCACCACCCACACATACATCCTCCACCCACTCACATTTACCCCATCCACACTCACACAATCCCACCCACACAGACATATCCTATTCACAGACACCCCTCCCACACTCATCCCCACACCCATTACACACCCATACCCCAACCTACATAATCTCTTACACACCCATTCACCCACCCAAATACACATTCCCTACCCACACCCCCAACCCATCAACACCCACATACTTCCAATAATCCTCCCAAATATCCCCCCCCCCCCCAACACACACACATCCCTCACACACATACATCCCCCACCGACTGCACATCCCTTCACCCATCCACACATCACCCATCAACCCATACACATCCCCCACATACAACCCCTCCACACATACATTCCCCACACCCCCACACACATCCCTCACATACACACCCACACAAAAAGGCTGAAGATAATGGAGGCCGTTAAATTGAGGATACGTGTAATCACTGTGACGTGATTAAGTATCAAACACTCAACATAACACTGGAGTTCTCAGCAATAACTGTATCAAACCAGACGTGCTTGGAATGTGCCATCTCACTAATCCAGAACGAAGCAGTCGGCTGAAACATTCTCGGCTGTTCTAGGGAAATCTTAATAGGATGCTTAACTAGCCAGTGTGGTAGATCAAACACCTACACACATTTGATGGGACTATGCAACAATTAGGTCTAAGAATACAAGACAGACTTTGATTGCTTTTTTAATGTTGCATTTTCTTTGCAAGACATTGCCATCAACCGAAGGTTGATTTTCTAGGCAAGATTAATTTCAGCAGTTTGACATTGTTTTCTAACAAGAAGTTAACGTTGAAGTTTAAAAGATAGGTAGGGGGTGAACACGTTACACGGGAAGTTTAAGCGCAAGGCTATAAAACCACTTTGATAGCGAGAATAAATCAACCACACGAGACACTAATGTCCATTTGTGAGGTTCATGTCAGACAGGAATGCTTCGTGCAGGGGCTTACTTCCATTAAGAAAGATAGAGAGAATCCATTGGATTTTTCCCCAGGGTATGCTGGTGTGTGGGGAAACGAGTAGGTGGGCGCACTGGCTGTGTCTGTATCTATTAATGGTGCTGGGTCTGCATCTAATGGTTGGGCTGTATCTGTATCTAATGGCAGGGCTATGTCTGCATCTATTTGTGGGGCTGGGTCTGTATCTGTTGGTGGGGCTGCGTCTGTATCTATTGGTGGAGATGGGTCTGTATCTATTGTTGGGGCTGGGTCTGCATATAATGATTGGGCTGTGTCTGTATCTATTGGTGGGGCTGTGTCTGTATCTATTTGTGGGGAGGGGTCTGTGCCTATTGGTGGGGTACTGTCAACGATAGGACAAGTGTGGTTGGGGCAGTTTGGGATCATGTATATATTGTAAGAGGATAGATAAATTATCATGACCTGGTGTCACAGAATGGTGATAGTTTAGTGATTCCCTGATAAAATTAAATGTAACATTAATGGCAATATAGGAGAAGGGTTAACAATCGAGTCGTTCAATCTGAGAGAAGGATAAATGGAAGGTTATTGACCGAATATCAGGGACAGGTGTTCGCAGAGGTCAGTGACTGCTGATCTTATCGGCCGACAAGACGGAGACACGAATACATCGGAACGGGGAACACGAAGACGGTGTAATCTCTTTGAAGTGCGACGAGCGATGAACGACGGAAACAGCGGAGGAACAGAATAGCGCGAGCAATTGACGTATACGTGAATTCACAGACGTTTGATGTGGGGACTTACGGCAAATTTGATTGTAGATCAAAGAAACAACGCAGGATTGGACACTGAGTATAAAGGAGTGGAAAACGGGTTTTGAAGCAGTGTGTGTTCCAAAACTGGGCCGAGATATTTATGTATCCTGAAATAGTAAAGAAATCATCCCTTGCAATGGGATAGAGTGCTTAGGTGCTGATAGATTTCGATTCTGGGACTTACATAAATTCTATATATATATATATATAAGGTGAAACTAACCTTAGAGGAATAGTTAGCATAGGGAAATATGTGTTTGTGCTTAGGGTTTACTATTGATTTCTATTAGTGAGTAGTTTAGACTGTAGTGCACTCATCTGTCTTATATCTGAGTGTTCTTCGGAGGCTTCTCATTATGGCCGGAGAAAGACACTCACATAAGAAGTAGTTTAAAGCAGACTCATATCACCTGATTGTATTATCCCACAGGTTTCGTATATATTCCTGACCTGTTCAGAAAAGAGTAAAGATCTTAAAGTCACAGGTGCAGTGAAAGTATGTCACTATAGCAAATTCAACCTAAACAGTCAATAAGAGTGGGTGACATAACGAATGGCAAGAAACTGGTTTTTGTGAACCCCAGTGAAAGAACTTTACGTTATAAAAGCAGAGTAATAGGGACAAATATATTGCAATTAGGTAATCACCTAAAAGAAACATTGAAGAACACGAGAACATTTACCATAGAAATAGACATTTATAGACAGTGGTGATGTGTATTCAGTGGTGGACTATACTACCTTCCAAAACAGGACATATCTGAACTTCAGTGACTTACCTTTATTGGATTATGTTTCTGATGATAAGACAGTGACAATTGTTTTTCAAGAATTGGATTAAGTCCAGACTCAAGCAGAAGGGGAGTATCCAGGGTGAGAACGTTCCAATTCTATGTGTGATGTCCTATGTTTTGGCCGTATGATTATGCTAGAGGAGACACGGAGACTAACGTTCAAAAGTCCGATCTTGCACTCACATTAGCAGACACTAACAAATACATATACACATTCAATACATACAACTGACATAGTTTTCAACAATAAACAGGTTATTAATTGTTGGAGGAAACTGTTGCCAGGGTATGTTATGAAGGAGAGAGATAGAGAGAAAGAGAGTGATATAGTGTATGAAAGACAGAAGGGAGGAGTGTAGACAAAAGTCATTCAATACTTCCAATAGTAGAAGGATATTAAAGGTGTGCTTGTCGAGTCCACTTTCCTCCAGGGACGACAAGCTACACCTGGATAGAATAGCGCGACGTGGAGTGACCAGAGCACCTGCTGCCATTTTAGTACTCCAAGCAAAGTGATAGTTAAAGTTAGTTGCATATCCTTAAGAGGACGTTGCAGTCAACAACGGCATTTTTGCTCTTGTGACATATTGGCAAGTTTATGTTCAGTAGTTTGCCATTGCTTTCTGAATGACCGGCACCCATACCATTTGGCAAAAAAACCACGCAAAGCGGTCTGCTGCCAAATCGCACGCTACTGTGTTTCGAATGCGGGTATGCGGGATCACGAACTGCGTCCGTAACCCCTTCGCCACCTATCCGGTAAGCAAAGAGAACCCGAGGGAACACAAAAAGAGATCTTCTGTACCGTGATAAGAGGCATAGAGCGCAAAGCTCACCACGTTAGGGCCAAAGAAGATAAGGAGTAAAAAAAGAGAAAAAGGAACCTCGTTTGCAAGAAAAAGGATAGAATAAAGATGAAAAGATTCAGGATTCTGGAAGACATTGAATTGGACTACTTTCTCCAATTCTAGGCAGTTGATTGAGACGCCAGATTGTACTATAATGAATAAATTAACCAACCAATTAAGAACAATACACATACAATTATATTTATTAAACCCCTAGGGACAACTAATTCTCATAGACAGCATCAACGACAACAGGTTATATGATGTACAAAAGCCAAATAAGACATAAGTGCAAACAAACAAGACTGTATGGCGTATCAACTAGTATGAGTGCCGGTAAAACCTAATAAAGCCTATGCAAAGATACATGGGAAAAAATGTAGGTAACAGCAAAAGCTCTATATGTAAGTAAAAGCAAAAATTATATGTAAGTACTAGAAAACACCAGGCTAGCTTAAGCCATATGAATACTAGCTTTTCATGAAAATAGAAATAACTGAAACTATGCTGGATTATACAACATTAATAATACATATCTCAAATACTAATAGGCACACATGAGCCAGTTTAGTACGATGACTTAAAAAGACAATATCAACATTATTGAATGTGTCGGTTGTCTTAATCAAATAGGACTAAGATACCATATAGCAGTAGACGGTACTACCTGCTTTCTGTTAGCGCCGAATGTTGGGCGGCGCTTACCAAACCCGACACCCCACACTATGCAAACGTCTTCGGGCGGTGGAGCGCAATTCGGAGGGTATGAGCGTTATCCTGGTGCGAGGAAATGCATGGCAGGGCAGACCAGGCCCTAAGCCTTTGGTCGGCAGCTGGTCTAGGATCAAAACTCAGACAGGCGGACACTTAGAGCATTGCTTTGCTGATCCGGCAGCTTCTGCAGCTTGTCTTGTTCCAGAAGTATTGATGTTACCATTCCTCTGGAGTGAACTAGGCAGCCCGAGAGAGGGATCATGCTGCATGGGCAACACATGATCTCTATACTTTAGCCCAGGCTTTGTGCTATGGAGAGGCAATAACTCCATCCCTGGTCTTAACCGGTCTAGGATTCAAAGCGCGAGGTAGCAATTACGGGTTATAAGTTCTTGTCAATTGGCGTAGACATGGGTCGCCACGGGTTGCCTCTGACGGTGGGAGACACCTAAAGGTGTCACTGATAAGCTACAGCCTGCCTCAAGCTGGGCAGCACCCGACCAATTAGGTGCTGATCCGAAACAGCCTGCCTGCTTCAATTGATGCTTGGGGCTAGGACAAAATATGTATCGCAGGCTGTTAAACCAATGCACTAGGCACTAATAAAAATAAAAATAGAAACTTCAAGCTACGGCTTGCAACCTGGAACATAAGAATCATGTGTCCAGGATTTTCCACTAACCTGACGAATATTGACGATGTGAGAGAAACGGATGTATTTGATGCCGAACTCAATCGTCTTAACATTAATGTTGCTGTCCTGTGGGCTTTGCAGTGAAGAATTCGCTACTGGGAACGATTATAATTCCAGATGGAGGTAATGACTATTATCCCTGCGCTTGGCAACCTCTTGTGGTTTTGTCACCATTATCACTGCATATGCACCGACACTTGCTTCCTCTTATGATGTGAAGGATTCGTTCTATGAGGAGCTAGAATCTGTGATAAAGGCATTTCCAAAATTCGACTACATTTATGTGCTTGGTGATTTCAGTGCTCGTGTGGGCAAGGACTCGAGTTCATGACCAGTGTGCCATGTAAAACACAACATCGGTCGCATGAATGAAAATGGGCAAAGGCTGCTGGAGCATTGCACCAGAAATAACCTATGTATTACAAACTCCTTCTTTAAATCAAAAGAGCTGCATAAGGTGATACTGATCATTCCTTAGTTGCTGCAAGGCTTAGACTGAGACCAAAGATAATCTACACAGCTAAACACAAATCTAACCCCAGGGTTAATTTTATTAACACCCACGATCCTGATAACTGCTTTGCGTTCCAAGAGCAACTGATATGTGTACAGCAAGTGTAAAGTGGGGTAAACTTAAGGGAACTCTTTATAGAACAGCGGTAGGGGTTTGTGTGGGTCATAAGAGGCAGTACTAATTGGCGGCAAACAGCCAGACAGTGCAGATCATGGTTGATAGAAAGAAGAGAGTTCTCTTAAGAAACAAGGAAATAACAACGAGATACACTCTCAGTGAGCTGACGCAAGCTACGAAGTATGTGCAAAAGGCTGCCAGGCAGTGTGCAAAAGGCTGCCAGGCAGTGTGCAAATGACAATTGGATCAAGTTATGCGAGTCCATTCAAAATTCAAGTGATAGAGGACACATCAGAAACATGTATGAAGGGATAAAGAAAGCCCGTGGTCCAATGATCTAAAGAAGAGCGCCATTGAAAACCTTGACTGGTAAATCATCACTGATAAGAAACAGCAGATGGATAGATGAGCAAAGCACTATTTGGAGCTTTACTCAATTGAGACCAAACTAGTGGTTGATTTCCTCAATGCCTTAGAGGCCCTGCCAACTCTTAACCGCCCGGACACACTTCCCACCATAATAGAAGTTAAGTGTGATAGCACTGAACTTGCATCTGCAAGGCTCCAGATAAAGATGGGATTCCAATAGAGGTAATCAGGAGTTGGTTCGGCATATTCACTTTACATATCCACCAGCTAATAGAGCTATGCTGGCGAGAAAGACAAGTCCCTCAGGATTTCAAAGATAGAAGCATCATAACAATGTACAAAAACAAGGGGATCGGAGTGACTGTAACAACTATAGGGGTATCTCACTTCTATGTATTGTTGGGGAAGTATTTGCCAGAATTGTTCTGCGCAGACTTCAAGTCTTGGGAGATCAAGTCTAGCCCGAATCACAGTGTGACTTTCGACGGAATATGAAAACCTCATTGCCCCAAATGCAAAAAAAAAAAAAAAAAAAAAATGCCGTGAACAGAATCAACCGCTGTTTATTACTTCTATCGACCTCAAAAAAGCATATGTTTTAGTCATTCGTGAGGGTGTTCAAGACACTGAATAAGATTGGCTGCTCACCAACTCTTCTTTCGAGTCACAAATCAACATAAATCCCCATGGGTCACTAGAGAAGTTCTGGAAATCATGAGAGAGCGAGATACAGCACACAAAAATAAAGACTTCATCAATTACCGCAGACTAAGGAATAAAGTTCAATATGAAATTCGTAGGATAACAAAAAAGATCATTTAAAAAATTTGATTGTAGATAATTTAAACAGTACAACTATATGGAAGGCTATTAACTTGCTAACCAATAAGAAACGTCCTACAGAATCAGCAATACCAAATTCCATAACATGCGATGAATTCAGTTTGTTCTTTCAATCAGAAATAGAGAATCTAAAGTCTTCAATACCAGACTCATCGTGTAATTTAAGTTCACTGGCATCATTCTGTGAGGAGAAGTGGATCAGAAATATTCCCGCTGAGATTCCTTTAATGTCTGATGCAGACGTTTATAAATATCTCTTAAACCTCAAATCAACAAACTCACACGGCCTAGATGGTATCAGTAATAGAATTCTTCGTTGTGCTGCACCAGTATTTAGCGAGTCCTTAACGTTCATATATAACCAGTGCCTGGCCAAAAACTATTTCCATTTGCATTTAAAATTGCTAAAGTGTTTCCGCTAATTAAAAATGGCTCAATCGATAATAGCGTTTTGCGTAATTATAGACCTACTTCCTTACTATCGTCGCTATCAAAACCACTAGAAAAACACATTCATAATATAACGTTACACCATTTAATTAACAACGATCTAATAATTAACAGTCAATCTGGGTTTCGACCTAAATATTCTTGCCATAGTGCTCTAACAAAAATGACCGATAACTGGCACTTAAACATCAACAACGGTAGAATTTGTGGAGCGGTGTTTGTAGACTTTAAAAAAAGCTTTTGATATGGTAGATCACGATATTTTAATTAGAAAACTAAAACAACTGAAGACAAGCACCAACATGGTGAACATAATTACGTCATTTCTTTCCAACAGACAACAAGTCGTGTCCTTCAACAACTGTCTATCAAGACCCACACAGCTTAATAGTGGTGTGCCTCAGGGCTCAATACTAGGTTCGCTGCTTTTTGCAGTTTATATTAATTATCTTCCTTTATATATCAATACAACTTGTGATCTATTTGCAGACGACTGTACAATATATACTAGTCAAGAAAACCTTAGTGAATTAGAGAATTCTTTACAAAAGGAACTTGATAATCTTACTAGATGGAGCAATGAAAACTGCATGCAAATTAACATCGACAAAACCAAATCCATGCTAATAACGACCAGACAAAAACTACAGACACTAGCCATAACTGGACCACCGCTCGAACTCCGCATGGGCTCGTTACCTATAGTTAATGTGACTGAACATAAAACACTAGGTCTTTTAATTGACAGCCATTTGAACTGGAGCTCTCATGTTCACGCTCTTACCAAGAAAATAGCACAAAAAGTTTACCAACTTGCTAAAATTCAGCACTTCCTGGACGAAAGCACACGAAAAATATTCTATACATGCTATATCCAATCACATCTCGATTACTGTTCCACAGCTTGGGATGGTTGCCCTAAATCTAATTTAAAACGACTATGTTTTCTTCAAAACCGCGCTATTCGTCTGGTTTCTGGCATAAAGCACGTTGAAAGTAATAATTTGTACAGTCATCTAAGACTTCTACCACTTCAAAAGCGCTTCCTTTTCAACAAAGCCAAATTAGTGAATAAAATTATATCTCAAAATACCCCTGAGTATCTTCTGCCGCTGATTCAATCTAATGCAATGAACAGCAAGCGCCTAAATTTGTTACATGTCTCAAAGCCTAGATTGGACCTATACAAAACATGTTTCGCCTATTCTGGTGCTCACTTATGGAATGATCTGCCTCCAGATCTGAAAACTAGAATGAGTCCCTACACATTT
>JACEFZ010022705.1:320000-377500 GCA_014155875.1 Cepaea nemoralis | reverse complement strand
GTCGACAGATCATCCTCGTTGCACATCGAACCATTCAGTCCATAAGTGCTCGGATCCCCTCCTCAGCAAATCCCGCAGCGTGTAGCGGCTAATGACGCCAGTTCTGTGTTGGTTTATCAATCTTCTTTGGCTTCCTGCGTAGTGTTCTTGTTTGGCCACCCCTCTTTTAATTTGCTGCTCCCGCAGTCTGGCCATTGTTGTAGATTCACAGTCATCACTTGGTTCTCGCAAAAGTCTCACTTCTTGTAGAGCATTCAGAATGTCAGCCTGGTCCATGGCGCGTCCGCCCTCCACAGTAGCCTCACCTGCGAGCTTGTCAGCCAGCTCATTTCTTTGTACTCCCGCATGACCTGGCACGAAGATGAAACTAATCTTTGCCAGCCGAGACCGCTTCAGAGGCAGCAACCATTCTCTTCGGATCGACCCCTCCTCTATCCTCTTGATCATGTTCATTGAGTCGCTAAGGAAACAAGCCCTAGTGAATGTCTATGTCTCGAGCCATGTTATTGCTTTACTTACTGCCATGACTTCCATGGTCAGGCTACTTGTGGTTTCAGTGAAAGCACCAGAGTCCTCCTTCACAATTCTCCCTCCGGCCCGAGCTGTAAAGGCCCATGAGCTTCTCACATGTCGGACGACCGACCCATCTGTGTAGATGACCGCGTCACCGTCTAGCGAATTCTCGAAAATCAACGCTTGTACTTCAGCCTCCACAGCAGCCGGAATTTCTTGTATGCATTTTCTATCTAGTTGGATGCAAACTGAAAAGGATGTGCAGAAGTCTGTTGGCACTGCACATCCTTTTCAGTTTGCATCATACAGGTATTGATAATACACATTGGGAGCAAGTCGCTGCCGAACGTGTTGCATGGATGGCGAATATCAGAAATGGAAAAAGACAAAGGAGAAACTGATTGCAGATATGTCACTCGCTGAGAGCGTTAGACGTAAGATGGTGCATGATGGTGAAAATGACGGTGTGTTCACATGCATCCATTGTGGACGAACATCTACAGTGCAAATTGGCCCGGTCAGTCGCATTCGCCACCGCCACGGGTTGTAGTTATTATGCCTTTATTATAGCACAATGTAACAAACTATCGTCTGTCAAGACGGCAAGGTGCCAATGTGTGATAGTTAAATATTATATAAAATATTTAATAAAATTAATGTACTTTTAGCTGAAAGATGATGTGCATTGACGCTGAAATTGAGAAGATGTGTACATCATCTTTTAGCCAAAGTATCATTAATTTGCTTCACATAACATGACGTATAACTCTGCAGTGTGCACCTGATGAGATGCAGCGAAATAAGCCAGGCAAGAAATCGTGCAATAGTTTATTTAAGGCGTCTGTGTTTAAATTCACCAAAGAAATTCATTGGTTTGGACCAAATGTGCTGGAAACAGTATCTCCTGATGTTCCACAATCTCTGACGTAGAACAAAGCCGAAGGTCTCACCGTAGTCTATGCAGCAAATGTGAAGATGTATATTGTTCTCGCTGCATTTCTCAAAGATGGTTTTCTTGTTTAAGAAATGACCACTGGTTCAACTGAGCTGTTCGAAAATTGTCTCTAATTCATGTATTTCATATTCTAATTTGCATTTGATCTTATTCATGATAATTAGCAAGTGGATTTTGCTAACATACTTTATTAGTGCCATTTTTCGATAATTGGCGCATAGTTTACTGAAAATATAGCGGATATAAAGCTGGATATATATACCTTTGTTCTCCTTAGTAGTTGAAATATATCCCTAGGCTTTTGTTGGTCAGATTGTTTTATTGTCTGGTAAATTTAGATCATATCTTAAGTTCGCAGGTAGAAACAAGGCTGAATATATATGTACTGTGTCCATAACTATCATTACAATGTGTCTTGCCGATAAACGTGAACACTTATGCTCTGTCACACTAAATCATGACATTTCTTGTGCCAGGCATGTGTTCAGTTCCCGAGTGAACGTGTTTTCTAGGCCATCCAGATAATTATCTCACTCGTGGCAGTATGGTGGTTAGGGAAATTGGGCTGGGCACTGGTCACTACAGAACATCGCCAGAGACTAAACCAACGTCACGAGGGACATGTCGATCTGCTACAACGCAGTCACACAGGACCATAGGAAATCTGGTTATGTCTTTCTTATCTTACTAAGATGTTGTTTATTCTATTTTCATATCCACCTGATGGTAAATCTGAGGTGAGAATTTTGACCTAGTACATTTAGAGAATGGAGAACACTTTCGTTTTAGCTTTCTTATTTCTGTTTCACTGCTACCCTGATGTAATTTACGAGACATACTGCCCAAGCGGAGAAAGACTTCACACTCCCAGAGTAGGCCATGACGTCTGTATTCCTTGTCCCCGTGGAACTTTCATTGCCGAGGAGAATCACCCCTTCATGAAATGTTAACCCTGTACAGAGATAGAAAACCATGATATCGAAGTGTTAGTCAGTGCTTGCAACAGTACTCAAGATATTGTAATACTCTGTACAGGCGGATTGTACAGACGTAGAGCCAGGAATATCCGACAGAAGGACAGGTGTCAGAAGTGTACTGAATGTCCGTTTCTCGCCCAGCCATGTGAGGGGTAGTACAATACCGTCTGCTGCCCACCTAATCACGATGCAGTTATGACCCCTGATGGTGTGTTTGTGTGCAAGGAGAGACCAATTGCGTGTGGAGCTGGACAGTTCTTTAGGACATCCAGTGAGGAGTGCTTACCTTGTCCAGTTGGGACATTCATGTCTGATCACAGACACTCATATCAGGATTGTGTAACATGTGAAGAACTATCTTATAATAATCACACCCAGGCGGTCATCACTTTCCCATTGTTACACAGAAGTGAGATACCCATATAGTTTTAACAACCATTACGATCCCCTTGTTGTACAGTGTTATGATGCTTGAATCCTTGAATACCTGTGGGACTTGTTCTTCTCGCCACTTCTGTGTTTTATTGGGAAAGTATTTGCCAGAATTGTGCTGCACAGACTTCAAGTCCTGGGAGATCAAGTCTACTCCGAATCACAGTGTGGCTTTCTACTGAATCGGTCTACCATTGATATGATATTATCATTGCCGCAAATGCAAGACAAATGCCGTGAACAGAAGCAACCACTGTGTTTTGCCTCTGTCGACCTCACCAAGGCATTTGATTTGGTCATTCGTGAGGGTCTTTTCAAGGCACTAAATAAGATTGGCTGCTCATCAAGTCTTGTGTCCATTGTGGCGTCGTTCCACACAGACAGGAAGAATATAATAAAGTTTGATGGTAAGACTTTAGTAGAATGTGAAATAAAGAATTGTGTAAAGCAGGTTGTGTTCTAGCTCCCACCCTCTTTGGGATATACTTTTCACTTCTACTGAAATATGCCTTTCGTGATCAGGATGGTGGTAAATACATTCACTCACGCTCAGAAGGCGGCCTCTACATAGCTTAGAGATTGAAGGCCAAGATACAAATTAGGAGGCTACTGATCAGAGAGTTGCTGACCGCAGATGATGCAGCAATTACGACCCACTCTGAGGAAGAATTGCAACGTCTGATATCTGCATTCTCCAATGCTTATTCTGAATTTGGTTTAACAATTAGCAAAAAGAAGACACAGATTATGTCACAAGGTGCACATGGGATACTACCAATTTTTTTATTGACGACGCCGAACTAGAGATGGTAGACCATTTTGCATATCTAGGATCAGAGGTATATAGCAAATTATCCCTAGATCAGGAAATCAACATCAGGATTAGTAAGGCAGCAACAACATTGAACAGGTTAACAAAAAGAGTTTGGGAGAAGAGGAAGTTTACTGCCAAAGATAAGTCCTTGTCTATCAAGCCTGTGTCCTTAGTACTCTTCTTTATTGCAGGGAAGCCTGATCAACTTACTCACACCAAAAGAAACGTTTAAACAGCGTTCATTTGCGGTGTCTGCGAAGAATACTTAGTATTAAGTGGCAAGACAAAATCACAAATACTGTAGTGTTGGAAAGATCAGGTTGTGTCACGGTGTATTCCATGCTCAGCCTTCGTAGACTTAGATGGATAGGACGCGTTAGGACGATGGATGATGGTAGACGATCAAAGGATATCTTTGTTGGTGAATTACACATGGGTAATAGATCTCAGGGTCGGTCTCTACTATGATACAAAGATGTGTATACAGGCATTTATAATGCACATTAAGAGCAAGTTGCTGCCGAAAGTGTTGCATGGAGTGCAAATATGAGAGATGGAATAAAGACAAATAAGAAAATGATTGCTGATAGGTCACACACTGAACGCATGAGACGTAATATGGTACGTGATGATCAAAATGACCATGTGTTCGCATGCATCCACTGTGGACGAACATGTAGATCGTGAATTCGTCTGAACAGTCACATTCGCAGCCGCCATTGGTTGTAGCTATTATGCCTATTTTTATAGCACAATGTAACAAACTATCGCCTGTCAAGACGGCAAGGTGCCAATGAATGAATGCCCTCGCCATAATAGCTCTATGTAACATAGTAGGTTATAAGAAGTTGACAAAGAGGATCGTTGTCACAGTAACTTAACAAATATGTGAAGACTTTTCAACTAGACCCTCTTTTTAATCCCTTCGTTCAAGAAAACACACCAGAAAGTACTTACCTAGATAAATTGTGAGTAGTGACGAGGCAGTGACAACAATACGACAACAGAAGGGCAAGTGAGTTGTTGACAAAAGAGTTTCAGTTCGGACACCATCGGGTAAGGACGTGTGTAAGAATTTCTGAAGTATTGGAATCATATGGGAAGCGTAGACACTAAAGTAATACAGGAATCTCATATTAGTTGAAGAGTATACTCAACTACGGAAAGTGACGACGGCTTTATTTATAACTTGAACGTGATTATGTAAGTTTAATGGGAGTTTTTTAAAAAAAAAGAGTATGTTAGACATGATTTTGGGAGTAATAAATTTTAATGCGATTGCAGATAATATTAAATTGTACGTCATTGAAATGTTGTGTCGTGATGAAGATCCTGTTATTTATGTGTAAATTTTACCTTGCGTTTAAACGGTGGTGTTATAATTAAAACAGTAAATACATTAAAAATTGGCTAACTTGAGATTGTTGTGAAGTTTGGAAAATTGATTACTGGATCAAGAAATTCAGCAAGGCTGGATGCAAGGTCGAGATATACAATTCAACGGATAGGCCTACTCAATATAAAATAGTTCAACGCGGAGTACTTATTCAAAGAGAAAAGAAAGATGACAACGTTTCATGAGGATTTTCAAGAGAATGTATATTCGTAAACATTGTCACATATGGGCAGTTTATTTGGATCCCAGTTACCAGGATTCTCAACCTTGGCAGTCGCGGAGTGTTTGTTTTGTTCTGGAAAGGTAGTGTTTTGGGTGGAAATTGCCCAACAGCGGTCGTGATGCATCAGCTGCCGTGTCAAGAGTATTTCCGAGAATTATGGTATTTCATTACTGTTTGAATTAATTAATGACATTTTGATAATCAATTGCCGTGTCAGAAGTATTTCAGAATATGGTGGCGTTATAACAAACACTGTTTGTTATAATGTATGAAGCATATTTGTCAGAGGATTTGAACCGTCTTTTACGCGCATATGTTTTTCAGAAGAGTAGAACCGCATTTTACGAGCGTTTTTGCCAGAGGATGTAAACCGTCTTTTACGGGCGTTTTTGTCAGGGGAGTGGAGCCGCATTTTACAAAAGTTTCTGTCAGAGGAATAGAACCGCCTTTTACGAGCGTTTCTGTAAGAGGATTAGAATCGCCTTTTACAAGCATTTCTTTCAGAGGATTAGAACCGCCTTCTACGATGGTTCTGTCGAAAGATTTTAACCGCCTTTTACGAGCGTTTCTATTGGAGGAGTGGAACCGCCATTTACAATCATTTTTATCAGATGATTAGAACAGCCTTTTACGAGCGTTCCTGTCGGAGCAATGGAATCGCCTTTTGCGAGAATTTTGTTAGAACGTTAGAACAGCTCTGCCATGTGTCTATGGAGATATCTTTGAACCATACTGCTGAAAACTGTGCTATTGAGACCGAGGCGCGATTCGTGTGTATAAATGATGAAACTAAGGGACTACTGCAGCTACGTAAAATTTTAGTTACGATATCATTCATTCATTCATTCAGTAGCATGTCCTTTGCAGAACCTCGCTCCCATAACAACCTTCCAGAAAACCTCTCGATCATAAGCAAGATGTCCCGCGTCCGATACACCCATCTGGAGATCATCCGCCACATCCTGCACCCATCTTCTCTTTGGCCTTCCTCTTCCTCTCTTCCCAGGAAAGCAATGCCAAACTACCTTCTGCAAAAGTTGCCAAGAAACCATAACAAATATGACGGTTACGATGTATTAAACGTATTCTTTTTTGGTGGTGTATTTTTTGTTGATACGTGAAAGAAGAAGAACAAAAATGAATATGATATACAGAGACCTGAGATGTGTGTGGCGCAGTGTTTGGGTGACTTGAGGGATGCAGTCAATGGAGTCTCATATTTGGTAGACCAGATGCAGAGTCGGACGTTTGACAAGGAATCATATCAATTTAAGGACATATATTGTGGTTTAATTAAGTCTAACAACAGACAGTCGGTTGATCATCATGACGGATAGAACAGGCATGTTGTTAAAAGCATTAACTATGTTAATAGAGGACCAGACTTGACTATGACACAGAGCTGTATTTTCAGAGTTTAGTAATTACCAGACAACGCATAGTAACGTGTCTGTGAGAACTAGTAATAAGAAACGATGGTACTGGTCATCTATCAGTGGAAATGTAAGGTCTTTAAGAGAACAATTGCTTGAGATCAGACAGTTACGGTATTTGGTTGCAAAGATGAGAAAGAAAGAAGACAAGATAGATAGGACTCTGAGTAGTCCGACAGTGGACTCAGTTTTTAATGTCAGACGGGAAAAGGAGACACTATTTGTTGACAGAGTAGAACAAGAGACCCAGACACAGACAGTCAAGAAGATATAACAGTTGACTCAGACACAGATAAGTTTGTGCTGAGCAGTGGGTCATGCTCAGTTGGGAATTAAACAAAAAACTGTTATACAGGTGAATTAAAGGAGACAGGCAGGTCAGAGCATCGTCAGATGAAGGAAAGAGATACGAAGAGAGAAAATGGCCCTGGAGAATTACGAAAGTCTAGAAATTGTCATGATGATAATGAAGAAGAAAATTTAACTGATGTATCAGATGATGAAGATACCATCTATAACTAATTTAATTAAATTAAAAAGAAATAGGAAAAATGTGATCGAAAAACACATAAAGTCGAAAGGAATTAATTCTAATTTCAAATTCTTTTAAAAATAAACATGACACCTGGCACAATGTGGGGTGTCGGATTTGGTGAGCGCCGCCCAAAATTCGGCGCTAACAGAAAGCAGGTGGTACCCTCTATTGCCACACGGAATCTCCATCATATCTGACCAAGACCTGACACCAATCTGTGTGTATGTGTATTTGACTGTGTCTGTGCGTAAGTGTATATCTGTATGCGTATGTGTGTCTGTGTATGTGTGTTGTATGTATGCGAGTATGTGTGTCTACATGTCAATGTGTGTATATGTATGTGTATGCGTGTGTGTTTACGTCTTTATGTCAGATGTGTGTGCGTGTATGTGCATACCTGTACGTATATGTATGTATGTATGTATGTATGTATGTATGTATGTATGTATGTATGTATGTATGTATGTGTGTGTGTATGTATGTATGTATGTATGTATGTATGTATGTATGTATGTATGTATGTATGTATGTATGTATGTATGTATGTATGTATGTATGTATGTATGTATGTAAGTATGTATGTATGTAAGTATGTATGTATGTATGTATGTATGTATGTATGTATGTATGTATGTGTGTATGTATGTATGTATGTATGTATGTATGTATGTATACATGTGTATATGTATGTGCGGAAGAGCGCAATTGGGAGGGTACAAGCCTTACCCTGGTGCGAGGAAATGCAAGCTAAAGACAAAATTGTCATGGCAGGGCAGACCAGGCCCTAAGCCTTGGTTGGCGACTGGTCTAGGATCGAAGCTCCGACAGGCGGACAGTTAGAGCATTGCTTTGCTGATCCGGCAGCTTCTGCAGCTTGTCTTGTTCCAGATGTAGGGGTGTTACCTTTCCTCTGGAGTGAACTAGGCAGGCCGAGAGAGGGATCATGCTGCATGGGCAACACATGATCTCTATATTTTAGCCCAGGCTTTGTGCTATGGAGACATATTCTCATTGCGACAAATGCAAGAAAAATGCCGTGAACAGAATCAACCACTGTTTATTGCCTTCATCGACCTCACAAAGGCATTTGATTTGGTCAGTCGTGAGGGTCTGTTCAAGGCACTAAAGAAGATTGGCTGCCCACCAACTCTTCTGTCTATTGTGGAATCGTTCCACACAGGCATGAAGGGTATAATCAAGTTTGATGGTGCAACTTCTGAAGAATTTGAAATCAAGAGTGGAGTTAAGCAAGGTTGTGTACTAGCTCCCACCCTCTTTGGAATATACTTTTCACTTCTACTGAAATATGCATTTCGTGATCAGGATGGTGGTATATACATTCACTCACGCTCAGATGGCGGCCTCTACAATGCTCAGAGATTGAAGGCTAAGACCAAAATTAGGAGGGTACTGATCAGAGAGTTGCTTTTTGCAGATGATGCTGCAGTTACGACCCACTCTGAGGAAGAATTGCAATGTCTACTATCTGCATTCTCCAATGCTTGTTCTGAATTTGGTTTAACAATTAGCAAAAAGAAGACACAGATTATGTCACAAGGTGCACATGGGGTACCATCAATCTTTATTGACGACGCCGAACTAGAGATAGTAGATCATTTTACATATCTAGGATCGATGGTAAATAGCAAATTATCCCTAGATCAGGAATCAACATCCGGATTGGTAAGGCAGCAACAACAATGAACAGGTTAAGAAAAAGAGTCTGGGAGAACAGGAAGCTTACTGCCAAAACAAAAGTCCTTGTCTATCAAGCCTGTGTCCTTAGTACTCTTCTCTATGGCAGTGAAACCTGGACAACTTACTCACACCAAGAGAACAATTTAAACAGCTTTCATATGCGGTGTCTGCGAAGAATTCTTGGTATTAAGTGGCAAGACAAAATCACAAATACTGAAGTATTGGAAAGATCAGGTTGTGTGACAGTTTATTCCATGCTCAGTCTTCGTAGACTTAGATGGATAGGACATCTTAGGCGGATGGATGATGGTAGAATACCAAAGGATATCTTTTTTGGTGAATTACAGATGGGTAAGAGATCTCAGGGTCGGCCTCTACTACGATACAAAGATGTGTGTAAGCGGGACATGATTGATACAGGCATTGATAATGCACATTGGGAGCAAGTCGCCACTGAACGTGTTGCATGGAGGGCAAATATCAGAAATGGAATAAAGTCAAAGGAGAAAATTATTGCAGAAAAGTCACACACCAAGCGTTTGAGACGTAAGATGGTGCATGATGGTGGAAATGACCACGTGTTCACATGCACCCACTGTGAACGGACATTTACAGCGCAAATTGGCCTTATCAGTCACACTCGCTACAGCCATAGTTAAAAGTTATTATGCCTTTTTAAAGCACAAACTATCGTCTGTCAAGACGGCAAGGTGCCAATGTAATGTATGTATGTATGTATGTATGTATGTATGTATGTATGTATGTATGTATGTATGTATGTATGTATGTATGTATGTATGTATGTATGTATGTATGTATGTATGTAAGTATGTATGTATGTAAGTATGTATGTATGTATGTATGTATGTATGTGTGTGCGTGTGTATGTATGTGTGTGTGTGTATGTATGTATGTATGTATGTATGTATGTATGTATGTATGTATGTGTTCTGTCTGTCTGTCTGTCTGTCTGTCTGTATGTATGTATGTATGTATGTATGTATGTATGTATGTATGTATGTATGTATGTATGTATGTATGTATGTATGTATGTATGTATGTATGTATGTATGTATGTATGTATGTATGTATGTATGTATGTATGTATGTATGTATGTATGTATGTATGTATGTATGTATGTATGTATGTATGTATGTATGTATGTATGTATGTATGTATGTATGTATGTATGTATGTATGTATGTATGTATGTATGTATGTATGTATGTATGTATGTATGTATGTATGTATGTATGTATGTATGTATGTATGTATGTATGTATGTATGTATGTATGTATGTATGTATGTATGTATGTATGTATGTATGTATGTATGTATGTATGTATGTATGTATGTATGTATGTATGTATGTATGTATGTATGTATGTATGTATGTATGTATGTATGTATGTATGTATGTATGTATGTATGTATGTATGTATGTATGTATGTATGTATGTATGTATGTATGTATGTATGTATGTATGTATGTATGTATGTATGTATGTATGTATGTATGTATGTATGTATGTATGTATGTATGTATGTATGTATGTATGTATGTATGTATGTATGTATGTATGTATGTATGTATGTATGTATGTATGTATGTATGTATGTATGTATGTATGTATGTATGTATGTATGTATGTATGTATGTATGTATGTATGTATGTATGTATGTATGTATGTATGTATGTATGTATGTATGTATGTATGTATGTATGTATGTATGTATGTATGTATGTATGTATGTATGTATGTATGTATGTATGTATGTATGTATGTATGTATGTATGTATGTATGTATGTATGTATGTATGTATGTATGTATGTATGTATGTATGTATGTATGTATGTATGTATGTATGTATGTAAGTATGTATGTATGTGTGTATTTGTGTGTGTATGTATGTATGTGAGTATTTGTGTGTGTGTGTGTTTGTGTGTGTATGTCCTGTTTTTATGTGTATGTATCTGTGTGTTGCGTTGTTTGTTGGTGTCTCTGTATGTGTGTATACGTATGTGTGTATATGTCTGTGTGTATGTCTGTGTGTGAGATTGAAGTTAAGAAAGGGAAAATCACATCAAGCGTACTGATGACTGTACTGCCACGGTTCCCAGATAAGTATTGGTATCTCAGTGTTAAAATATCTAATGTGATCACTCATTATCTGTTGAAAGGTCTATCGCGATCAATCTGTTGCAATAGTATACAACCCTATAACTACGAGGTCCAAATTTACACCGCCACTTAATATAGTTAAAACAAGACAGTTTTAAAATTTCTCTGTATTAATCATTACAAAGTTTTTAGATAATTGAATGCTTAAATATCTTACTTATACACATTAAAACTAGCATATAATCTTGATATCTATAAGTTGCAGCGGTCACAAACAATGTTCTTATGTTGGCCACAAACAAAGTTATTGCAAGAACCACAAACATCTATCTCTACATTTTCTGTCAATCTCCCTTAGGCAAAGTTGACAGCGACCTCGTTTTCTAGATCCACAAGGATTCTCAGCTGGTTTAGGTGGGATGGTCCCAGGTTGACATGTTTGGCCCAATTCGATGAGCCCTTCTGCAAGTTGAATCAAAAACAGTGAATGATTATGTGACTTGTGATTGTTCCATTCAGGATTCAGGTGCATCCACTGACCAAATGCATTCATAGATGAAACTCTTACATGTTGTAGTAAATGACTATAGGCTATCTGTTTATCTTGTGTTTGACTGAACAACAGTGTAACATTTAATCGGCTGTGTCCACTCCATCCATCGTGTGATTGTAGTCAAGGATCATCAATTAATTTTTGGAATTAAAACTTTGATCCACATCTAGCACATTTCCTTTCTTTTGGATAATAGGAAGTCAGTGCTACACCATCAATAAAAGCAAACGTCTTGGAAAATTGAACACGATCTCTTGCTGACATTAGCTCTTTTTGAAGTTGAACTCTTTTTTTCTTCTTATTGTTCATAAAATTGTAAGCTTTTTCCCCCTGTCAATATATGTCCCAATGTCAAGCTTGTAAAAAAGTTGTCGAATGCAATAATCCTTCCACTATTTTCCAAGTCTTTCTCCATATCCAGTATAACTATTACTACTTTTTGTGTGTGTCTTTCTTGTGGTTGCCCAGCTTCTCTGCCGGTGTAAACTTGCATATTGAAAACATATGAAGAATCACTGTCACAACAGCACACGATATTTGTATACCATATTTACCACGTTTTGAGGGAATATATTGCTTGAAATGGCATCTTCCTCAAAATGTAACTAACTGCCCATCATTTTTTGCATTGCATGACGGTACAAAGCAGTCCTCTAGATTGCTCAGTTTTTGAATACTCTGCTTTATTGGCTTTAATTTATCATTTCTTTCATGTTTTCGTCGCTGTTGGACATTATCAAATCGTAGACATCTGGAAACTGCAGTAAATCTATGAAGACATCTCTGAGTGATGAAACCTATTTCAGGGTAAACCGCTAGAATTCCTTAGAATCATCATCATCAAGTGCCATGCCGACTGGCGTAAGCGTTCATGACTCTCCACAGATCTCGGTCTTTGGTTTTCTGGATCAACTGTACCGATGATATCCCTGCATACCACCGTCTCAATCCATCCAGCATAATTTCTCGTGGTCTGCCTCTGCCTCTCTTCCCCTCGATCATTCCAGCTGTCACGATGTTCTCCAATGCCTCTCTTTTCATTCCTTAGAATGCTGGATAATATTTTGACTTCAAATATTTTTCTAAGTTCAAATTCTTTGGCGAGCAGTAACCGTTATAGAAGTTGCTGGCTGGATGTCCATGTGGCACGGATGGTTTTTTTTTTTTTTTTTTTGTGTGGGGGGGGGGGGGATGCAATGATGGTGAAGAGGGTTGTTTTTATTGATGATGATTGTGTTTTTTGCAACATTGTTCACACTCAAGTGGCAGGAGACTGTTTCTCCCCTTTGATGCCATTATTTTTATTGTTACAATGACTTGTACTAATGTGAGAATTTTGTCAATTTTTTTTTTTATTTTTCTTGATTGATTGATTGATTGATTTAGGAATCGACATCACAGCATTCGGAACATTCCCATAAGTGCTCCGTCCCCATCCCCAGCAGCCAGCGAAGAGTTCCAACACTAATAGTACCAGTAGCAATCTGATTATAAGTCCGTCTCGCCTTTCCTCTGAGCGTTGAGCGTCGGCCAGATCCCCTCGTCACTCCTCGCTGTCTCATTCTTGCTAGACTATGGTAATCCATTTGCTCCTCCGAGGTGTGCACGTGCTCCCACAAGGCCGCAACCACGTCTGCCTTGTCATGTATCAATACTCCAGCAAGTTCTGCAGAGCCAGCCAATCTGTCCTCCTGTTCATTTCCCAGCACACCGGCATGCCCCGGAGAAAAGATCCAGGCGATGCTTGTCACCCGTGACCTCCGAAGCGAAGCAAGCCACTCCGCACGAAGCCTGCCCGTCCTCACCCTCGTCAGCATGCTTTCTGAGTCAGTTACAATGACGATGTGTGTGTCAACAACTCATGTTTCAGGCATCATCGGATTACTTCTCACACACCATACAATAGACTTGCAAGTCGTGTGCGAGGAATGAAATGGTACATTTTATTGCCGTTGGCTCTTTACAATTGCAAACACAGTCGCTATCTAATCACACATAAAGTCACAATATTCTCTATCAATAGTTTTCCTAACCCCTATAGCTATTCTCTATCTACTAGGCTATATGAAAACACAGATCTATTCTACACAATGTGAACACTACAGAGTCAGTCCCCAGTCTGACTTGCTTCACTCGCGTCGCTACACGCCTCGCGGAAGGACCTTCATACGCCCTTCTGCTCCCTGCGTGCAAGGTCAGTTGCACGCTCCTATTAGCTGGCTTTGCTTTGAGTGTTAATCGTTGCTATCACGCAGGCGTGATTCTGTCGTGACCAGTAGTGCTAACTATCTGGTCAACGCCTTCGTGTGAGGACTAGTTAATAGTCCCCCTTTTTCTATCATCTATCCTGTCCTGATCCCGGGCACTATATTCTCTCTACTCTCTCTGAGGTTGACCCCACGTCCTGGTGGTGTTTTATCATGAGGCAGTCTTTGACACACACCCACCCCTCCTGTGTTGCGTCATCAACTTTGACTCATTGGTTGTGACGCAAGAGGTTTCTAAAAAAAATTAGTGTGTCTAATTTTTGTCAAAGACTGTAGATAACCTGGCTTTGGGCTATTTAATAGACCTACTGACTAATGTCACAATGTAGCATCACTTTACTTGGCTACTGGCAATCGCCACAAACTTGTCTGGTTGGCGTGAGCCCTATTCTCAATCGCAATATTATATTAATTAGAGGTATGTCTGAACCGGACCGTTGTCTTCTAAGACCTGCCCTCAAATAGTAAATTAACTCACTACCCATACAAAGTTGACTTTCTGAAGGTCAACACATGAATTGCTTCATGTCCCCCATATAATATTAAACAACCATTACACAAGCTGTGAGCGACAGGCTTTACCTATCTCGCTTCCGCGTGTAAAGTCATATTTCACTGTTAAGTTAGTGTTTCGTTGTCTATTATTTCCCCTGACCCGGAGTTATCTCCCTTTGATCTAATAAAAGTGTATGCAATTTATATGTTTGTTTTTCTGGTTGTTTGTGTGTCTGGATGTAATTAAATGTATAATCTAACCTCTAACATGTGTATCTAAAGATCATGTGTATGTAAGTTAGTTTTTCAAGTGCCATAATTCATTTAACTGTAGTCACAAACATGTGTATAATACAAATTTGTGACTACGTTCCTGTCTTATGAGACTCAAAATACTTTCACTAAGATCCTAAACTAAAATACTCAAACTACATTCATTACAACACATTTTCAACATTGAAACCAACATTTGACGGCAATCAAAATTAAAAAGTCTTGTTGAGCGGCAGAAAAAATCCGCTGACTGTTCTCACTCTCTCCTGTATATTTTACATTTGTTCTTACTTTCACACTTCTGTCACACATCTTTAACACTTCTTTTACACTCACTATTGGCACACATCTTTTACCCTCATTTCTGTCACACATCTTTCATCCTCATTTCTGTCATACTTCTTTCATCCTCATTTCTGTCACACATCTTTCATCCTCATTTTTGTCTCACTTCTTTCATCCTCATTTCTGTCACACATCTTTCATCCTCATTTTTGTCTCACTTCTTTCATCCTCATTTCTGTCACACATCTTTCACCCTCATTTCTGTCATACTTCTTTCATCCTCATTTCTGTCACTCATCTTTCATCCTCACCTTTGTCACACATCTTTTACCTTCATTTCTGTCACATAACTTTCACTCTCATAGTTATTTAAAAACCTTGGAGTGACACTGTACAAGCTTGGCTCAGTTTGACAGAGTTGAGCCTAATGACTGTGCATCAACCGTTGCCCACGTCAAGTATTTACAACATATTTACATGTAAGAAAAAACGGGTTGATGGTTTGTACCCTGGTATTATTAATCACTCTATTCTAATGAAATATTACTCTAAATACTCACATACTAATACTAGTTCTATAAATATACATTTAATACGTTGCCTATTTTAATCTATCTGTCACATTAATTCTAAAATATGCTTACATTACTCCTAATATTTATCTAATTTAAGGGATGGAATTTACCTATGTGAAATGAAATTGATGTGAGATGAGTTATGTCTCTTTGTGAAATGGGTAATGTGAAAATGTAATAAGTTACGTCCCTTTCTAAAATGGGGAATGTGAAATATAACATATTCTAACTAATGTTTTTAAATGAGACAAACTATATGATTAATATTCTTATTCTATATGGTGAAAATGATGTATATTTAAGTGTATAATATTTCTATTCTATTATGGTGTAACCTAATCATACTACTAAATGATAACATTTGTTAAATGGATTGGTTAAGATGGAATGAAATCAAATGAAATGAAACAAAGTGAAATAATACACTGAATGATACTATTCCTATCTAAACTTCTTATAATTAGTTGTCATGTTTAAATTACTATCCTAATCTACTTTTAAAGCTAAATGAATATGTAACTTGATAATCAATCTAAAGTAAAATGAAAAAGTATTATATTATCTAAATCTAACTATAGATTAAAATGACATAATCTATCTATATTTTATCACTATATTAAAACATTATGATACATATCACATTAAGTTTATATATACATGGTCTTTAAATACCTCAGGTTAGTCGTTGCCATTAATGTTCAGAAACATACTTTCATTGGCATAATATCTATACCATTGTTCTGGGTATTTGACAACCATTACACAGTCATATTTATTCTATGGGTATTGCACCTGTAGAGTTCGTTTGTAGACCATTGTTCTCGTGTCTGTATGTATATAATCATTTGACACTGTTTTTCTCTGTTTAACATGACTAATTCACTGGAACATATCTGGAGCTTAGCAAGTAATAAGCTGTCCTAGTTCACAAAGTGATATATTTGTTCCCAGAGTAAAGTTCTTACTTTTGATGTCTACAGCCACATAGCAGGTCAATGTTTTTGGTACTTAGTTCAGCACACAATATTTATATATTTCTAACATCTTTCACATAGAATATTTGCCTGTACTAAAATAACATATATTACAATATATTCTTATGTGGAAATCTCTGGTATTGCTACATCAGATGGTCGACTAAGGGTATCAGCCAAGATGTTATCTTTCCCCTTAATATGTTCTATACTAAAGGTGTAATTTTGCAGTATTAGCGACCACCTGTATATTCGGTCATTTCGATGTACACCACTCTGCATGACCGTTATTGGGGAGTTGTCAGTCTGGACAATGAAGTGCACACCGGACAGAAATCGATGCAGCTTTCTCACCGCATAGATGACGCTTAGGCTTCCAACTCGGATATGGAATATCTGGACTCGGTGGGTGTGATCTTACGGCTCACGTAGCAAATCGGATGGAAGATGCCCTCGTAAAATTGGCCTAGTACTGCAGCGATGGAGATCCTGCTGGCATCTGTCCTAAGATAATAAACGAGCCTCGGGTTAGGCAAGCGGAGGATTGGAACATTACTAAACAAAATTTTCAATTTTGACAATGCAGAAATTAATAATGCATCTTTAACATCCAATTTTACAGAAGCTTTTAAAACATTGGAAAATACACTTGTAATCTCCGCTAAATTTGGAATAAATTTACTATAGTAATTAACTAATCCCAAAAGGCTTCTGACCTGTTTCTTGGTGGTAGGCATGGTCAGATTCATAATTTTGGTAATAATTTTCTGGTCAGTCTTTAGTTGACCTTGAGAAATGACATGACCCAAGAATTCTATTTCTTTTAGGCCCAATTCGACTTTGCTCGGTTTGACAGTGAGCCCGAAGAGTCGCAACCTATTAAAGACATGTCTCAGTTTCAGTAGGTGTGTTGTCCAGTCATCAGTATGGACACATATATCATCTATATAGGTCACTGTATTCGTCACTCCATGAAGTAGATCTCTAGTTAAGCGTACGAAAGTGGCAGGAGCGTTTCGAAGTCCGAAAGGAAGAAAACGCCACTCGTACAGTCCTAAAGGAGTTGAAAAAACAGTAAGATGGATAGATTGAGACTGCATAGGGACTTGCCAATATCCCTTAGTGAGATCTAATTTAGAAAAGATTTTGGAGGTGGACATGTCAAGAATAAGATCTTCGCAGGAAGGAATTGGCTCTGCGTCGATCTTGGTGACGTTGTTGAGCTTTCGATAGTCCACGCACAGACGAATTGTAGAATCTTTCTTCTTAACTAGAACAATCGGAAAAGAGTACTCAGAGGTGGATTTCTGGTTGATCCCACTAGCCTCTAAATTCAGAATTTCCTTATTAAGGTTTTCCCTATAGCTTAGTGGGATTGAGTACGGCCTGCATTTAATAGGCTTAGAGTCCGTAAGAAGAATGGAGTGTTCGATTCTGTCCGTCCTACCTGGAATGTCAGAGAATATGTCTTTGTATTCCGTTACTAATTCTACTAATTGTCGTCGTTGACTGTCTGTTAGTCCCTGTTCTATATGTATGCTATCTAATGTAGCAGTCTTGTCTACAATAGGAACTGGTAGTTCCATTCCGTCGTCGTCTACCTGATTCAGTACGGTAGTGGTGCTAAGAGTGTATTCTGTATTCTCGCTAAGTGTATGCTCGTCGGATATGCCAGTCTCGCTAACTAGTGTAGTTGCGTTGTGTATGTCTGTCGTCTGATCACTTGGTGTGGGTGCACTGTGTTCGTCTGTCTCTACTTCTGTCTCTTGTCGTGAATAGTAAGGTTTCAACATGTTGACATGGAATATCTTTAAGTTTCCGTTTATTGATATTTCATAGTCAACATCTGAAACTTTACGTACCACCTTGAATGGCCCTTGCCATGAAGTCAATAATAAATTTCGTTTGTCAGGAAGCAAGAGAAGTATGTCTTGATCTGGTTCAAGTTCAATTGTTCTCGCCCCTGTGTTGGCATATTGGCGGTAGATTTGACCCTTCCTCTCCAAAGCTGCCTTAGCTATAATACACGATTTCATGATGTTATCTCGTGTTTCAGTCACCATTTCATAAGGTGTTTTTGGTTCGGGAATTTGAATAGAATTTGTTATTGCTTGATGATAAATGGTTAGGGGTCCACGTGGGTTAGCCCCGTACACTAATTCAAACGGTGAGAAGCCCGTGCTTGAATGGGGAATCTCCCGATAGGCGAACAACACTGTTGGTAACAGTGTATCCCAGTCAGCTGGGTTTTCTGCTGTTACCTTAGCCAGCATATGCTTAAGATCTCCATTAATTTTTTCTACTATCCCATTGCTGGCTGGATGGTACGCTGTCGTGAAATGTTGTTTAATCCCTAACATTTTTGTAAGGGCTTGCGTTGCAGCCGATATGAATTGTGTTCCACGATCGGATAAAATGGTCCGTGGAAATCCGAATCGTGAGAACAGGTGTAGAAATACATTGGCAACATCTTTGGAGGTGATGTACTTCAAAGCTACTGCCTCAACCCACCTTGTACAGAGGTCGACCATCGTCAATATGAAGCGATTTCCTTTGCTGGACACCTGATTCAGGGGTCCAACAATATCTACCGCCACACTCTCAAATGGCCTAGAAGCCAGTGTAGAAGGTTGTACTTCAGCTGTAGCATGTTTACCCTTTCGTACTAACTGTTGACAGACATTACACGAACGAAAAAATAATTTAATATCATTGCAAAAACCTGGCCAATAGAAATGAGCCTGAATTCTGGCCCTGGTTTTGTCATATGCAAGATGGCCAGCAAACGGTGACTCATGTGCAATCTTTAGCACAGTTATGCGATGTTGTACAGGTAACACCGTTTGCTGAATCTCATGGTTACCAGTAGTATAATATCTAGTAAGAATGCCATTATTTAATCTGAAGAACCATGAAGCGTTCTTTGTCACTTTTGCTCGTTCTTTCAATACTTTTAAATAAGGAGACAAACTAGGATCAGCTTTCTGCTGTTCTATGAATTTTTGTCTGTTGTTATCATCAGTGCTAGATGGAGAAAGCATCAGTAGTCTCTCATCTTGAAGCGTGTCTTGATGTTTTATAGTGTCTGCTCTGGTTGTTGCATTAACTGCATTCAGTTGGTTCCATGCAGCTATTTCATCGCTAGTACATTGTTTTAGTTGAGGTAAGCAACCCAGAATTAAATCAGTACAAGGGTTGTCAAGTATAGCACAAGTAAATGTACCCGAAAGGAAAGGAGTGTCAATACGGGCTTTGGCCAAAGGGTAAATTTCAATATTACCCGAAAAGGTTCGGCATTTGACCGAGTCACCTGTATAATCCTCTTGACTCACCAGTTCCTTTCTGAGGCCAATAAGGGTACTACCGCTATCTAGCAAACATTGGCATGGTCTATCATTGACCATTGCATTGTGGAACTCTAAATTGCCTCTGGAGGCTAAGGCTGCATTCACACTCTCAGATGAGCATGGAACTGTATGTCCACATTCTAATTTTCCGTCAGCATGAAACTGGTGACATCGCTCACAACTGTCAAAACTCAACATATCGTTTACACTACACACTTCTTCCGTCTGGTTAACAGGTAACTCATTTTCAACATCACACTCAGTCTCACTACCACTATCAGAAGATGTATCAAGTAAAATAGCATTGTTGGCTTTCATACGTTGGCGGCCAAGGCACTTATTCGAATAATGGCCGTAGCTGGAACAAAAAAAAACATTTAATGGCCCGCCGGTATGCAGATCTTTTGTTCTGTTGCTTCTTAATAACATTTTCAAGATGTGCCGGATAACTCGGCGATTTGTCACACATTGAATCAGTGTCATGTAAAAGGTGACAGTGGATACATTTTGAAATGTTTCTATCTTTCTTTTCAAATTTATTAAATGGTTTTCTATTGCTCTGATAGTTTTTAGATTGATCCTTTGCAAAGGAAACTATTTCAGAGTCATTTGAAGTTTTAAAAATATTTCTGTTTGAAGAAAAATATGCTGACCCTTTCTTTTCAAACTGTTCTATACTTTCAATGTCTGATTGCTGCAAAAATTTAGCAAAAGAGGATGGTATCGTGGATATTACCTTATCCATAGTTATTAAATTTTTCAATCTATCAAAGTCTTTTCCTATGTTAGCTGCTTTAAGCCACCTATTTAGTACACTTTGAACATTTGAGACGTAGTCAATGAAAGTCTCAGTAGGTTTAGGTTTTAAAGTTGAGAACTGAACCTGATACCCAGGGGCATCAAGTAAAAAGTGTTGCATAATCCTATCACGGATGTATTGGTAGTCAGATCTAAGATCGGTTGGTATAGATTCTATTACTTTAAGGGGCTCACCACTTAGGTTCTTCATATAAATCATAGCCCACATCTCTAAAGGAACTTGGTGATATTTAAATTGATACTCGACATTTTCTGTCCAGGCAGAAATTGAATCTTCTTTGCAATATGCTTTGATAATATTTTTGTATTTATTGAATTTATTTTCTTCTTGTTGACTTTTAAGTTTAGTGGCAGAGATCTCTGCGTGAGAGTCTACATCCATCTCTTTCATCTTTAATTGTGTCTCTGATTCTACTTGTATTTGTTTTTCCTTAACTCTTGTCATTTCATCTATCTCCTTTTGCTTTAGATCTAGTTCTCTTTGCTTTATTTCTCTATCTTGTTGTAACTGTTGTTGCTTAATTTCCTTATCATGTTCTAGTTGTTTTTGTTTTGTTATCTCAGCTAGTTGTGTTAATTCTTTTTGATGCTCTCTTTCTCGAGTGCGTTCATCCCTTTCTGCATCCTTTGCTTCTTTAAATTTCTTATCAGCATATTCTTCTAGCTCTTTACCTGTGTATTGCAAATCTTTGCCTGCTTTAATGAAGTCAGCTAGAGTAGCCATGTTGTTGGGGAATTGGCTCGCGTTGACTTTAACTGACTGCTTTAATTAGTTATTATTCTTTGATATGCTATGTTATTTAATATCTGAGCACTACAAATTGTACTCTTTGTTTACATTCTGGACAATCGTATTCTCCAAAAAATTAGAGCACATAGTGTGTTCGTACAATACACGCTGAAAAAGAGATGCACTATTAATCACAATGCATGCCAAAAACGTAGGTTTACTCAACTTAATGTTCCCCAGAACAAGGAACAACACGTCAGCAATACTGGTCCCGTTGTTTGGCACCCCGGAATACACACGAGTTTTCTACTCAGGTCACCCTGTTTGGCACATCGGCACACACTCACGTTCTTACTCAGCTGTTGTTCGCCCTGTTTTACAGAGCAGCAAAAATTACCAACTCGTAAACGACAAATAGATTTTTGACAAATTGGTACAATGACACAAACATGCCCACGAACAAACAGAACATCGATTACTTAATATTTAATGTCAATGTCCTGTCTTCGTTCTACAGTAATATGTCTTTCGTTACTAACCTAGTTTAATCTATGGAAGTATCGTGCAGACAAAATCTAATTTGCATAGCCGAAAGTAGTGCCCTCCAGACGGTAAACAAATAGAAAAGTACAAAAGAAAATTCATTAACTGCTTTTAAATAAATATAAATCAAATAATAATGTGTAAATAAATAAATATATTCATTCTCTATCTTAAATGAACAAATAATAGTTAATATATCGTAAAGATTCAGGCAGGCAGCAGCTTGCCAGTATGTAAACACTGCAATGCTGATTGCAAATGGCGCGGCCCAACTGTTTGTCAATCGTGCCACGTCACAGACGCAGCGCTATTTTTAGCTTGCAAAAATCAATACTGTCGCTGACTTTTGTATTGCTCCGCCATGAATCATTTTTGACGATTATTCAAAAACAAATAAATAATTACATAAATAAATGAAAGAAGAACATAATATGAATACTTACAACTTTGAAAAACATATTATTTAAATATATATCATTCTAATAAGCACAAATAAACATTATTTCATCACGATAGGCACACTTCTGCCGGCAACTCGATCTAGTCTGCACACGTCATAGTCACTGACACAAACTAAACAATTTAATCTTTGTAATTCCTATCCGTAAACCTAGTCTAGAGCCGTGGGTAAGTGTATATAGCTTGAACTCAGGTTCAAGCAGCACTTCCGACACCACATTTAATCCTATTGCCTGTCAACAACTCATGTTTCAGGCATCATCGGATTACTTCTCACACACCATACAATAGACTTGCAAGTCGTGTGCGAGGAATGAAATGGTACATTTTATTGCCGTTGGCTCTTTACAATTGCAAACACAGTCGCTATCTAATCACACATAAAGTCACAATATTCTCTATCAATAGTTTTCCTAACCCCTATAGCTATTCTCTATCTACTAGGCTATATGAAAACACAGATCTATTCTACACGATGTGAACACTACAGAGTCAGTCCCCAGTCTGACTTGCTTCACTCGCGTCGCTACACGCCTCGCGGAAGGACCTTCATACGCCCTTCTGCTCCCTGCGTGCAAGGTCAGTTGCACGCTCCTATTAGCTGGCTTTGCTTTGAGTGTTAATCGTTGCTATCACGCAGGCGTGATTCTGTCGTGACCAGTAGTGCTAACTATCTGGTCAACGCCTTCGTGTGAGGACTAGTTAATAGTCCCCCTTTTTCTATCATCTATCCTGTCCTGATCCCGGGCACTATATTCTCTCTACTCTCTCTGAGGTTGACCCCACGTCCTGGTGGTGTTTTATCATGAGGCAGTCTTTGACAGTGTGTGTGTGTGTGTGTCGTATTCTCCATCCAGCGGAGAGCCGCAGTGACTGCCTCCACCTCCATTCTTAAGCTGGATGTTGTGGTATCATATGCCAGGCTCTCCTGCCCCAAACATCGACCATTAGCTTTGGCTATGAACCCCCAGACACTTCTCTCACCTCTTGACACCGAACCAACTGTGTAGATAATCACTTCACCCGAGTGAGCATTGTCCTGAATTAGTTGCTGGATTTCCACTTCCGTGGCCCCTGCTGGCCATTCCCTGCACTCCCGGCTTAATGTTATTATAACTCTGCAAAAGTCTGACTGCTCCGCTGGCACTCTGATCCACTCCACGCCTAATATTCTCCAAGGGGCACACCTATCTAATCGTATCCTCCGCCTGAGCCATCCATGATTTCCCTGTTATCAGTCGCTGACCCTTAACTGCGTCCAGCGCCTCATGCAGTGTGTGGTCTGTGTCTGCAGCTACTCTGAGGTATGCCTTCGCCTGCATCACCTTGAGCCTACCAGCAACAGTCGGTTGACCAAGGATGTAACGCATACACACTACTGGGGTGTCTCTAGTGCATCCCAGAATGACCCGCATAGCTTCGTTCTGTATGCGCTCTAACTTCACCAGCTGACTCTCTGAGACAGTGAGCAGACCTAATCCATAATCAATTACTGAGAGGATCAAGTGCTGGTATAGTGTGAAAAGCATTCTCTTTTGTGAAATAAATGATGCATTGTGATGTAGAAATTATTTTTGTCGTATCACCCATTAGGTACTGTCTACGTAGTGCAAAAACTAGATTTTTGAATAGTAACCTTGTTAAGGGTTGTGACCTGTAATTCACAGGTTAAGGCATTGATAGTTTTTTTTTTTTTTTTTGGAAAGTTATGTCACTTCACTAATCAATAATTATAAGGTAGGAGGCAGCGATTTTCACTCCACTCGCCCAGAATACCAAGAGTGTAAGTTGTTGTCTGGGACAGATAACAGTTAAATGGGAGGAGCATGAGGAGGTCTCAGAGTGTTTATTTCACAGTACACAGCTGGAATTCTTCAGAATGATGGAATATGATTATGGCGTCCCTATAAAAGAAAATTGCGCCTATGAAACCGGCCTCTCACCACAAATACTTTGAGACGAATAGGCCCTCGGGGTTATAGTGAAATCCAGTGGATTCGAAACAAGCGCCAAATCTTGAATCTGTGATCAAGAAGATTCAAAAATACAAAAATAAAAGATATGATACTGACGTCCATAAAAAAGAAAAGGGCGCCAATAAACCGGCTTCTCACCACAAAAACTTTGAGACGACCAGGCGCTCATGCCTATAGTGGAATCCAGTGGATTCGAAAGAGGCGCCAATGCCTGAATCCGTGATAGAGAAGATCCAATAATTATTATGTGGTGAGAACTGTGTAGATCCCTGGTATGGTATGTACCTCCAATCTTTTTGTTAATTTAAATCTAAGATGTAGTATTTGCCATTTACATGGTTAATTTTGTCAGGCTAGGAAAGTGTGGTAATACCTAAGGGTTTACTAGTCTATTAGGATATAAAGTGTAGATTCTTGTCTAAGATCTGTAAAATGATATCCCTGGTATTAAATGAAACTAGGGAGAAGATACCGGGCCAAATAAAACTCCCCAGACAAGAATATCTGTGGAACCCTCTTTATCGAGAGGTGAGAGGTTGCGTGCGCAGACCTCCAGTTTTTGCAAATGGCAGGATAGCCAGAGGTAAACAACAGAATGGCTTGGAATCTCACAGATATATGTGTTCGAGTTGAATCTGGAAGTTGATTGAAACTGTAATAAGTGTAAGAATAATATGTTTACCGTAGTTAGGCAGACAGGAAGGCAAAGGATGAGAGTCCGCAAGGAAAGACGTAGAATGTAATATTGCCTTTGTTCTTGAGGTGGCCCCTTAGGAGTAGACCCAGTGTTGATGGTGAGAACGGTAACAGTGTGTAAGTTTGTAGACTGGTGCTGTCACAACAATGTGATGTAGGTTGCAGTGTTAATCATTAGAAAAGCCCAGTCTCAGCTGTGGATATTTTTATTAGGGATGAGGGTGTTGACATTGCACCAGGTACTGCAGTGATGTGTATGGTTACGTAAATGAAGCATAATTAAAATGGCACAACATAGTGACGATGATTATAATGATGATGATGATATTGGCAATGTGTTGAGTCACCTGTGGCAACTAAAGCAGTTACAGATGAACTGTACAGTCAGGAAAAGGCGAAGAACACCACTATGTAGTTATATTGTAATGTAATCAACAATTATTGGCATGAGAAGAAGAATATTTTTATATAATAAATGGTGTATAGCAAGAGGGATAATCTGTGCACTTATAGTATGATACATTATGACACCATAATCTCCAACCTTTGGTGAGCAGAGTGACATAGAGAGGAACTGTGGAAGTAATCAATATGTGGAATGAATCACAGTGAGGAGAATTATATTGGATCAGAGTACCCCAAAGCCCAGCATGGAATAATAGTTTCTGGTGTGTGCAGCAGCAAATGAAAGAACAGTAGAATATCTTACCATAGAGTGGTGAATTGTGTTTGAATCTGGTTATATTATGTGCTGCACCGTGTGATGCCAATGGGTTGGAATGAATTAAGCCATCATATATTTAGGTGTGCAGGTCGTGAGTCTATTAGGGTTTCCTTGACGAATGTAGCCATTTTCAGGAAGTATGTAAGAATGGCGCCCTGACTTAGCGGCACAGAGGTCTGATGTGGAGGAGCCTGGTCAGTAATGATGTGTTATCTAATGGTTACCAGTACAAGGATGCCTGATTTGGGTGAGCACAGTCAAGGTTGAGATATGCGTAGATGTTGTTTTAGCTGGGTTCAGGAGAACTAATCAGCATCCAGATGTTGTCTTGTCATTTATTGTCACCTGTACAAGGGTGCCGGTCTCTCTGGCTGTGGGGTTACAACACTTTCTCTCTGTAATCCCGTTTATCACGCAGAGTCTCGCAGCGGAGCGAGAACTGAGGTGGTTCGACCCCCGCTCGTGATTTGCGGATACTGAGCCGGCCGCTCAGAAAGCAATGGCAAACTACTGAGCGGAATCTTGCCAAGAGATCAACAGACAGCTGAAAGATGCTGCTGTTGACAGCTAAGTCCTGTAAAAGGATACGCAAAACATTTGTACAAGGGTGTTGGTTATACCTTAGGTGGATAAATGTTGTTTGTTAGTGTTGATGTTGCCCTGTTAAGGTATCGTGTTACAGTATTTGACTGGATTGTGTCTATATTTTTGCATACTTTATTCACACACACACACACACGCACGAACCTCTCTCTCTCTCTCACACACACACACACGCACGCACACACACACACACACACACACACACACACACACACACATCACACGCTCACAGGGCTATTGCTATAACTCAAGTTAGAGGTTTTGGCAATGTTCAGGAATTTGACACCTGGCACGTGAAAAATTGATACTTTTCACAAAGCGTGAAAACGCGGAAACTCGCTTCCGGTGGACACGAGACGCGGCCTAAACGGGGAGTCTGAGTGCAGCCATCGTCCAGTACGGACATGGTCAGATGTGTACAGAGCCACGGCTAACAAATATGCCACTATTTTAATAATCGTTTTGCCATTGGTTTTGTCAGATGCAATCGTGATGTTGAATACTTGCAGGTGTAGCTATTGTATAATTTTTTTTTTTTTTTTTTTTTTTGCTTATCCTTTACAGGACATCGCTGTCAACACCAGCATCTTTCAGCTGTATGTTGATCTCTTGGCAAGATTACGCTCAGTAGTTTGCCATTGCTTTCTGAGCGGCCGGTTCACATACCCCGTAAGTTACCGATTCGAACCACTGCTGATTCTCACCGTCATCACGTTACCGACGAGAGTATACGAGATTAAGGAGAAAAGTCATAACCTCTAAGCCACGAAGCCGGCTATTGTAAAATATGCTTAGACAAATATAAACTGTGGAAAACGTCATTGGTGTCGTGTTATGAATAGTTACATTCCGTTCGTCATCGTGTGAGTGAAAAGTGAATTAAAAAGGTAATCAATTATAAGGATGAGCCAGAAGAAGTTATGTATTCAACCGGAAGAAGGAAGATATATATATATATTTCACACGACAAAGATATTCTACACAGAAAGCTCGCGGAGTCAGAAACTAGCCATGGGGATGACATGATGACGGTGGACGAAGTAAGAACCTCTAGAAGAGGAAAGCAACTCAACGAATACGGGAGCAATGGAGTTGTAATTCACCCCATGTCATACGCGCTCATTGGTAAGTGAGTGACCGTCCGGTATAGCTCTGTACACATCTCACCATGTCCGTACTGGACGATGGCTGCATGCAGACTCCATTTTTAGCACTCGCCTCGTGTCCACCGGAAGCGAGGTCCCGCGTTTTCACGCTTTGTTAAATTAAAAAGTATCCACTTTTCACGTTCCAGGTGTCCAATTCCTGAACCTCTAACCTCAGGTATGGCAGCTCTGGAATAAGCCAACCCTAACCATAAATGAAATCTCATAGAGAACCGACACTGCGAATGGTGTCTATTCTTTTTTCATGATAAAACCACCGCCTGGTTTGTTACACTTATACCAACTCTGCTGGTATTTGAAAAGATCTTTGTAAATAGAACCCCCTATGTTTCCGACTACATCAGTTATGTCAGTGTGACTTATTCGTCATTGCCACGTGGATTCCTTTAAGCTGCTGATTTCATAGAATTTGAAAAAGAAAGTCATTAGTTATACATTCCGGAGAATTAGAGAGGTGAGGAAGAATCTCAGTATAGTTTACTAGCTGCACAAGCTGTGCTTTGTGAGAGGGGACATTGTCTTGAAGTAAAGGAAGGGTTTATGTACATGCTATGGTTCATTTGTAGGTTATACTCTGTTTTTATTTTTCGGTTGATAGAAAAATCAATATATGACACACGACTCCAGCATTTTCTCTCACTGTTGTCCCCTATCTCTCTTTCAACAAATCTTTCCGATTGTCACAAAATGTTCTAGTCTTTGCCTTCCAAAAATATTGCCAAAACTGATGACTGCCTCTGTTTGATGTTTGCGATAAGCTGTCTTTGTGACTTAGCTTCCCTTAAAATGCTCATTTTGGCTGTCCAATTAACTTTCAGCATTCTTCTATAAAACCACATCTCCAAGGCTTCTGTGGATGTTTTAGTCTGCCTTATAATTGTCCGCAGGCTTCGTGGCGAAGGTGTTAAGGATGCGGCTCGTGATCCCGCATACCCGCGTTCGAAACACAGCTGTGCATTATATGGCAGCAGACCGCCTTGCGTTGGTTTTTACGAAATGTTATGGGTGCCGGTTGTTCAGAAGGCAACGGCAAACACCTGAACGTAAACTTGCTAAGACATCACAACAGCAAAAATCCTTGTGTTACTGCAACGTCCTGTAAAGGATATGCAGCTTCCATTTCTAACACATTGTCCAGGAATCGGAGCCGCATGTTAAAACTGGTTATGTGTAACATGCAAGAACTCGTTTTCTAACTTTCAATAACAAGGACTTATTGCACAACATATTCTTCATGTCATAGAATGAAGTCTTTGCGTGTCTTTTTCTGTTCTTTATCTCAGTGATGCATCTTACATCTGATGTTATCCATGTGCCTAGATATCTGAATTTCAGCACTGGCCGGAAATGATTTCATTTTATTGTACATTTAGGGACGATTTGTTGTTTCTTCGATATCACCATGTCTTCTGTCTTTCTAGTATTCTAATTAAGGATCTTTTTTCCTTGAACTTTCTACACCACTACGGTGAATACGGTCGTCAATATGTTCTCTAATTGGCACATTTGAGAAACTGTCCACAGCAGGTTACCTTCCTTGTTTCTGTTCACGTGTCAATGGTCGTGGGGTCCAGATGACCACACACTTGTCTCATATTTATGTTGTTGTGTAACATCCTTTTAACTGTTCTTTCACAAACTTGTATTCTCTCTCTCTCTCTCTCTCTCTCTCTCTCTCTCTCTCTCTCTCTCTCTCCGTAAGTGTGTGCATGTGTGTTGTGTGTATTTGTGTGTGTGTGTGTGTGTGTGTGTGTGTGTGTAAATCAGTGGAAGGCTCATTGCTGTGGTTTTAAATGAGTTACCTACATGTGTTGAAAAAGACGACGACACAATGAATGTTTATTTCTGAAAAGGACAGCTGTTTACATCATTTGATTGGCTACGTCACGAGAAGATAACTGAGCTGAGATGAGTTGAGCTGAGACAAGAACCGACATCACAACACTCGGAACATTCCCAATCGTGTTCTATCCTAATCTGCAACAGCCAGCGAAGAATCCCATTACGAATGGTGCCAGTAGCAGTCTGATTATGTATCCGTCTGGCCTTTCTACGGGAAGAGAAACATATATTATGTTGTGAAATCTGGAAAGATTTGTGTCAAGCAAGATAGAAGCGTACAGCGGGAGAAGACTGTTGAAAGACATTGTTCCTTGCACGTTAATATATCAGAGCCGACATTAAAACATACTGTTGGAGATAGTAAGATGTGGAGAGGCATGGTCACATACGCCAGTCATCAAGATACTTGACAATAAAAATAAATATGTATACATTACAGTTACCCTTATGGACAAACAACCTCAATAAATAGTAGAAGGCAGCAGGACTTTGTCCCTTGTAAACACAGCTACATCCCATCCTTAATTGACACTTTACTATGGGTTGTATTTGAAAATGGCGTCACGGTCAGGGTCGATTCAGGTCCGCATATTGAGTGTCCTGTGCATGGTATTTACAGCATATAGTATAACTTACAGAGAATTGATAAAGCATGTTGAATAAATTAAAATACATCAAGAACCTGTTGGCAGATTCTTTTATCAGACTGTTTACAACTGTCACTTGATTATCGAAACGTTATGAATGTCACGTAACGAATACTATTACTTGCATATTTCTTAGGTAGCGACATTTCCCAAGAAAACTTCTTTCGCTAATGACTAATGATTAAACATTAACAGATGATATATCAACCAGCAATTTGCTAACTCGCTCAGACCACGCAAATTACATTAACTCTTTCTTTTTAAGAAAGTTGTGGTTAAATACTCTTTCTGTCTCAGAAAAAAAAATGTTAGCTGTATATCCTGTACAGGACGCAGCAGTCAACACCAGCAAATTTTGGCTGTTTGTGATTTCTTGGCAAGTTAACGTTCAATAGTTTGCCATTGCTTCCTGAAAGATCGCTGCACATACCATTGCGTGAAAACCAACGCAATGTGGTCACTGCAAATCGCCCGCAGCTGTGTTTCGAACGCGGTATGTGGAATTACGAATTACGCTCGTTACTTCTTAGCCACAGAGCATTTAAAGAAAACTGTTATTGAAATATCTCTTTGTAGGGAAACTGTTATTGCAATATGTCTGTGTTGGGAAGCTTTTATTGAATTCTCTCTTTGTAGGGAAGCTGTTATTGAAATATCTCTTTGTAGGGAAGCTGTTATTGAAATCTCTCTTTGTAGGGAAGCTGTTATTGAAATCTCTCTTTGTAGGGAAGCTGTTATTGAAATCTCTCTTTGTAGGGAAGCTGTTATTGAAATATCTCTTTGTAGGGAAGCTGTTATTGAAATCTCTCTTTGTAGGGAAACTGTTATTGAAATCTGTCTTTGTAGGGAAACTGTTATTGAAATCTGTCTTTGTAGGGAAACTGTTATTGAAATCTGTCTTTGTAGGGAAACTGTTATTCAAATCTGTCTTTGTAGGGAAACTGTTATTGAAATCTGTCTTTGTAGGGAAACTGTTATTGAAATCTGTCTTTGTAGGGAAACTGTTATTGAAATCTGTCTTTGTAGGGAAACTGTTATTGAAATCTGTCTTTGTAGGGAAACTGTTATTGAAATCTGTCTTTGTAGGGAAACTGTTATTGAAATCTGTCTTTGTAGGGAAACTGTTATTGAAATCTGTCTTTGTAGGGAAGCTGTTATTGAAATCTGTCTTTATAGGGAAACTGTTATTGAAATCTGTCTTTGTAGGGAAGCTGTTATTGAAATATGTCTTTGTAGGGAAACTGTTATTGAAATCTGTCTTTGTAGGGAAACTGTTATTGAAATCTGTCTTTGTAGGGAAACTGTTATTGAAATCTGTCTTTGTAGGGAAGCTGTAATTGAAATCTGTCTTTGTGGCGATTTCAACGCTAAAGGCAGATCATGGGGAAACATTTACTCCAACACACAGGGGGAGGAGCTCGAGACTGCACTTGAAACCATTAACCTGGTTTGTATCAACAGTGGTGGCTTTGTCACCAGGACAGCAAGCCGTCCAGACGATGAGGACAGTGCTATTGATCTGGCACTGGTTTCACCTTCACTCACTACAGTGTGCAGATGGGGTGTCCTAGGACACCACGGCAGCGACCACCACCCATGCAGCATATTGGTGGAGAAAGGCAGAACCAGGCAGCACAAGCTAAAGGTAAAGACGTTCCAGTATGACAGTACAGGGCAAGATGTGGTGAGTAAAATAAGACGTGACAAGCGCAGAACGTTTCAGGGCAGGAAAAAAAGCTGGGAGCAGCCACCGTGGTGGAATTTCGAGGTGGAGAAGGCTTGGGTGGAAAAGCGTAGTGCTGTAAGGAGATGGCAAAATGCCAAGAAGAACAGAGCTGGTCATCCTAGCTTCTGCGTGCACTTAGAAAGAGAGGTGCACAAAAAAGTAAGCTTTTTTCAAAAAAACTGGTCAAGGTGGTTAAAAGCGAAAAATGGGCAGAGGTGTGTCAAAGAGTAAGCACAGACAAGTCACTGAAATTGTTCTGGCGACTACATAAAAGCATGAGTGGTGTAGTCAAGAATAAGAGCATTTCTGACTTCCAAGGTGCTGACCTCATCTGGCAGAGGACTGACGAGGACAAGGGCAAAGCCCTATTTGAACGCTATCTGGAGAAGAGCAACCAGACAGACATGGGAGGCCGAAATCTGGCCAAGGAGGTCACCTCAGACAGGTGCAAGGCCCAGAACACTTCGGATGAAGACACAGTGACAGTGAAAGAAATCAAAGCTGTGCTTCGGCGATCAAAAAAAAGCTCTCCAGGGCCTAATGGCATAAGATACGACGACATCAATAGGTGTACAGACAACGAGCTAGAGAAACTAGCAGACATGTACAACAACAGTATAGGGAGTGCTAGCATCAAGGAGGAGTGGTTACACAGCTATATGATTCCCTTGCCGAAGTCTGACAAAGACCACAAAACAATTCAGAGATATCGAATTATAACCATGCAGAATACAATAGGCAAGCTGCTGGAGAAGGTAATTGCCAGGAAAATATCAAGCCAGCTAGAGGGGCAAGGTGTTTTCCCACCTTCCCTGGGTGGGTACCGTCCAAAAAGAGAAACCTGGACCAATACAGCAGTTTTTGTCCACGATGTCTTTGAAAGTTTCCACTCAAGCATTGAAACTTTTGCTGCAGCGATTGATCTGGAGGACGAGTACAACAGAGTACCATTGGATTTTTTAGTGCTTCAGCTTCTTGAACTCAAAGTAAGTCCATTCCTCCTTAGTTGGATCGCTGCAGCCCTCTTCTAACGGAAAGTAATTTTTAGATGTGGCAGTTGGACTTCTGAACCAACAACAATATATCCTGGCCTACCATAGGAATCACCATTATCTCCGGTACTGTTCAACGCCTACACAGTGAGAATCACCAGTGAGCAGATCACTGGACCTGGCAGGACATTGTCATATGCCGATAATATTTTAGTGTATCGTCAGGGTAAGGATAGAGAGCAGGTTGCTGTGGAACTACAAACCCAACTCAATCGCATAAGTACTTGGTGTGTTGAAGCTGGGGCAATTGTCAACCCAACAAAGGCAACAGTGACTTGTTTCTCGTTGAATAATCATATTGTCAACACTCCAACACCAACTGTAACCAACCAGCGCGGGTGGAAAGAACGCAGGCAATGAATTACCTGGGGATACGGTTTGATCGAAGCCTTGCTTATAAAGAGCACATAGACCAGGTGATAACAAAGGCCAAGCGGGGTTTGGCTACGATGCGGATGATGGCGTCAGCAAACTGTGAGCAGCGCCATCTATGTCTTCTGTACGAAGGGCTGGTCATGTCTGTTTTTGAGTATGCAATGGCATTCCTGACTCTCAGCCGTAAGCAGATAGAAAGAATGGAATGGATACAGAATGAAGCTATGCGCATTATTCTTGGATGTACAAGAGATACAGCAAGCAGGGCGATGCGCTACCTTCTTGATTTTCCAACCATTGAAGAGAGAATACAAGTTTGCAGAGCACGCGCGTACCTCAGAGTTAACGCAAACACACAACATCCACTGAATAGTGAAATTAGGAAAGTGAAGGGCAGCAGGTTAAAAAGAGGACGGTCGTGGATGGGTCAAGCCGAAGACATTCTTCAGAACTTAGAACCTGGCGAGGAGTGGGTACCAGTGCCAACAGATTTCTTCACATGCTTTTCAGTTTGCATAAAACTAGATAGAAAATGCAGACAAGATAATCCGGCTGCTGTGGAGGCTGAAGTACAAGCGTTGATTTTCGAGAATAAACATAGATCTACATATCTCCGGGATCATACATTGTGTCCAGCAGCCTGGTGTCCTGGTCTATGTCATATTCTTCTAAGGCATTGACTGTTTCAGCTGTGATGTCTGGTCTCGTGATCTTGTCAGTTTTCTTATGGTTAAGAGAATTCTAACCTTCAGTCTTGAAAACTGGTGTGAAAGGTAATTAACTGTTATATGAAATATCATATTGTTTCTCACTGAATCGTTATTAGCGTGTTTTCACTATTCTGACCGTGTATTTAAAATATGCTGATTGTCCTTTATAGTTGTAAAAATGTGAAAGTCCACTTAACACGCATGTTGGTGCGTTAAGCACTTGACTTCCCAAGATATGTTCTAGTTCCCATCTGCTGATGTGGGGGTGTGATTTTATAGGGGAATGTGGTTTTATAGGGGAATGTGGGGATGTGGTTTTATAGGGGAATGTGAGGATGTGGTTTTTATAGGGGAATGTGGGGATGTGGTTTTATAAGGGAATGTGGGGATGTGGTGTTATAGGGGAATGTGGGGATGTGGTGTTATAGGGGAATGTGGGGATGTGGTGTTATAGGGGAATGTGAGGATGTGGTTTTATAGGTGAATGTGGGGATGTGGTTTTTACAAGGGAATGTGGGGATGTGGTTTTACAAGGGAATGTGGGGATGTGGTTTTATGGGAGAATGTGGGGATGTGGTGTTATAGGTGAATGTGAGGATGTGGTTTTACAGGGGAATTTGGGGATGTGGTTTTACAGGGGAATGTGGGGATGTGGTTTTATAGGGGAATGTGGGGATGTCGTTTTATGGGAGAATGTGGGGATGTGGTTTTATAGGGGAATGCCGAGAACAGCGTGCACGGATAGGAGATATCGTGAAATACGTTAACTCACAATAGGAACTGGTTACTAGAAACAGAGGAATTATTTGGGCATGACATGATAAGAGGAAGGTGTCGTTTCAACGGGAAAGTTTGGGGGGGGGGGGGAGGAGCAAAACAGGGGTGGGAGACTAAGAGAGAAGATGCTAGACGGTTAGACATCATGGCATGGAGGAAGATCAGATTATAGATAACTGGTGTTTCAATGAAGCTGATGTATTGCAACACAAAATTAAAACAGTTAGGTAGGTGTAACTAATGCGAAAACGTGAGAGATAATAAACACACAGTGTATATACTTTTCAACGAACGCGAAACAGGCAAATGGAAATCATAGTGTAAAAATAACAATGATAATAATTATGTAAACATAAGTTACACCACAACACAGCGAATTGACGTTTAGATCTTAAGGTGAGATTCTTATTCTTTCGTTCTCTTGAAATATGTCTATAACTGCAATGTTGTCTCTTGTATGAATTTAACTGTCTTCTTTGGTTCACTCAGCGGTCCATAGAGTTTATCATCCACTGTAGTCTCTTCAAGCCAAACGGTTTACCCAGTTATGTTGTATTTTGGGTAATATGTGGAGTATGTGCTCTGCTGTCTGCGACGCCAATCCATACGTGCACATGGCTGATTCACCAAACTTGATTTTTTTATACATGTGGTTGCGTAATGTATTGTGTAATGTTCTGAGGCGCAGAATAATGACTTGTTCTTGTCTGTCCATAACGTGGTTGTAGTCTTGAGCAGGTTTTAGTGGCCTTCTGACTGATTTGGTCATTCTTTTCTTTTGGTGGTATGTAACGGGCACATCAGGCTGTTCTTCTTTTGCTCCTTCCTTAGCCAATCGATCAGCTCTGTAGTTCCCAGGTACTCCACAGTGGGATGGTATCCACTGTATGGTGACCTTATGCTGACTGCTAAGTTCAGAAAGTAGTGTCCTTAGTCCTGGCAATTTCCCAGACAGGAGCGCCTCGAGTACTGATTTTGCATCTGTCAATAGCACCACAGGTTGTGTACCATGGCTGGTATTTAGTACTTTCTCTGTTGCTATCTTTATTGCCTCAATTTCAGCATCGTAGTTATGGCAGTACTTTCCTGTCGGTACTCAGGCCGTGTCCCTTGTATTAATTTAGTATTCTATGTACACTCCCGCTCCTCCATTTCGAACAGTATGTTGTGCTGACCAATCTGTGTAGACTCGGATCCAGAGGTCCTGTGGGTATTCTTCATCTAGGAAGCTGAGAATGGCTGTTCTGCGCTGTACACTGTTCTGCTCTTCCTTGTCAATTATTCCTCTCACTTTTGTCTGGATTTGTAATTATAGTCTATGTTCATCTTTCCATGGAGTTCACTCTGGAATAGTTGTCAGGGGGATAGCAACTGTGGGCAGATGGGTAGAAGGAACGGTGAGCATGAGCAGGCTTATAGTATATGGAGATAGTGAGACCTGTTTGGTCGACATTAACGTTGAGATCTGGGTCCCACCTGATCTACCACTGCCTCCTGAAGAACACGTTGTTTTGTGTAAAGGTCTCAGTTTCCCCCCCCCCCCCCCACGCTCTCTAATAGACAGTCATGCTACCCGGAGGACGTTGAAAACTTCCACAGACGACCCCGACTTAAAGTTTCACCATAAAGATAAAACTGTTCACAATCACCCCACACAAGCTGCGAACGTGTTTCCATTTTCTAGTTAAATGCCGATCTACCTGGACCACATCAGCAAGAGTTTTCAGAGGCTCTTGACCTACACATAGCCAGCACACTCTACGATACCAAGCAACTTTCCTGTTCTCGCCTGAAAATCCCTAATCAATTCCTTCGAGACTGGAGTGCCTTATCCCAACTACAAGATAGACAGGACACAGTCACCAAGCCTGCGGTTGGGGTGATGTTGTGGTTGTTAGGCGTGTCCCAACTCAACAAACTCATATACTGCTCCCCTTGCGCCGATTACCATTCACTTTCCTTTTTGTTGTTGTTCGCATATCCTTTACAGGACATCGCTGTCAACATCAGCATCTTTCAGCTGATTGTTGATTTCTTGGCAAGATTACGCTCAGTAGTTTGCCATTACTTTCTGAGCGATCGGCTCACATACCCCGTAAGTCACCAACGCGAACCGCTACCGATTCTCGCGCAGGTTACGTTACTCACGAGAGTATACGAGATTACGGAGAAATGTTAACCCCTAGACCGGGAGACCGGTAAGTAGTCGAATGCGGGAAATAAATTTAAAAAAAAATTAACATGATGATTGCGCCTGAAGGCCGAAAACCGGGATTGAACACGGACCTTTAGATCTTCAGTCTAACGCTCTCCCAAATGAGCTACTGTGGCCCGCCGTAATACAATCTTTGCTAAACAGAAAACTTGTTTTGCACGATTATGAATGCGATTTGCCCTGTCTCATAGAATATCCAAGGCTATGTATTTTTAATTCTACCGTCCTAATATCGCTTCGAACCATCAGCTAGGACACGTGTGACATGACAACGGGGAGTTGATGGGAGGAACTACAAGACGAGAATGAAGTCATTCAATCAACAAACTCTGTGATTTAGGACAACGCTGTTCAACCTGTGCGTTGCAGTAATCTAGTGTCAGACGTAGAAGTAGGTGGTCCGAGATTTTGATTTCTATGCAGCTGTGAAGTGAAAACTGTTTTGTCTATTTCCTTTTTTTTTTCATTATCAACTCAACACTTTCATAAACTGCTAGAAAAAATGATAATATCCTGAACGAAGTGGAAAAAAAAAATTGATTGCCCTATTTGTTGTTCTCACTCAATTGGCTACGTTTGGGAAGAGAACAAAAAATTACATTAATAATATGAGAAAAAGAGTTATCTGGACTACCAGAAAAGACAGAACTAGACCAACGACGACAATCATTCTCTTGACCTACAGGGACAGGTCATCGTTTTAAGGCTGCGGACAGGACTAACAGATTGAACAAGTATTCTTACAGGCCTGGGTCTGAGTGACTCACCGCTATATTCACGCCGACAGTGTGATCAAACTACAGATCACTTTCTCCAGGATATCCTCCAGTACAACCAGTTAGTAACGGGACTGGGGCTGAGAGGATAGTCAGACGCGACGTTTCATAATTCCCCGACATACGGGGTCGATTGAAATCAGATTGCTTTCCGTTGGTATCAGTGGCTTGAGGCGTCGGAAGTTCTTAAAGCAATGAGAAACTTATATTTAAAAACTTTTACTGTAGTAAATTACAAACAGTCAATAAATGCTGATTGATTGCAACGTCCTGTAAAGGATGTGCGACTAATTGAACAGTCTGGTAATAAGGGGATACTGGCCCTGTGAGACGGCGCAACCTTTCAAAGCTGTATGGGAGACAAGAGGCGCTCAAACATCTTTTGACTACAGAGAATTCGTCTGCCGATGTAAATATGAATGAACGAACACTAGAAGAAGAAGAAGAAGAAGAAGAAGAAGAAGAAGAAGAAGAAGAAGAAGAAGAAGAAGAAGAAGAAGAAGAAGAAGAGGAAGAAGAAGAAGAAGAAGAAGAAGAAGAAGAAGAAGAAGAAGAAGAAGAAGAAGAAGAAGAAGAAGAAGACTGGTTAAAATTGGGATGATACTTGCTGTGTAGGCTTAACGATAAGCCTAATGAAGTTATTTCGTCCAGTCGTATTGGTTTCCCCATCATTTGGTATATAATGCATATAGATAAAAAAATTAGGGCCTTTCAGTCATGATATATAATTATAGTTATGTTAATAGTTATGTTATTATATAACATTTTACATAGTGTGTAGGAAAACAATACACATGTCTAGGACTGTTCTAACAACTATTTGACTTAATTTACAAGGCAGTAAATTGAACCCGGAGTGGAGCACTGGGAAGTCATTGTGCAAACCACTATGCTCTCATTGGGCTTATCTGATTCACCATAATTAACACTCAAGTTCTCTGTTGTTGTTGCTGTTGCTTTTGTTGCATGTCCTGGTCATCTGTCAGTACTAGAGAGTGTCTGGAGCTGGTTGATTCGACCCACCAGAGCCTACAAATGTCTGATACAATGAGAACAGCGAGACGGTCAGTGAGATATAACTGTAAACGTGATGTTTGAATGAGTCGACTCAGTGTAACTTGAATATACTACAGTAATACAATTCTAAACAGTTCCAAAGTGGATAAGAGATACATGGAGATATAACCCCGTCGATGAAAGGAGGAGCTGGTTCGTGGGGGAGATATCTAAAGAGATATCACCATGAATTAAATGGACAAAACAGTGTTCGGACGATAGAGATAACTGATGACGCGATACAATGGATTACATTCAGAGGAGGGTGTTCGTTGAAGGAGACCACACAGGGTAGCCATACTCGTTTTGCTCTCCACACACTGGGAGATAACATAAGTTGCATGTCCTTTCACATGATGTGGCTATCAACCCCAGAATGTGTATTACTGTATTGCGATTTACTTGTTGATGTTCAGTAGTTTGCACTAGCCTGGCAGCGGATTTCGAACACACTATGTAGAATTGCGAACTGCGTTCGCCACCGTTTCCTCTCAGCCGCCTGGGGAATTATCCTGATTAACCCCATTCATAATTTAAGACTAGAAGATTTACTGCTCTTATACACAACATAATCTCAATCTCTTTATCTCTTCTCTCATCTCTCTCTCAGCATTCGTCTCTCTCTCTCTCTTCATTCTCTCTCTCTCATTATGTATCAGCATTCGTCTCTTTATCTCTTTCATTCTCTCTCTGTCATGTATCAGTCTTCGTGTCTCTCTCTCGCTCTTCTCGTCTGTTTCTCTCCCATTCTGTTATTCACGTTTCTTACAATCCAATGCTAAAGAAAACACAATACAAAAAGGTCTCCAATCTGATACATTGTATATATAACATTTTGTGTCATGGATACATTACATATATAACATTTTGTGTCATGGATAACTGCAAACATCAATGAACATACTATGTACACAACGATGTGATATGTCAGTGCTATAGCTAGCATATTTAGAGAATATTTAAGAATAGGGTGTTTACTTATGAAATCATCACAGGTAGATACAGCTTGACAAGACGAATCCAACGGTATCTCAATGAAGACTCTATGTTAATTCTAAGTGGAGTTATGAATATTTTTGTGTCGTTATCTACAATTAGGAAGTGTAATGGCATCTTAAGAAATGGGGGGAATTTTATCGCGGCTCAATCAATTGGAAGCTGAGAAATTCTGCCTTCTATTACTGTGGCTCGTTTATTTGTAAACGGACAACATAGTACCATATATCATTGCGTCCGGGGTGGTGATGGACTAACTTGACATATTATCTATTTTTCAATAGGATGTGCCGTGACCTAATTAACAATTAAAAATGGCCGCCAATTGTTTATTATTCATTAATAAGTCTGTCACATTGCTAACAAACCTGGTAAGATGTATATTTTATTGTGCGTTTTGGTAAAAGGAAAGTAAAGGTCACATTCCTCTTTCGATAGAATGTTAAGAATGTTAACTTCATTGCACCGGGTTTTACTCCATATGGCTCAGTCCCGGCATGGCGACCTGCCGAAAGCATCGCACAAAACACGAGTCTCCGTGTCTCCAAGAAAAATGCGCTTAACTTGTACGACTTTTCGATAGGATGTGTTGCGACCTAATTAACATTTAAATATAGCTGCCTATTTATATTAATTAAATGTCATGTGAAATGTTCGTCCTAAGTGAAAGAACAATTCATGAAAATGTACTCATATTGTCTTAATGTACCCACTGCAATTGCGACAGCTTTCTTTGTTGATTAAATATCACGCATTAATGTAAGTAAATAAGTTTGCAACTGCTACATAAATTAAGCAGCTGCTAATTAATTATTAAAATATTAAAGAATAAAAATATTAAGTAAATATTCACTAATAATTGATTTCTACTTCTCTATAATTACACTGTTCTGTATCTAAAAGCGAGAAATTAATAATTAAATACTAACTTTTATAAAACCCTAACATATATCACAGTATTTATTTAAATTTAAATAATTATGTACTGGTGCGCTGCTAAGAAACGAAGTACTCCTTACAGGTTTACAGACGGATCTGAAAACTGGCTTTCAAAATTATTTTCAGTCATGTCAAATGCTGAAAACTTATACAAGTACGCAGATAAGTTACTGCTACAAATAAAACTTGAATTCTGTTTAATTTTAGTAGTTAAATTGCCAGTTCTAATTATAAATAAATACAGGTACGCTATAGCTTAATGCTAGTGTATGGGCGCCACCATTTTGAATTTTGTATTATGACTGCCAAATCTTATTTTTAAGGTTGTGGTAAAAAAAAATTTTCCTGAACTCTAGCAAAGGCCAGCATTGCTGAAACTTCAAATTTATGTAAGATTGAATGGGGGATTCAAAAATGCAACAAATAGTTAAGGTTTGTTTAAACTACAGGAGTTATAAAAAAATTAGCTTACTATTTGTAAATAAGCCTCCAGAAATTCAAGAGAAAACAGTTTCTCAGTCGCAAACTGCAATTATCAGAGTAGTTTCCCCTGACATTATGCTGTGGTGGTTTCGAATAAAATGAATCAATCGAGATGTGATAAAAACTGGAAGTGAGTCGTTGGTCGCTAAAAATCTTGCGGGAAATGGACCTCCGCCACCCCCCCCCCCCCCCCAAAGACAAAGAACGGTAACTGACATTGCTACTATAGCTCGAAGACGGAAGAATCCACCTTTAAGTGTCACAATTCAGAAATATTGGAGAATTATTATCAAAACTGCATATTATCTTACCGTTAAGTGGTCAGCATGGCCAAAGGGATTAGTACACTCGTTCATTAATATCCGTTATGCTGACGATGAGATAGTGGTCTCAACCCCATCACCAGTCAGTTGGACTAAAATGTTGAATTCTCGTCCTAGATTTGGGGACGTACAGTACAAGTACTTCAGAAGCCATGGAGTGGGTTCGCCTAATGTCGAGCGACACCGGTAGAAGGGAAAGCTAATCCACAAGTAGAAATAAGTACAGAGTACAAGAAATAGTACTGTGCTTGAGTTCACAGCAAAAGAACGAAAAAAATCTGACCGCTAAGAAATCATAATAATATATTAATTAATTCTGATCATGTGAACCAGTAAGTGCACTTTGGTTTAATAATATAGAGCTAGTACCATGTAACAGACGCCAATCTGTCGGCTGGTGGTCACCAACCCACATCTGCTGGTCCGGTGGTCACCAACCCACATTTGCTGGCCGGTGTTCACCAACCCACATCTGCTGGCCGGTGTTCACCAACCCAAATCTGCTGCCCGGTGTTCACCAACCCACATCTGCTAGCCGGTGTTCACCAACCCACATCTGCTGGTCCGGTGTTCACCAACCCACATCTGCTGGCCGGTGTTCACCAACCCACATCTGCTGGCCGGTTTTCACCAACCAACATCTGCTGGTCCGGTGTTCACCAACCCACATCTGCTGGCCGGTGTTCACCCCGGTGTTCACCAACCCACATCTGCTGGCCTGTGTTCACCCCGGTGTTCACCAACCCTCATCTGCTGGCTGGTGTTCACCAACCCACATCTGCTGGCCGGTGTTCACCAACCCACATCTGCTGGTCCGGTGTTCACCAACCCTCATCTGCTGGTCCGGTGTTCACCAACCCACATCTGCTGGCCGGTGTTCACCCCGGTGTTCACCAACCCACATCTGCTGGCCTGTGTTCACCCCGGTGTTCACCAACTCACATCTGCTGGCTGGTGTTCACCAACCCACATCTGCTGGTCCGGTGTTCACCAACCCTCATCTGCTGGTCCGGTGTTCACCAACCCACATCTGCTGGCCGGTGTTCACCAACCCACATCTGCTGGTCCGGTGTTCACCAACCCACATCTGCTGGTACGGTGTACACCAACCCACATCTGCTGGCCGGTGTTCACCAACCCACATCTGCTGGTCCGGTGGTCACCAACAACATCTGCTGGCCTGTGTTCACCCCGGTGTTCACCAACCCTCATCTGCTGGCTGGTGTTCACCAACCCACATCTGCTGGCCGGTGTTCACCAACCCACATCTGCTGGTCCGGTGTTCACCAACCCACATCTGCTGGCCGGTGTTCACCCCGGTGTTCACCAACCCACATCTGCTGGCCTGTGTTCACCCCGGTGTTCACCAACTCACATCTGCTGGCTGGTGTTCACCAACCCACATCTGCTGGTCCGGTGTTCACCAACCCTCATCTGCTGGTCCGGTGTTCACCAACCCACATCTGCTGGCCGGTGTTCACCCCGGTGTTCACCAACCCACATCTGCTGGTCCGGTGTTCACCAACCCACATCTGCTGGTCCGGTGTACACCAACCCACATCTGCTGGCCGGTGTTCACCAACCCACATCTGCTGGTCCGGTGGTCACCAACAACATCTGCCGGCCCGGTGGTCACCAAACCACATCTGTCAGTCCGGTGGTCAACAACCCACATCTGTCGGTTCGGTGGTCACCAGCCCACATATGTCGGTCTGGTGGTCACTAACTCCCATCTGCCGGCCCCGTGGTCACCAACTTACATCTGCCGGCATCGTGGTTACCAATCCACTTCTACCGGCCCGGTGGTCACCAGCTCCCATCTGCTGGCCCCGTGGTCACCAGCTCCCATCTGCTGGCCCCGTGGTCACCAATCCACTTCTAGCAGCCCAGTGGTCACCAGCTTCCATATACTGGCCAAGTGGTCACCAGCTCCCATCTGCCGGTCCGCTGGTCACCAACTCACGTCTGCCGGATCGGTGGTCACCAACCCACATCTGTCAGACCGGTGGTCACCAACCCATATCTGCCGGAACGCTGGTGACTAACCCACATCGGGTGGATGTTGTAAACTGACCAAGACCCTCAGCTCGATCCAGGGAATGTCTTGGGAAGTACATCAACCAAGCGCCGATTGGTCTATCAAAGTATTAGTCTAACACCATATGCAAGTGCGCCTGCAGTAGTGTACATGCGCTATTCTTGTCTGGTTTCCACATCTCCAAGACGTCTCAAGGCACAAGAAATGGTCCTTCCTTTTCTTCGTTGTTGGTAAATTGAGTGTTTATATTAGAGGAAGAACATAATACATTAATATACTGAGTATATAAAACATGCAAATAAAATGTCACAATTAAAGTTGTAATATATTGTACAGAGGGGTGGAAGATGATATACTTGACTTGTATATGAACAACTAACAGTAAATATTGTCAGTACACAAATTCTCCCTCTAACACAATAACGGCAGCATTGTATAAATAAACAAACACAAGTCAAACAACACATTTGTACATGAATTTACACACAATATAACTATTAAAATATAGAGATTCATGCCTCAAAAGTATATAGAAAATGGACCACTTGAAGAGAAATAAACTTTACCCCCCTCCCCCCCCCCCCCCCCCCCCCCCCCATAAAAAAAAAAGGTTTGCCTGTCTACCACAGCTTGGAACTTAAATCCATACCAAACAAGATCATCCTTGTGTAGTGCAGAGAAATGTTCACTGATGGTCGTGCCTATCGTTTACTTTCCACCTCCCCCCCCCCCTTTCTCCAGGCAATACTCCAGCTTCCGTGTAAACATTTTTCTTTATAAATGCTCATAAACAAATTAACGCCTGCTGATATACGATCATAGAAGTAGGCGAATTTAGAAGAGATTAAATGACACAATAAACAACATAAAAATTGATTGCTATAGTTGCATACCGGGTTTCGAAGTTGTCACCTCCATATGACAACAGCACCCCGCTATAGAAAATAAGTGTTTTATGATGCATGACCAACTGGTGTTTTCTCTAATCTATACTTCATTCTTCTACGTCTATGAGTGCTAATCATTCATTTTGTCAAGAATGTTGTCATGTTGTGGGAGACAAAGCACCCAGGGCGACCCAGCCTACAACACGTACCAGGAAATATCTCGAGAAATAAAGCCGGATAGAGTGATACTGACTGCATCAAGCGCCGATTGCTCGATACAAATATGGGTCCAGTACCCTATGCAAGTGCGCCTTAAGACGTGTCAATGGGTTCTTCGTTTTCTTTTTTCCATTTAAACAATGTGTTTTATGGTGCGAAACATGGACCTTCCCTTTTCCTTGTTGCCAGTAAGATTTGCGTTTTATATTACAGGAAGCAAACAATACGTTGAGTTGGGCTAAGAAATTACATCACTGCACTCAGGACAATCCCATATGCGCTCCATCCCCTTGTTCACAGCCAGCAAAGAGTCACACTACTAATCGTTCCCACAGCTATCTGACTGAAAGTTCTCCTGGTCTTCCCTCTGTTTTCAGACTCTACCAGAACCCCTGCCAATCCCCTGCAATCTCATCCTTCCTACACACAGATTCCCAATCTGTTCCTTCACCTTCTCCATCTGGTCCCACAGGCGCACGACCACCTCTCCCTTGTCCATAGGTAATCGACCACCAAGAGCTGCGTTCTCTGCCAGCCTATCAGCCTGTTCATTTCCCCGCACTCCAGCATGGCCAGGGCAAGACATCATACAATTCTTACAATCTGTGACCTCTGAAGCAAGGTGAGCCATTCCACTCGAAACAATCCTTTCTCCACTTTACTAAGCATGCTCCTTGAGTCAGTGATGAAGACAATGTATGTTGCAGTGGTCTCCTCTAACCAACGAAATGCTACTGTGACTGCTTCCACCTCCATCCTCATGCTGGAGGTCGTAGTCTCATATGCCATATTCTCCTTTATCAAGAATTGCCCATTAGCATTCACAATGAAGCCCCAACCACTCCGTCTATTTCTCACCACTGGCCCATCGGTGTAGATCACTATCACCTTGATGTGGCGTTACTCTGGATCAGTTGTTGCATCTCACACTGTGCAGCTCGCTGTCCATTTTCTGCACTCACGACCCAGTGTTACTATTACATTGTGCCAGTCTGTCCTGTCTGCAGGCATTTCTTTTTCTCCATTGATGGTCTCGAGATCACAAACCTGACGTATAGATATTTCTGCCTGTGCCATTCAGGAAATGCCTCGTCTTAGTCTATGATCCTTGACCATATCCGTGGCTTCATGCAGGGGTTAATCCCTATCTGCAGAAACTCTCAGGTACCAATTGGCCTGAAGGACCCTATGCCTGTCCTCCATTGTTGGTAGCGCCAGGAATAAGCCTCATGCATATAATTGGTGTGTCCTTTGAAACACCCGCATGGCCGCATTTCGTGTGCACTCCAAACTTTCAAGCTGGCTCTTTGATACTGTCAGCAGCCCCATACCATACTCAATGACAGAAATTATTAACTGCTGAAAGAGCCTGTACAGCATCCTCTGCTCTACCCTGATTGGGAGTAGCAATCGCCCTCAAAGCATTAAGTCCCCTACTAGTCTTCACCACCAAAGCCTCCACATGATCTTTAACAGACATACACCTGTCCAAGGTGATACCCACGCACTTCAATTTACTCTCTCTCTCTCTCTCTCTCTCTACTAACAGGACATCCATTCAATATAATACATGGGACATCTGCCTTCACAATCCGGTTATCCAGGGAGTATCACACAACCGATGCCTTGTCTGGGTTTATAAGGGCCCCAGCGTCCTTGCACCACTGTCACCCTGTTTACTGCCATCTATAAATCTGTAGCCAAACTTCCCCCACCTCTGCTCTGTTTGTATACCAGCACATCATCTGCAAATGTGAAGATTCTACCAACATCCGGTGTCTTAAATGCTGCGACTTTGCAATTCACATTTGTACATTAAGTTATATGTGTAGTATTGGAAGACCCAGCAATTCATATCCATACATTACCTGATGTGTGTAGCATTGAAAGACTATTAAATTCACATATGTACATTAACTTATATGTGTAGTAGTATTAGAATACCCAGAAATTCATATCTTTGCATTAACTGATATGTGTAGTATTGTAAGACCCAGCAATTCACATCTGTACCTTATGTGATATGTGTAGTATTGATAGACCCAGCAATTCACGTCTGTACATTAAGTTATATGTGTAGTATTGGAAGAAACAGTAATTCATAACTGTACATTAATTTATATGTGTAGTATTGGAAGACTCGGTAATTCGCACACACATACATTATGCAATGTGTAGTATTGAACGATGTAGTATTGGAAGACTCAACAATTCACATCTGTACATTAAGTTATATGTGTAGTATTGGAAGACCCAGCAATTCACATCTGTAAATTATCCGACATCCATGTTATTGAAAGAACCCCAGTGACCAACGCTCTTGCCTTCCAACCTGCTGGTCATGTGTTCGAAACCTCTATGTCGACTCAGTCTAAAGTGGGTACCAGAAAATGTCATGGGAAGCAAATACAGTCGGCATGATACTGAGCACATCTATATATAGTGTTGACTGATGTATACAGATATGAGGCTGGCACCATAAACTCAACACACACTACTGCGTGTCAGGTGGTCCATTTGTACTAGCATGACATCATTTTGACCTCTTCTCGATTCACTTTGACCTGAAGTGTCGATTTGTGTTTGTCTAGGGTTAAGAGTTGGCATATGTCCTCTTGCATTTTCTTGAAAACTTGTGGATATAATTTTCTGAGTTGGTAGATAATATGAAAACATATAATAAAAGTTATAGCATTGGCCATAACAATTAATATTGAGAGAGTCATTAATATGTACACAGCAGTAAGTGCGTATGGAAGTCTTGGGTTTGTGTTCAAAACTGTGACTACACTTTGAAATATGCCCAATACAATGAGGCTAATTATAGCAAACCACCGTATTTTCTGAACACATCGCTCAATTCTGCAAAAATGGTGAAGTGTGTTATCGTTAAGGTCAGCCATTAAATTACTTTGCTTCATTGGAAATATAATTAATGTAAGTGCCAGGATACTCCAAATCAATAAAGTAACAACTAGTAGTTCTAAAATCCAGACATAACCAGTATCTAAATGTTCAGTGAAACTGGGCAACTCAGAATTGTTTTTATTAGATTGTGGGGTATTTTTATGTGCATCTGTAGCGCCATGGAGTTGATTTGTGGTAATGTCATCTCCTGAAATACAAGACATATCAATGTTAATGTTATGTACACATATGTTTCATTGAATGCATAATTATATTCATCATCATGTGCCTTGCCAGGTTGCCTAAGCCTTCTTGTCTCTTCACAGATCTCGGTCCTTGGTGTTCTGGGCCAATTCTATTCATGACACCCTCCCCCCCTACACCACGTCTTATACCATCAGTATCATCTCTCTAGGTGTGTATCTGCCTCTTCTGTCTCTGATCTTTCTAGCCATCTCCATGTTCCCCAATGTCTCTCTTCTCAGCACGTGACCATAGAACACTGGTCGTCTCTTTCGCACAGTTATGCATCATGTTCTACTGTCATTAGCCTCTTCCTGGCAATCATTCATAATTATTCTGGCAGTCTAAGGTATTCTCAACGTTCGTCTCAGAAACTACATTCCTAATTTGATCTTACAAATTCCAGATTCACTGCCATACAGGAGAACATGCTCACAATAACATACTCCCTCTTCTGACATTCAATTAAAGTGCTTTATTGCCTAAGACACCTTTCATCTTCTGAAATGCAGTTTTTGCTCAGGACCTGTTCTGTTCTTAATCAGTGCTGCGTATCTTCCATCTGATGTTATGTTTATCACCATGTACTCGATTTTATTGACTTTTTAAGCATTGTTCCTACTATTGTAATATCATATTTTGGTGTTATCTTTTCCCTTCATATAACAATTGTTTATGTTTCTTAATATTCAAGGAAAGTCCCTCTTTGCACTTACTATAGTGCTAAACAGTTGTTGCAGATGCCTTGAGGTTTCAGACATCAATACTGAGTCCTCTGCATAACACAGATGGTTTATATTATAACCTCGCACTCAATCTTCTGGTCTATCTTTGATCTTTCTAATTTTTATTTCACTGTAGAAAAAGAGGTGATACATTCACTTACTTCATGCTTTTCCTTGTCATAATTGCCCACTTTATTCTTATTGTGTATAACTGGTTCCAATAAATACTGTTTTTTTTTTTTTATTTTTTATTCTGAGATCTTTCCGGTAAGTTTAATATCCTGCAACATCTTGATCATTTCATCATGTTTCATTTTCTCAAAATTGTTTACGTCATCTATAAAGCACAAGTAGAGTTTTAGATCTTTCTGTGTCCTTGTTTATCTCTCCTCTCAAGAGGAATATCTATGTTACATTATTTGTTCCTTTACCTTCCACAATCTATACTTTTCTTCGTTCATGTCCTTGCTTATGTTCTTTCTTGCTCTTCACATTTTAAATCTGAGGAGAAGGTTGGTGACATGGTTTATGAGGTTTAATGTATGAAATTATGCGCCTTCAATTGTTCCAGGTCTCTCGGGTAAAGCTATAAACCCAGATGTCAGCATACCACTGGGTATATGTCCACTGTTGTATCATTCATCATTTAGTTCATATTTCTACTCCAAATTCTTCCAGTAGACTAATTCTTCTACCGGGATTTAATCTAGTCCAACCATTTCTGATCCTTTAAAAAATCATATACACATGTTGTGATTGTGACTGATTCCCAAAAGTGAAGACAGGCATGCTTCATTCTGAATAGTATGCATTAATTCATGTGTCGCGAGTTGACAGCCTTCGCTGGATATTTTCTCTAGGACACTGGTGTAGTTGGAAATTAACATGTGGACAGATTAGCTGGTGCTGCATCATTGAGGGGCGATTTGATGCATGATAAGGCAGATGTGGTGAAGGCCCTCTGGGAGTGAGTGAATAATGCAGAAGAACAGATAGACTATCATGGTCTAGAGAGAATGAGGCAGCAGGGGATGGTCAGAGTGACTGGTCAGACAGTCATCACTCAGAGGTAAAGCAAGACGGACATATAATCACATTGTGATAGGCACCATTAGTATTGGAACTCAACGCTGGCTGTTGAAGACGATGACTAAGCGCTTATGGGAATGTCCCTAGTGCAATGATGTTGGTTCTTGACTCAACTCAACTCTTCATATGTTTGATTAGCATTAGTGACGTCTGTTTAGAATATGCCGCTCATGTAAGTTCCTTCCTTGTGACAATTCTGTTCTTTCTCAAATAACTATTACACATATTTGTTCCATCTTTTTATCATAGCCACAGCACCTTCTTCTATTAATGCTTTTCATGTCTTTGTTTTCAAAAATCAAGTCTTTAAACTGATTTTTCTGCCTGCTAAATCACTAACCTTTCTGTTAATATGTTTTGTGGCTTCAATAGAATTTAATTCAATTTAGTTGTACTGTTCTTTTAACTACTTTATTTGACTGTATGCATTTATCTTTTACTTCTTTTGTTTTAAGTTATTAAATTCATCTTTTTTAATGCTGTTTTCTTGTGTTAATTGACTTCACGATTTCTTCAGTGATCCAGTTTTTCTTAGCTTTTGTCTTTAAACTGGTAACATCTCTTTCCATTTTTATGGATTGACTTGTGTGTTGCTCCCCCGATGATGTTTCCACCTTGTCGTGGTGGGGGAGCTTGAGTTTCTCAATGACCCTGAGAGCTATGCCGGCGGTAGCGTAGCTACCAGCAGGGCCTCCCAAGCCGGACAGGTCAAAGGGTAGAGAACAGACAAAGAGAAACACCCTGGTCCTCCAGGTTGGGGGTTGAAGCTTGGGGTTAACATCCCCACCTTTGTAAAAACCTTTCTTTGTTACGAAACAAATACATGAGCCTCGATATCGGACTGACTTATCTGAACAACGACCTTGGAATGTTAAAGGACTTTTGAGATTTGGAACATGGAATGTACGGACACTATATCGAGCTGGAGCGGCCGAAGAACTAACCCGGGAGCTGGTTGAATATCAAATGGATATAACAGCAATTCAAGAAATAAGGTGGCCAGGAGAGGGTACTTTAGAGCAAAATGGAATGATTATAATATATGGAGGAAACACCCAAAATAAACATGAATTAGGAACAGGATTTGTCATCAAAAAAGAGTTATGGGGGAACGTTTTAAACTTTAAAGCTTTTAATGACAGGATTAGTAAATTACGAATAAAAGGTAAATGGAAAAATATAACGATGATTAATGTACATGCACCTACTGAAGAGAAAGAAGATGATATTAAAGAAGACTTTTATAATGATCTGGAAGATGTCATAGAAGAAACCCCCAAACAGGACATCCTGATTGTGCTGGGAGACTTCAATGCAAAAATAGGTAGAGAGCAAACTAATAAAAAAGTGGCCGGTATGGAAAGCCTACATACAACTTCAAATGATAATGGATGGAGAGTCATCAACCTGGCAGAAGCCAAAGGACTGCAGATTAGCAGTACCAGACTACAAAGAAAGGATATACACAAACAAACTTGGAAATCATGTGACAAGAGAACCTATAATCAAATAGATCACATTTTAATTAACAACAGAAATGCATCAAACATACAGCAAGTCAGAAGTTATAGAGGAGCTGAGTGCCACAGTGACCACTTCCTCGTTGGAGCAAAATTTAAAATAAAACTTAAGAGAGCTTTCTATACTAAATTACAAAGATTACACCCAACATATAACAGAGAAAAACTACAAGACATTACAGTCAAAGAGAAATTTACAGATGAAATAAAATGTAAACTTGAAACTCTGCAAAACCCTTCGGAGGAAAGCGTTGACCAAACTTGGTTGAACATCAAGAATACAATTCAATCTACCGCAGAAGAATGTCTCGGTGTGTTAACCACGCATAGAAAGAACAGATGGTTCAATCAAAAATGTGAAGAAGCAGTCATTAGGAAGAAGAATGCCAGACATGTATGGTTAAATGACATCAATAACATCCAAAAGGAAGAGCATTATAGAAATGAATGTAAAGAGGCTACAAAAATAGTCAGACAGCAGAAGCGAGAATATATGAGTAATATAATCAAAGATATGGAAACTAATCACCAGAAAAATGAATCCAGAAAATTTTTTAAAGAACTGAAGTCAATGAAACGAGGGCACCAACAAAACACATATGGTTTAAAAGACAAAAATGGGAATATGATAAATACCAATGAGGAAATGTGCAACACATGGAAAGAATATTTTATTGAATTACTAAATTGTGAAGCTCCAAGTAACATTTTCCCACAGGAAGAGGTTCTAACATGCGAACCACAAATTGAAGAACCTACATTTGAAGAAATCCTATATGTAATCACACGACTTAAAAACAATAAGGCAACTGGGACTGATGGAATTGCTGCTGAATTTATAAAGGCAGGTGGCCATGCATTACATCTAAAGCTATACGAACTAATAATAAAAATCTGGAGGACAGAAGAATTACCCCATGACTGGAAAGAGTCATTATTGATACCTATCTTTAAGAAAGGAGACAAGTTCCAATGTGGAAATTATAGAGGAATATCACTACTGTCCACAAGCTATAAGATACTATCCGCAGTATTACTAAATAGACTAAAACCATATTCAGAAGACATATTAGGTGACTACCAGGCGGGTTTTAGACAAAACAGATCAACAATAGATCAGATATTTATCTTACGACAAATAGCCGAGAAACATTGGGAATATAAAAGAGATCTCCATAACATTTTTGTGGATTTTAAAAAGGCTTATGATAGTGTCCATAGGAATAGTCTATGGAATGCTATGCAGGAATTTGGAATACCAAGGAAGTTAATCAACATGACCAGACTATGCATGGAAGATACTTATAATATAGTAACATATAAAGGCAGGAAATCAGACCCCTTCCAAATAACATCTGGCTTGAAACAGGGTGATGCACTATCGCCGCTACTCTTCAATCTGGCTCTAGAGAAAGTTGTAAGGAAGATAAAGGAGGAATGTGATATTGGAGGAACATCCAAGCTGCTTGGTTATGCAGATGATATAGATATTATAGGGCAAAGTGAACAAAAGACATTGGAAATATTGACTCACTTAAAGGAAAAAGCCCAACAGATGGGGCTGGTTATCAACCAAGATAAGACAGAATATATGGTAATTTAAAGAGACGGAATGGCTAAAAACTCTGGCCACATACAAATAGATAATATGACCATTAAAAGAACGGAAACATACAAATACCTGGGTACAATCTTCAACTGCTCCAACATCATAAGGGAAGAAATACAAACTAGAATCAACTCTGGAAATAAGATATACTATGCACTACAACATCTACTAAAATCAAAGGCGCTATCTCGTAACACCAAAATCACAATATACAAAACACTGATCAGACCAGTTGTGCTGTATGGCTCTGAAACCTGGAGTACAACGAAAGGAGACGAAGCCTTGTTACAAACCTTTGAGAACAACATTTTAAGACGCATCTTTGGACCCATTAGGGATACACAAAGTGGAGAGTGGAAAAGAAGAAGTAACAAAGACATTTATGATCTGTTTAAGTCCCCGCTAATCACTGGTATCATGAAGGCTAATGGACTACAATGGCTGGGGCATATAGAAAGAATGGAAGATAATAGGGAAACAAAACTCGCTTACACTCAGGAAATAAATTACCGTAGACCCCGAGGTAGACCAAGAAGACGGTGGAGAGATAATACATTTAGAGACCTACAAGCACTTGGAATCAAGGACTGGCAAGAGTAGGTTCACCAGAGAGACGAATGGAGACGGATTGTATCTGCAGCAAAGAACCTCAATGGCTCGGAAAGCTGAAGAAGAAGAAGAAGACTTGTGTGTTGTGTTGAGTAGATTATCATGACAATTTTGTCAAACCATTGGCGAGTAATCATCACCACAAATGTTCATCTTTGTCAACATTTTTCACGCCCCTTTTGCAGCTATAGGAAGGTCTTTGACTGTCGTGAAGCCCCAATTGATCTAATCAACAGTTGAAAACCATTCTAAGACAGACAAGAGACCAATGTGGTCCTCTTAGGCAATGAGAGAGAAACAGTATTAACCATAAACACTTACCTATTGATACTTTGAGGTTTGTTGGAGCAGTTGAGATCATTCGATCCTCGTCATCACAAACAGCGTCATGAAACATGTCACAATCTACCAGACTACGATTACAGGTCCGACATGGTGTACAGGGAACCTCTATCTGCAGAGATTCTTGTGTGGGGTCTCTGAAGTAACCAGCCTTACAGCCAAACAAAGTTGGGGCGGTTCTGCTGCACGGTCTAGTGATGACCGCCTGGGTGAGATTATTCTCAGATAGTTCTTCACATGTTAAACAATCCTTATATGTGTGGCTGTGGTCAGACATGAAAGTCCCAGCTGGACAAGGTAAGCACTCCTCACTGGATGTCCTAAAGAACTGTCCAGCTCCACACACAATTGGTCTCTCATTGCACACAAACACACCATCAGGGGTCATAACTGCGTCGTGATTAGGTGGGCAGCAGACGGTATTGTAGTACCCCTCACATGGTCGTGCGGGAAACGGACATTCAGTACACTTCTCACACCTATCCTCCTGTCGGGTATTCCTGGCCCTACGTCTGTAGAATCCGCCTGTACAGAGTATTAGAGCATCATGAGTTCTGTTGCAAGCACTGACCAACACTTCCACACCAGGGTTTTCTATCGCCGTACAATTTTTACATTCCCTGAAGAAGTGATACTCCTCGGCATTAAAAGTTTCATGGAGGCAAGGAATACAGACGTCATGGCCTTCTCTGGGAGTGTGAACTCTTTCTCCGCTTGAGCAGTATGTCTCGTAAGTTCCACCAGGGGAGTAGCGAAACAGGAATAGGAAAACAAGGGCGAACTTGTTCTCCATTCTCTAAATGTACAGTAGTCGACCTTCTTTGTCATCTTTATCACCAGGTGTATCTGAAAATATAATACACACCGTCTTAGTACACGTATTATAATCAGACATGTGTGAAAGGCATAAACACATTGTTCATGGTCCCTGGGTGTCTGCGCTGTAGCAGATCGACATGACACTCATGACCTTTGTTTACTCCCTGACGATGTCCTGTAGTGACTAGTGCCCACTTGTGGATATCTGTCCCCAATGAAAAAGTGTGGTATGTGTGCCCTCTTCAGTAGCCACAACTAATTTCCATGCAACACAACAGCCATGCTGAGGTCTATCGTCATGTTTGGAATATTACAGTAGTCCGGACTTTCGTGGCCTGGTGTACTGACATGGCAAACAATCGGATCATGTCATTTTCTAGAACTGAACACAGGACTTTTGCTACGGTAGTTTCCCAGCACTAATCACCACACTACTATGATTGAGATAATTATCTGAATGACCTGGGGAAAAAGTTCAGTCGAGAAATGAACACAAACCTGACCCGAGACAGGTCATGTTTTAATGTGATGTGGTATAAGCGTTCACCTTTATCGACAAGGCACATTATAAAGCTGGTTATAGACATTGAACATACCTATTCACAATTTGGTTTCTATCTGTGAACTTTAACCTTTGAACTACCAGGCTATTTTAGTAACACTAATTACCAATGAGGCCCATACGGATTCCAACACTTAATATAGTTAAAACTAGACACTTTTTATTTTATTTTTCGATCTATTAATTATTACAATGTCTTAGATAAATGAATGCTTACATGTTTTACTTACACACATGACCCCAGCATAGAATCGAGAAAGCTATAAGCTGCAGCGGTCACGAACTATGTTCTCATGTTGTCCACAAACAAAGTTATTGCGAGTAACACAAGCATCTCTACATTTTCTGTCAAGCTCCTTTGGACAAAGGTGACAGCGACCTCGTTTTCTAGATCCATAAGTATTTTCTGCTAGTTTAGGTGGAAGCTTCCCATGTTGACATGTTTGGCCCATTTCGATGAGTCCTTCTGCAAGTTGAACCAAAAACAGTCGGCGTTTATATGTCTTGTAATTGTTCCAATGAGGATTGAGATGCATCCACAAAACAGATGCATGCATGGAAGAAACATGTAACAGGTTGTAGAAACCTTTCTTTGTCTCGTTTGACTGAATAACAGAGCAACATTTGATCGGCTATGTCCACTCCACCCTCCATGTGATTCTAGTCAAGGATCATCAATGAGTGTTTTTTTTTTTTAAATCAGAACTTTGATCCACATCTGGTTGATTATGCATTGTACAAGAAGTACAATAAATTTTGCTTTATTTGGACAATAGGTAGTCAGTAAAAGCAAACCTTGGTGAAAATTGAATACGATCTTTTCCTGAAATTAGCTCCTTTGGAAGTTCATCTCTATTTTTTTTTCTTATTGTTTATAAAATTGTAAGCTTTTCCCCCTTCAATATCGGTCCCAAATTCAAGCTCGTAAAATTGCTGTCACAAGTAATATCCCTTCCACTATTTTCCAAGCCTTTCACCATGTCCAGTACAACTCTTTCCCTTTGGTTTTTTTTTTTTCTTGTGGTCGCCCAGGTTCTCTGACGGTGTAGACTTATACACATGAATAATCACTGTCACAACAGCATCACATTGTATGCCATATTTGCCAGGTTGTGATGGAATATATTGCTTGAATGGCATCTTCATCTAAACGTAACTGCTCACCAGTTGTTACAATGCACGACGGAACATAGCAGTTACATTGCAGTCCTGTATTTTTGCCCAACTGTAGAATACTTGCTTTATTGGTTCAGATTTATCATTTCTTTCGTGTTGTCGTCTCTGTTGGACATTATCAAATCATACACATCTGGAAATTGCAGTGAATCTATTTCGTTGCATTGCCTTTGAATATGTTGCACGTCCATGTTCTTTACTCCAAACTTGACCAGTAGCTTCATGTTTCGATTTATACGCACCAGCCAAACTCAAAACTCTAAAACAATGCTGCAGTTCAGTTTTCTCCAACGTTTTCCATTTGTCATGCAACACACTAATTCCTTCTTGATTTGACATTTAAGTGGTATTTATAAATAACAGACCGGAATAACAGCATTATGTATTCGTGTGTCGAGTAAGACCATAGTCTACTCTTGCAAAGGATAGGTGCTGAAGACGGAGGCAGCCTGCCAGGAGGCGCACCACAGAAATCAGGCTGCCACGCAATTATGCCGTGATTTATGTCGACAACTGCTAAATGTTATCGTGCTCGCCCTGCTCTGGACCCCCAGGCAGGTGCAGTGCCGGGCCTTATGCCTCGTAAGGGTCTAACCACAACTACTGGAGGGCCTTCTCAGATGTCACTCGGAGCCAGGGGGTCTGACAATAGAACGACTAGCCGTACCAAAGACTTAAAATACAGCAGAGCACATACTAAAGGATTGCCCAAACAACAACATATCCAGGCGAACCTTCTAGCCTGGAGAGACAACAGTGGAAGATAAACTATATGGACCGCTGAGTGAACTAACAAGACTGTTGAATTCATACAAGAGACAACATCCCAGTTATAGACATATTTCAGGTGAACAAAAGAAGGAGAAGACTTTTCAGTATGTCATTTGTCACACATTTTGTCATAAATAATTAAAACGTTTAAATTATTGAGTCAACGTCTTTTATTGCATGTCGAGTTTAGCCATGATTTTTAATGAAAACATTTTCAGAAGCTCTTCTGATTAGAAATATCTTACATTCATGATTCCAACACAAAGTTTGTGTCACATGCATGCATGGAAATGATAAATGGAAAGATGATACAATCATTGATTGCATGATCATTAAAATTATTGCTGTCTTCTTTTATGAATATGTTTTTTCCACCTGCTGAAATAAATGTGTTATGAAGTAATCAAGTTCAATATCAATTAGTACTGAAAATATGTTTATTTTCTATAGTAGGACCCCAATGGTAACAAGCAGGCTTG